>JAOWBD010000077.1:17136560-17157472 GCA_028566035.1 Kryptolebias ocellatus | reverse complement strand
TTGCAGGAAAAACTAACTAATTTAGTTTGTTTCTGAAAAGCTGCTGAAGAAAAACCCAAAACCACAGGTAGGAAAATCTTTAAGGCGACATCAACGACAGCTCATTTTCAAAATAAAACCATGTTACCCGTAAACCATGTGTGTCAAACTCCAGGCCCGCGGGCCAGATCCGGCCCTAGGTACCATTTTATCGGGCCCTCCAGTCTGCGACAGTTACTTTGAGGCCAAGAAAACAAGTTTTAACTTCTCAGTGATCTTTGATTTTGCCGAAGAAAGAGCAACAGAGAACGTCAAACGGGGCCGATCGAACTCTTGTTGATAAACTTGCAGCCAAGAAACGATATCAGGTATCCGACTGAAGTTAAACAGAGTCTGCTTTAATGTATCTTTTTTAGTACTTTTTTCCCCTTCTTTCAAAGTTAAATGATCGTAGCTACAGTACATCAGCAGATTTATTTTTTGTCCTTTTAGTTTTAATGGAGAAAAATTCATGCGAAGGCATAAAAAGAATGCTAATGATGTGTTTCTTTAGGTCTTTTGTTCATTAAAGTCAGTTTGCTGTAAATTCTGTATAATATGTAATGAGGAGAAGGTGTTTCATATTTCCAGGGTTAATTTATGTATTTTTTCAATGAAATATTCATTATGATTGGCCCTTGGCTAGGACTACGTTTTTAATTTTGGCCCGCTTGTGTTTCTGAGCTTGTAAACGACCATTAAATATTAAAATGACCAGCCAACATCTTTTTTTTAAATCACCACAAGCAAATAATGTTAAAGAAGAGGTTTAATTGGTTAAATAAGGTGTTGCTCTGGTTGGTTTACTGGTTTCCAACCTTCATTCATGGTCCTGAGGTTCAATTCATGACTGAAAGAACAAAAATCCTGAATACAAGCGACTGAGATGAGCTTCCTCCACAGGATGGATGGACTCCGCCTCGGAGTAGAGCTGCATCCAAAGGTGTCAAAAAGGTGGTTTGGGCGTCTGATTAGGACGCCTCCCTCTGGTTTTCAGGCATGCTGCATTGTGAAAGGACCCCGGGAGGGTTTATATATAAAATCAGGCCCGGGAACAGCTTGGGATCGAGGCCGAGGGGAGAGGGATGTCTGGGTTTCCCTCCTGGACCTGTTGCCTTCCTGATCCGACCACTGATAAGCAGCAGAAAATATATGGACGGTCAAAATTTCAGTTTGTATTTGTTGTCTCTAAGAATAACACAAATAAAATGCATGACAATTTTTTTTTTCCCGTAGGATTTTAAAATAATCTACTTTAAATTGTTTCCTCATTAGATCAAACGGCTGTTTTATTATAGCCGACTGTATTTGGATTTGTTTTTTCTTTTGTATATGATTACTTATTTTAAAACGGCGTTATACAAATAAACTGAATTGAACTGAATTATATTCTTCTTTGCACCAATTAGGCCAACAGCTGTTATAACTGGAGATCCGTCAGGTCAGCACTGGATAAGAATTGAGCTCGAGGCTGATCCTAGACATCGGACTGGGGAAAGATGGAGGACCTGGCTGGCCAACATGTCCCAGGCAGTCCACAGACATGTCTGTGGACGGGCGTCTCAGGAGGGGTAAGACGTCAGTGAAGTAGCTCAATCACTACCAGAGGAGCCCTGAAACCTGAAGTCGGAACCGAAACGTTGGCAGGATTGGTCCTGTCCCTCCCTGGATACACACACGATGGTCTGTGGTAATGAACTAAACCCCGAATGCAGCCATCTGTCCTCTGGTTGAGACGGCGAACCCACAGTCCTGCTGATCCCAGTGATCAAGAAGACCCAGCATGGGCAGACATCATGGGTTTTTGTAATGCTTGCCTCTTAATGCAACAATGCTCCCTTGATGTGGTCCATCCTGAGTTATTCACAATGTGGGTGGGGGTCTTCTCTACCAGTTGGTTCCAACGTTGGGTCACAGTGACATCTGTAGACCCCACACGCTGAAATATTGCACGCAAACCTTAAATTCGACCCCAATAAAACTCTGTCAAGCGCTGTCTAAGAGGTCTCCTGTTTCTGGTGGCCTTCATTGTTTTTACTGACTGATAACACCAAAAAGTCCTGGAAACACTGAAGAAAACAGGCAACTACCTGATAACACTTGTTCCACTCGTAAGCCCATTCCTGACTTGCCGGCTCTTTGCATATTTGATTATTTACATACCCATCACTGGTCTGATTACATCCAAATTGCACCCTTCCTTCTGGGTGCCTAATGTTCTTTTTGTTAGTGAGTTTATTCAAGTTAAATGCATAAAAAAACTGATTTTACATTAAAAGGTTGACTTCCTTTAAGAGATGCTGCTGAATCTTCAAGAGTACTTTGATTTGACTGAAATCCTTCGATGACCACGTGTCCACGAGTGCGAAAGAGCTTTTGCTAAAATACTGACGGCATTTAAAAGTGCGTTGATCCGCTCTCAGCGGGGCAGAAGCTCTGCTATCAGGAAGGGAACTAAAGCTAGCAACGGTAAAACATCACGATTCATGCATCAAAAACATTTCTGGCTTCTAATGCAAAAAGCACTGCGAGGATATTAGTTGCTGAACATGATTACCATTAAAAAAATCATATATGGAACATTAAAAAAGCAGATTAATGCAAGGTGACTGTTTTATGACACACACAAGGTTGTGTTTCTGTCCTTATTAGGACTTTGTATTGATAACCTTAATTTATGCACACCTTAGCCCTAAACCTAACCCCTAATCCAAAAATGATATTCCATTATATTAAGGGTTATATAGAGTCTTATACCGGGTTTTGGTCTTATTATGAGGACTGCTGCTCCTGACAAAAACAAAGAACACATAAAGTGAAGATCAATCAATTCGGAACATAAACCTCTAAATTTTAATTAAAATTTTAATCATCTGCTGGATTAAAGCTTATAAAATATTGTTTAATTTTGAATTCAGTCTTTTCAGCTTTTAGGGCAAAAAACTAAACTTTTTCCTTGCATTTCATTAGGATCTTTAACAAAACGTTGAACTTGTTTTATGCTGATGAGCCATAATGTATTGGCAGGTTTGAAACCCGTTTAATTTTATTTAACATCTTCTTCGCCTTGAATCACATCGATTGTTTTATTTATTTATTTTTTTCTTCAGACCCAGCCTGCATAATTTACTAAATGAGAAAGAGTGGGCCAAAAAGAGGAAGGGGAAGTGGAGCTGAGTGGTTGCTGAAGAGAACAGAGGAAATTATATTCCCTTATGCGTTAAAACACTTCCTCCCTGCCACTAACCTTATGCCGGCTCATGTCTGCAGCGCTCGGGTCCGCCTCGACTTCTCGGAGATCCTCGCTGGTCGGCGGGGCGCTGACCGCAATCAAAGAGCCAAGAAAAAAAAAAAAACCTGTCAGGCAGGGTCCATTTTCCGAATCTTGATTCGCAGATTAGACGGCAACAACACACATCTGATCAGGGAGCTGAACGTGAAACAGATGATGTTTGAAGGTGGACTGTGCTCATGCAAAGTTTGGTCACAGATACAATAATTAGCCTATGAGCTCCTCCCACAGAGAGACAGAAAAAACACCCATTTGACTCGCAAATACGGCCAAAGTCATAGGGAAATGATCGAGTGACTTCAGCTGCAACATTAGAGACTTTAGATGACACATAAACACAACGTTTAGGCTATTTCTCCTACGAAAATCGTATCAGTAATGCGTTTTTCATCAGTGCTAGGTGAAATTCTTCAAGTCAAACCCAAACTGAACACCAAACTTCAGCTCGTTTTCTGGAAATCTGAGTTGCAAACATTTGCGTGCTCGCCAAAGTCGATTAGCTGTGATGTCAACCCAGCTAGGATGCGTTGGGTTGACAAACACAAGGCGATACAGAGTGATCTTCTTCAGATTTGTTGGCAATTTTCACGATGACTCAACAGTCACATCATCAACTAAAAGTCAGGAGTCGTTTTCTTGGAAAATCTTGATTTATCAGTGAGATATGCCATATATGTCTAATTATCATCATAATAAACTCATTTTACAGTTTATTTGAAACCCTGTCTGACTCAGGAGACCTCTAGTGGTAAAGTCAACAAACAGACTGCAGCTGATAATGCTAAGTTTATTTTTAAACATCAAATCACCTCTCGCTTTGACTCGTCTCGTCTGCTGTGGGAGGATCCATGTCAGCTGCCGGGGGGGGCGTGTCCACAAGCGTGCCGGTTAGTTCCTGCTCGGGCGGGGAGCCCGGAGTTTGAGCAGAAGAACCGGGACGAAACTCTGCCGTCTCACAGAGCGCTTCGCCTGCGGACAGAGTTACAAACCAAACTCCCAGTTCGACACAATGATGGGGTCGAAGGTTGTTAAGGTGCAGTTCACACATTTCAGCTGCGTTTATGTGAAGTATAAAAAATAAATTAATAAAACTAAATACCCTTTACATTTGAAGTACTGATTTGCTCATTTTAGCTAGTTGAGCTAATCTTGTCTTTTAGCTACTGTTTTGCTAGTTTTAGCCTTCAGCTGCAGATGTTCTTGTTCTCACTCTCAGCTATGGTTCTGCTAATTTTAGCTTTCAGGAACGATTGTGATTGTTATAGCTTTGAGCTCTTTTCTTTTAATTGTAGTTTTTAGCTACTGTTTTGCTCATTTTAGCTAGTTGAGCTAATTTTGTCTTTTAGCTACTGTTTTGCTAGTTTTAGCTGCATGTTTTTTTGGTCTCACTCTCAGCTATGGTTCTGCTAATTTTAGCTTTCAGGAACAATTGTGATTGTTTTAGCTCTTAGCTACCGTTTTATTAATTGTAGTTTTTAGCTACTGTTTTGCTCGTTTAAGCTTGCAGCTACAATCGTGAAAATCTTAGCCTGCAGCTATGATTTAGCTAATTTTAGCCCATAGCAACTGCTTTGCTGATTTACGCTTTTAGCTACTGTCCCTCTTGTTTTAGCTTTTAGCTACTGTCCCTCTTGTTTTAGCTTTTAGCTACAGTTTTGCTCAGTTAAGCCTACGGCTATGATTTTGCCATCTTAGCTTTCAGCTATGATTTTACTGACGCTAACCCATAGCCATGGCTTTGCTAATTTTAGCCTTAACCTATGCTTTTATTGGTTTTGGCTTTCAGCTACAGCTATGCTGATTTTAGATTTTAATTACGGTTCTGCTCCTTTTAGCTCCATTTCTGCTCATTTTAGCTTTAAGGTAGTGTTCTGCTTGTTTTAGCTTTTAGCCACTGTTCTGCTTGCAGTAGGTTTTACCCGTTTTGCTCAGTTTAGCTTCTGATCTACTCGTTTTAGCTTCATTCAGCCCTCAGCATTCAAGTGGCATTTTCATATAATATTCCGTTTGATCTGTATTCGGCTCTTTCTCTGCTTTAAAAGAACCAACAGCCGAAGTCAGGAAATGACTCAGACTCTGGTTAACTCCTGAATGCAGGGAATTTAACTGACATTACACGTTTAGGTAAAAATGAAACCGAAACACGAGAGAGGAGAGAGTCTTACTGTTGTTCTCTGAGTGGGACAGATCAGGCAGAGCGTCGGCCTCTGGGTGTTTCACGCTGACAGCTTGTGAGTGGGCGCTCACCGGTACCGCCGCCACTTCCTGACAGCACACACACGCCGAAACAGAACGATTAATATACAAAAAAATTTTTTAAAAAAGGAACTGAGGAGAAGAGATCACAGAAACAACACACTTTAAACGTATCAAACAGCTTCTGGTCAGGTGAGATGTTCAACAGCCGAAAGTTCATCAGAGACGAGCCGAAGACTCTGATCTTCATCAATGTGACGTGAATACAACTAAAGAAAATACATTTAAATGACTGAAGAAGGTGGAACTGAGCTGTTAAAGCTAACAGCATCATTGCACGAAACTAGCTAAAGCCTAACTAAAAGCAGCAAAATGCTAGTTAAAAGCTAAGAACAGCCAGAAACTAGCTTGAAGCTTAAAGTAGCAAAACACAAGTCAAAAGCAACGACAGGATAAGCTAAAAGCAACAAAATGCTCATTTAAGTAGCGACAGCCTAGCTAAAAGTTGCAAACTGCCAACTTAAAGCAGCAAAATGCTAGCAAAAAGCTAAGAACAGCCAGAAACTAGCTTGAAGCTTAAAGTAGCAAAACATAAGTCAAAAGCAACGACAGGATAAGCTAAAAGCAACAAAATGCTAATTTAAGTAGCGACAGCCTAGCTAAAAGTTGCAAAATGCCAACTAAAAGCAGCAAAATGCTAGCTAAACTTAGCAAAAGGAGACCTAAAAAGTAAAAGGAGCAAAAGCCTAACTAAAAACAGCTAAAATGTTAGCTAAAAGCTAAGAACAGCCAGAAACTAGCTTGAAGCTTAAAGTAGCAAAACATAAGTCAAAAGCAACAAAAGGATAAGCTAAAAGCAACAAAGTGCTCATTTAAGTAGCGACAGCCTAGCTAAAAGTTGCAAACTGCCAACTAAAAGCAGCAAAATGCTCGCTAAACCTAGCAAAAGGAGAGCTAAAAGTAACAAAATGCTAATTAAAAGTAGCAACAGCCTAGCTAAATGCAGCAAAATACCAATTAAAAGCAGCAAAATGCTAGCAAAAAGCTAAGTACAGCCAGAAACTAGCTTGAAGCTTAAATCCCAGTTAAAAGTTGCAAAACACAAGCTAAAAGTAGCAAAACTAACTAGCTAAAAGATAATAGCTAAAAGCTAACCAGAATATAAAAAATTAAAAGGCTAACCAAAAGCTAAAAGTAGCAAAAGGTGAACTAAAGAACTAAAAGTACCATTAAGGTGGATGAAAGCTAAAGCTAATTGTTTTAAAGACCAGCTAGAAACTAAAAAAAGTAGAAAAAGGCTGAATAAAAGCTTAAACTACCAGAACAGAACTGAAGAGACTTTAATGTATTTCTATGATGTAAATAAAGTGAAATATTTTGAAAAGCATAAAATTTACAAAAACCCAAACTCACAGCAGCAATCTCCTGAATGAGCTGAACATTTTGTTATATGAACAGCTACAATAACACAAAGGATGCAGAAATATTCAGACAGGAACACAATATGTTAGTTTTATACCTTAAATTAAACTTCCTGAGTAAAATCCATAACATCTAAGCTTAGAAAGCCATAAGACACAGATTTTAACTTCCTGCGTTCCCCTTTGACCTCAGTGTGCATTTAAGGTTTTATATAAGGAAGCAGACAGCTGAAGTGCAAATAAGGAGGCCGCTGCCTGAAAGCAGAGGCTGTGAATCATATCTGACGAGCCATTTGGTAGGCAAATGAGCCCAGGAGGAGAGGAAACGTCAGTATCTGGACACGTGAAATCCTTTCTCACAGAACAGGGGCGTGTCCTGGCTGACTCGGACAGAAAGTTTTAGCTCAGTCACTCTGCTGTCAGGAGGTTTCTGCACAATTAGCCTCCAACGGTAAGAATTTTATCCATTAAAAGGTACGAAACAGTGTAGAAGAAAAGGGAATGAATCCAAGTTTGTGTTGTCAGATATGAAATAGTGTTTTTTACTAACAGAACAACATTCTCTGACATATCACCTCACAGAGTTGCAAGTATTTATGACAATAAAATAAAATAAAACTGCACAGTGATATAAAAGTTACATATAAGAGGAGTCCATTTCTGTGGATACGCCTTAATAAAATGGGAATGGTTGGTGATATTAACTTCCTGTTTGTGCCACATTAGTATATGGGAGGGGGGAAACTTTTCAAGATGGGTGGTGACCATGGCAGGCCTTTTGAAGTCGGCCATTTTGGATCCAACTTTTGTTTTTTCCAATGGGAAGAGGGTCATGTGACACATCAACTTATTGGGAATTTCACAAGAAAAACAACGGTGTGCTTGGTTTTAACGTAACTTTATTCTTTCATGAGTTATTTACAAGTTTCTCACCACTTATAAAATGTGTTCAAAGTGTTGGATTGTCAACGCAACCCTCTTCACACACTAACAGCAACGCCGCAGGAGAAATGCGAGCACAGGCTTCCAGTATCCGTAGTTTCAGCTGCTGCACATCTCGTATCTTCACAGCAGAGACCTTCAGATGACCCCAAAGATAAAAGTCTAAGGGGGTCAGATCGGGAGACCTTGGGGGCCGTTCAACTGGCCCACGACGACCAATCCACTTTCCAGGAAGTGGGAGAAGAGGGTTGCATTGACAATCCAACACAACGGGCAGCACTTTGAACACATTTTGTTCGCTCTTTATGCTTGCATCTGGTCACACCCACGACCAATGAGTGAACAGGAGCTAAGCCTGCGTCAACCCCGAAAACAGGGCTGACCCGGCTGGCCCTACTCCGAAGCAGGGACCAAAAAAGCAGGGACGGGCCTTGAAAAAAGGCCTGTGGAAACACGTGCAAAGCAAGCCGAGTAGAGTGGAGCCGGAACTTTTAGAGCCCGTGGAAAAGGGGCATTAATGCTCCTTCCAGGCAGCTCATCTCTTCGACTTTAAAATTTGTTGAGTAAATGTTCCTTTGACGCGCTGGCAGGATGAGGTTGCTAAAACGCGTCTGCATTGAACTACCCCAACCACAGAAGTGTGACAAAAACATGCGAGAAGTGTGAAAACAAACCAGGCGAGTTACTCATGACCTGCGAGCGTCAAGCTAATTTATTCCGTTTTAGGAAGCCTAACACCGTTTTATTGCCTTTCAGCAGCTGCAGGCAACACAGTGCAGCTTATTGATGGTGCTTAATGGGAATAAAACTAAATTCACTCCTAGAACCCAGATAATCCTGGCGTTCCCACCCTCTGAGGCGAAAGTGTCATCCAAAGGTGACATTTATATCAATCCTTTCTCTGCCCTTCATTGTTTAGATTCTGGATATTACAGTTTTTAATGTTTCAAAACAAATTTATTGTACTGTTTGCATCATTGCGTACTTTACATTCTGGTCTCTTGGCGTTCCTTAAGTTCGACGAAGCATTTGAGCTGGAAAAGATAAAATAAACCAATAATAACTGTTGAGATTTAAGAGAATCAACTTAACTGACAGATAAGTTTTTTCCCCTTCATCCTTCCTGGTTAAATTAAAATAATGTTAACTGAATTGGTTTTATTAAATCTATAGGAATATATGATAAATTCAGATATGAAATGATGGTTTTGTAAAAAAAATTTTAAGAATTACAGTTTTTCCCAAGCAAAGGTTCAAAACAGAACTGTTTAATATATAATGATAAGTTTGTTAGTAAAATAGGCTTCAGGGGATTGAAATCAAAGCTTATTTGGCTAAAAACAACTTATATTAAACCTGGAATTTTGTCACGAAGTGGAATTGTTTGAGCACAGGACGCTGCAGAAACTCAACCATGAGGACCACCTCCTGTATATGCAACTTATCCTGATACAGTTTCTCCTTTCTTTAATTATTTTTCAAAGTTAAGTCACCTGTGAAGCTGCAGAGTCGGTCTCTGGGTCTGGTTCTGTGCTGGGTGCAGAGTCTGTAACAGCAGAAAAAACAAGAAAAATGTGAAAATTAGGCACAAATGAGGGAATCCTGAGAAGCTGAAAAGGAAAAAACCCGAAGCCTCGACTAATTAACTCGTGGTTAACGGCGACAAGAACGCACCTATTACCATAAAGAGTAAAACTGTCCATTATGCAAGGCCTTCAGCAAAAGGACAGAGGGGTTAAAATACCATGCATGGCTAAAGTGGCAACAAGGACCAGATTCTCTGCCTGGTAGCCATTCATGCAGGCAGAGGAATGGGGATTACCGAGCTCGTTCACCTGGCCTTAGAAGGAACTCCGGGAAAGACAAGAATTTTCAGACTGTTGACACACTCACACACACCTTCTCCTTCTCTCATACACACACACACACACACACACACAAAGTGTAGAAGTTCAGGGCCGCAACGACCATAGAAGGCAGGGGTCGACATCCGAACGCGTCCGGACAGCGGTGGTGTGAGCGAGGCAGCAGGAACCCACAGCTCCCATAGATTACCCAGGTTTAATCCACCGTCACGCGTGAACGGAAACAAGATTCCGTCAACCTCTGCTTCCTGTGCAACTTTAATTTTGAGGTTTTGTTTGAAGCCAGGTTCACGCTTGTGCAATTTCAGCCACTGTGGACAAAATATTTGATCTCAAAATCTATAATTCAGTCTTGTACAGGACCTGCGACGTGCTCTCCAGCAGGAGAGCTAATCTGGCTGCTGTTGTTGCCATTTTTTAATGTTTTTTTTGTGGTTTTGAGTGTTCCCCTCTCTCTTTGTGAGCAGGAGTCTGGTCACGCCTGCAAGTCGGATGTGTCCAATGATGCATTAGCACAGGGGTGGGCAATCCTGGTCCTCGAGGGCCACCACCCTGCAGGTTTTCCTTGTTTCTCTGCTCCAACACACCTGATTCAGTGCTTAAATCACCTCTTCATGTTCTGCAGAAGCCTGATAATCACCCATTGATTTAAATCAGCTGTGTTGGAACACATTTAATATGTTCATGTTAAACTTTAGACATCAATGTCCTGAGGAGGTCGGGACACAGAGCGGGTGATGGGACGATGATGCATCCGCTTTGGCATCTCACCTGGCTGCAGTGAATTTGTAATACGTACAGACTTTTATTAATTTATTACATGCCATCGGGAGGCGCCTCCCTCAGATAATGCTAGGGGAAATGCTAACCTAAAAGTAGCACACAAACAGCTAAAAGCTTAAAGTATCAAAATGCTCCTGAAGCAGCAAAACGGTAGCTAAAGGGTAAAAAAATAGCTTAGGAAGACAAAAAAAGCAAGTATGCTGAAGCAGATTTCAAAGAGATTCAAGTTTTTGAAGGAACTGAAGAAATCGTAATATAATTCTATGGGGAAAATATATTTTTGTCAATAAAATTCAAATTTTTGAAAAGTATACAAGATTATTTCCAAGGACGATCAGGCTTTGGTGAAGGGTTAAAGCTGAGACAAAGCAGCAGGTTAGGTTACTGAAATGCTGCTTTTTAACATCCGACGTTCTCTGAGA
The DNA here is from genome assembly GCA_028566035.1 of Kryptolebias ocellatus. NCBI lineage: Eukaryota > Metazoa > Chordata > Actinopteri > Cyprinodontiformes > Rivulidae > Kryptolebias > Kryptolebias ocellatus. The sequence continues at coordinate 17,146,533 of JAOWBD010000077.1, read as the reverse complement.
ACCACTTTGTTTGACCTTTAATTAGAGTCTGAATTTATTTGGAAAGTGCGTAAATACCAATTTGTAAATGAATAAATCGCACAGTTCAGCCGGTCTGCCGTCAAGGATTTATTACACCAAGGTTGCACAGCGTGACGTGTCCAAGTTTAAGCTTTTTAAAAGAAAAACCACAGCGTGAACTGGCTTTAACAGACAGATCTGTCTGGTTTGAAAGCAGTGGATATCCTGAGCATCAATAAATCTGAATCCACATCCAATAAAAGCAGAGAATTCTGCAGTTGGAAAAAAGACATTTAGCTTAAGTTACAATTACACGCAGGACATGATACGGGGTATTTTAAAATCTATGTCCAAGCAGGAAGTGTTAGCTCACCGTCTTGATCTTTGTTTTTAGGAGTCTATGTCGCCAAGTTTTACTCAAATCAACACAACAAAACAAGCATGGGTGACTTTTATGTTCGGCTTTAAAAAGTTAGTTTGCTCTGAAAACAACGGTGCATTCTAGATATTTAAATACTGATGGGTATCATGACTTCCCCTGAAAAACAATAAATCGATGACCCGGCTCACCTCGGCCTCCTTCCACGGAGACGGCGGAGAGAGGAGTAGACGCCTTCCTCACGTCGTCTCCTCCTGTTGTATCCACCACCGTCCACCTCTCCTCGCCATCCTCCTCTTCACCTTTACCCGTTAACTTGTCGCTCTTCGCCTCAGGCCTGCAGTCTCTTTGCTCATCCTGCGCCCAGCAGTTCCTCTCAGCTTCTTCATGCTTCAAGAAGTCCTGGAGAGAAAACTCCTCTTCCCAGTCCAACTCAACTCCGGGCTAAAGAAATATATTTAAAAAAAAAAAAAAAAAAGACATATCTGACTGTTCAAACTACAAATGGAGGTACCGCACTTCAGCTTCCTGTGGAAAGGTTACAAACAAGAAATATCTTACCTGTTGTGGATAGATGTTGTAGATGTAATTCTGGCTGGATTTAGCTAACAGCTAGCTGGACCAAGACCAAAGTGGGTTGATGCCATCTTAAGATGACAACAACTGTCTCAAAGATGTTACAGCGGTTCATGCTAACACCATTTTATAGACTTTCACCTTGCCTTGCTCTCAGTTATTTAGTTGTTTTATAGCCATTTGCAAGCGCAATAGCAGGAACAGCTGCTAGCTATAGCACATTTTTGTGCAACAAAAGTAATGAACGGCTATGAACTTTTGAAGACTGGAGTTGTTTTAAGACGACAGCTCTGGTCTTGGTATGAATCAAACCATTTCTTTCCAAACTGAGGTCATTCTAAAAGCTGTCTGCAACAGGTAAGATATTAACTGTTCATAAGTCTTCCACGAAACCCCACATTTAAAAGATTTGAGCCATCTCTTTAAAGCCTAACCCAACAAAATCAAAAGAATCGTTGCATTTTTTGGGTCGTTGTTTCCATAGAAATCTATGGGTATTTGCAGGCTAGCTGTATTTTCAGTGTAGTCTGGGTCACTTCTGAGAGGATCATCACTAATTTTTATGCCAGATATGAAACTGACGCAGGTGTGATGGTTTATAAAACAGAAAACTCAAAACAGAATAAAAAAACAAAGCAAATGGACTTCTATTCTGTAGCTGAAAAGGCTAAAACAACAGCTTTTGTATGATTCACTTTGAAATTTTATGGACTGGAGCAGTTTAGAGATGTGAATGCAGTCAGATTTAAACTATTTATCCAAACTAAGGTCTTTAAAAGTAAAGACATGATCTTTAGCCTTTCACAGAAGCTGAATTAAAAAATCTGAGCTATCACTTTAATAAAGCTGTTAACAATAAAACATATTTGTGTTCTAACATATACGTATTTAAAACGGTCTTTACTGCAAACAAACTGCTGAATTACTGGAATATTATATTTTTGCAGACATTTTTTCCCCAGAGGTTGGTTTGAGGAACGCGTTGGAAGAATTCAGGGTTCGGTGGCTTGCTCAAGGGCGCCTCGATATGCATCGGCTGGAGGTTGAAACCAGCAGCCTTCAAGCTGAAGCACATCCACTCAGGTTTCACAGTCGGAGCTGCACGGCTGGTGACGGACAACCCGTTCTCCGTACATGGAGCCATTATCCTTTTTTTTTTCCTGCAACAATGATGGCGTGCGGTTCAAGTACGCCCGAGTGCGTTCTGAGTTTTTGGAAAGTGTGCACCGCGCGGCCTCATCTGATGCTGCACGCGCGCGTGTGGGCGGATACGTCCACTCCTGCCGCCAACTCGGTCTCCGCTCTTTTCTACTTCGTGTGTTTGAACGCAACGACGAGCTGCACCACAGATTAGATATTCAAAAACAGGTGAAAGGTTTTATTTCACTAAACCCTGAAACAAAATCAAAATTCAAACTTTGAAGAAATAACATTTTCTGCTGAAATACGAGAATACCGAGTTCTGAATCTGCTGAAAAAGCTGTTAAAGCCGAAGAAACCAGAACACGAGCTAAAAGCTAAAACAAGTACAAAGCTAACTAAAAGCCAAAAGTTGCAAAATGCTAGCCAAATCCTAAAAGTAGCAAAAAGTAGGAAAATGCAAGCTAAAAGTTGCAAAAGGCTAGTTAAAAGTTGAAAAAGGTAGCTAAAAGCTAAAAGTAGCAAAATGCTAGCTAAAGCTTAAGTGTACCAAAAAGGCTAGCTAGAATTCAAGAGTAGCAAAATGGTTCCTAGAAATAACAAAACACTAGCTAAAAGCTAAATGAAGTCAAAAGCTAACTAAAAGCCAAAAGTAGCAAAAGTCTAGTAAAAAGTAGCAAAATGCTAACTCAAAGTAGCAAAAGGCTGGCTAAAATTCACAAGTAGCAAAATGGTCCATAGAAGCAAAAGAAAAAGAAAAAAAACACTAGCTAAAAGAAGTCAAAAGCAAAATAAAAGCCAAAAGTAGCAAAATGGTAGCCAAAACCTAAAAGTAGCAATATGCTAGCAAAAATATGAAAATGCTAGCTAAAAGTTGCAAAAGGTAGCTAAAAGGTAAAAGGAGCAAAATGCCAGCTAAAACTTAAAAGTAGCAAAAGGCTCACTAGAATTCAAAAGTAGCAAAATGGTTCCTAGAAGCAACAAAACACAGGCTGAAAGCTAAAAGAAGTCAAAAGCTAGCTAAAAGTTGCAAAAGCTAGCTAAAAGCCAAACGTAGCAAAATACTAGCCAAAACCTGAAGGTAGCAAAAGGCTGGCTAAAATTTTAAAGTTGCAAAATTGTTTCTAGAAGCAAAACATGGCTAGCTAAAAGCCAGAAGTGTCAAAAAGGCTGACTAAAAGTAGCAAAGAGCTAGCTAAAAGCTAAAGTAGCAAAAGGTGAGCTAAAAGTAAAAGTAGCAGAACAACAGCTAGAACTAAAAGTAGCAGAAATGTAGCTGAAAATAAAGCTGGTTTACTGAAGCAGATGTTAGGAGAATGTTTTTGACAGGACTGAAGAAATCTTTATGTATTTCTATGGGAAAATATTTTTAAATACAGTAAAAGTTTTAAAAACCAAAAGTCCTGAATGAGCCGAACGTCCGATGAAGGCGTGGCTTAAATAAAAATTAAAACTAAATATTGTGAATGCTCAATAAATGTAATTTTCAGAGGACGTTTGTTCAGTTTCTGAGTTGTTTTTAAGCCTGATCATTCCTGCCCCCCTCCCCCCTCCCCTCAGACCTCCTCCTCGGCTGCAGTCTGGCATGAGGCCTCTCGGCTGTCCTGAGACGTCTTTAGCTGCTCGAGCTCCTCACACAGCTGCCGCTTCTGGTTCTCCTTCTCCTGCAGCCTGAAACACAAAATCCCCTCAGTGCCTGTGGACAATCACGTGCACAGGTGCGCTCGGAGACAGCGGACATACTGTACCCAGTCCGCAGGCCCATGCAGTGTCCCATTCCGTTGCCCAGGGTGACCACCGCCAGTTCTCCGACTGGCCCCAAACTGGTGCGGTCACTTCAGTTTTTAAGATCCAGCCTTTAACCTTACCCTACACAAACCCTGAAATACCTCTTATCTGGAAAACCATCATCTCGGCACGGCTTTGCAGTCCAACTCAGCGGCAAACCGTACCCGCCACCAGACAACCTGCCCACTTTCCCTCTCTGCTGAGATTCTGCACCGGTGCAGCCCTTTTTTATACATCTGAAGGGGATGGCCGTCTCTATGAACACACAGCCAAACAGAGACACGAGCAGCACAAGGCAAATCCATCCACACACACACACACACACACACTCAGAAACCCAGGAATGGTTCAGACCCAAACTTAGTGAGGCAGGCCTTTTGGGTTCAATGAGGTCAGAATAACTGACGGGTCTTTCTCCTCCGTCCGGCCAACTGAGACAAAGCACAAGCAAACGGAGACCCTCATTTCAGGAAGTTGCTTATGAACATTACTAAAGTTTAAAAAAATATATTGCACCCAAATTTAGGAGTTCAGTAAATTCTATTCGTATATTAATTTAGGACTATACAGCGCATAAACATTTAAATCAGCTAAGCTAAACTTGTGAGCTCATTACATCTTTACTTTTTGTCTATTTGTAAACAAAAAGCAGCTTCTAAGAAGCTGAGAATGTCAGGGATTGATTACTTAAGAAATCTAAGGTCTAGAATTCCTTAAACAAAAGCTTCTCGGCAGAGTTTTAAACCAAGATCGTCTAATTTAGGGAAAAGACGGCGATGTCACGCTACACTGCGAGATGTGAGATCAGTTGTCCATCCAATTAATAGTTTAAGTTTTATTATAAATCCGTCTACTGGGTTTATGAGATATTTTGCTAACAGACAAACAGTTAAAGTTGAAGAAATGCTGCAGAAATCTTGCTTGATGAGCAGCACTCAGAGTACGTTTCGTGAATGACTCTCAGATACAACAGCACTTCTTTGGGTTGTTCCCTTTTCAGGGGTCTCCACAGCAAGTCCTCCTCCTCCATCTAACTTCTGTGTCCTCTGTCCTCCATGTCCTCTGTAACTGCATCCATATATGTCCTCTTTGTCTCTATCATCCTTCTGTCCCTCCTCTGGACATGTCCAAACCGTCTCTAACTTTATCTCCCAGTCCTTCAACCTGTGCTAGACCTCTGACGACCTCATTCCTAATCCTGTCCGTCCTCGTCCCTCCCAAGGAGAACCCCAACATCTTCAGCTCTGACACTTCCTGTTCTGTCTCCAAACCAACATGGCCACTCTCACCGCTGTCTGTAAACCTTTCCTTTGACCTTTGACCTTTGACGCCACCCTTTTGTCACAAATCCCTCCTGAAACTCTTCTCCATCCTGCCTGGACTCTCTTCTTCACCTCTTCACCACACTCCCCGTCCTCCTGGACTGTGGACCCTAAGTCCTTAAAATCCTGCACCTCTGTGACCTCTGACCTTGTAGCCTCACTGTTCCACCTGCCTCTACCTCTCCAGGTTCTCCTCCACCTGTTCCCTGTTCTCACCACAGATCACATCATCTGCAGACATCAGTCCTGTCCTCATCTGTTAAACTGTCCATCACCAGAGCAAACAGGAAGTGGCTCAGAGCCCATCCTTGATGGACTCTACCTCCACCTTGAAGCCATCCGTCACTAATGCATTGCACGTGTTTATGTTTTGTAAGGTCAGTTGGCTGTGGTGGCCATTTTGAATTGGGTTGGCCTAAAAATTGATCATTTTTGAAATGTACATCCCAAGATTAATTACAGAAAGTTTCATTAAAATTCATCCAGTGGCTCATGAGAGTGTTTGGTAACAGGCAGACATCTTAGCCCCGCCTCCTGGAGCTGCATTCATCCAATGAGATCACTGCTTTATGGAGCCAGAAAAGGCTTCTTCCCACTAAATCAGCCTGTCAGTCTCCTGCTCATCTTCATCCACCCCCTCCAACCAAATCATCTAAAATCTAACAAGCCTGAGAAGCTCACAGGTTTCCACAAACAGCAGAGACGACAGAAACCCACTCACCTGACCGACAGGTGCAGGATCTCCGTGCGGGACCTCCTCATGTTACTGGCCATTTTGATCAGCTCCTTCTCCAGCGAGTCCGTGTACTGGGCCAGCTGGTCCAGGCTGCCAACCCAGTCTGCTCTCCGAGAGTCCAGCTCGGCCTGCACCCTCTGCGGGTGGACCAAAAAACAAAACAAAAAAACCCCCCAAAAGGTCAGCCTCTCACGTTGGGGTAAGAGGCCGCACGCTGATGCACGGCCTCAGAAATGTTTCAAACGCATAACTGGAGCAAGAAAACGGTCTGTTTTAGCAACAGTGCACAGACATGTACACTTTCTGTCTCATTTGGTATGTTTTCTGCTGTATGGCAGCACATGGCTAATGAATTCAGAGCGACAACAATGCAGAAGGAGGGGGAACGAGAAAAAGAGAGAGAGAGGGGAGTGGGTTGTGTTCATGGTACAACACTCTGTAACATGTCCAAGCACTGCTGTTTAGTCAGAGTTATATAAATGAGAAATAGTGGGTGGGAAGAAGAGGAAGAGCAGACAGCGTGATGAAGAAAATGTGAGGGAGAGAAGGCTACAGATCTCATTCTTTTATGATTCATATTAAAACAGTTCTTTGCAGACCTAAAAGTAGATTATGCAGAATATAAAAACATATTCAACACTGATATTTTTTTATTTTAATGTACAAAACGACCACAAACTAAAAAAAAAAGACCATTTCTGCAAAAATGCAATGTGAATATTGAGTGTTAAATTACTTTGCTGACATTTAAAGGGAAACTGAGAAGAAAGGAAGCTGAAAAGAGCAGAAGAAAAGTAGCAAAAAGCTATACTAATTTGAACATCTGAAGTTGGATATTTGTTTGATTACTGTTGATATTTGGTGAAGGAGTCAGTAGTAACCTGAATGAGAGCTGAACTGAAACATTTAAAGGAGAAGAAGCAACGGCAGCAAAGAAAAAGCTGAAAAAAAGAGCAAAAGGCAAACAGACAAAGAAGCATAAAGAGACAGAAATGTAGCATGAGGAGACAAAAATGACTCAGTTTCAGTACTCTGTGTCTACACTGCATTTTTGCAGAAAATTTTATTAAATAAATGTATATTTAACAACCCTTAGAGGAACTTGTGCACTTGAAAATGTGCAGGACAGCATGAGGGTACCAGTAAGCTGATTGTAGATGCTGCTGCATCTTTAATTTCCTACTTATTGGCCAATCAAAACTGGCCTTAAAACCTAAATGTAATTCTTTTTAGTCATGAGCATCCTGCTCAGTTTTCAGCAGAAAATAAAGCTTCAGACTGCAGAACTCTTTTTACCAAAAACATGCCATTACGACACCTTCCTACATCGCTGAAGTGTGCAGAAATGTGAAAGTGTTTATTGTTCTTTATTATCTCACCACAGTAAATTGGGAAATATCGAGAAATGTCACTGATTTATCGCTGCCTGTTTGCTGCAATCAGCCTGTTACCAAACTTTGCTGCTCAGCTGCTGCTTGTGGCAAAAACAGGAAGAAAAAGTAGGTTCATCACTTTATCTTTAACGTCCGACAGACTGCAAACGTACACGAATATCGTCTCTAGTGTTGGGATATGAAGAAGTGTGTATCAGACCTGAAGACGAGCGTCAGCGTCCGGCTGTGCGTCCAAAAGGTCCTTAACTGAGTTTAAGACAGAGCTGGCTTCTTCTGTTAAATCCCTTTTCTGGAAAATAAGAAGAAAGTGAGCATACTGTTAAAGACAAACACGTAAAAGACAGATAATCAAGTATAAAATGAAAGGAAGCACATCGCCTGCAGGCTTTCATTCAAAACTTTTAGCTGAAGATAATCTTAGGGTGAGAAATGACAGATTTATAGTCGATTCGGTCAAACCTTGAAAACAACGTTATGTTGTGAATGACTCAGCTAATAAAACGCCAAATTTTAGCTGAATATCTGTAAAACTGGCAGATTTATAACCATTTTTATGTTTGCTAAAGCTGCGTAGATTTGGCGACCATCTTGAATGGGACTGACTTCAAAAGTCCACCAAAGATAACTTTGTGAGAGGTCCATTAGGGTGTATTCACACCAGGAAAGTCCTTTGGTCCGCTTGTTTGGTTCGGACCAAAAGTAGACTTTATTTTTGTCGTTTGGTGCGGTTTGCATTCACATTGTGCTTTTTTGTAAGCGAACTATAATTTATAAACAAAGCCACGTGGGTGACGGTCATTGCTCCCATTGGACAGAAAGACGGGGGCAGCGGTTGGAAATAAAGATGGAAGTCTCTTCGTTGTTCCAGGTCTGTCCACGGCTCATTGTTCTTAGCGTACATGCAGAGGTGGCGTTAGCATTAGCAGCAATAATGCTATCTGTCCCATGATGCTTAGCAACGGCGGCCCGTGAAGTCCAAAAAGGCGCAAGCTTTACACAGTTAGTTCGGTTCAAGTCCGGTCTGTATTCACACCAGAGTTGGTTTGGAAGCGGACCGAGACCAACTCAAAAAGCGGGTCTCGGTCCGGTTGTTTGAGCCGCATGACTGTATTCACACCTGCACAAAAAGTCCGGAACCAACGCTGGAAACGAACTCTGCTTCGATTGAAGCAGACCAAATGTGTCAGGTCTGAATACGAGCTAAAATCTGTCGGGCAGCATGTGCGTGTTACACGGTAACGATTGCATGTCAGTTTTCTCAAGACTGATGAAAATGTAGCGTGAAAATCCACAACCACTGCAGGTAAGATAAACAAATTGATAAATGCAATAACTACTTGAGATTAACGACTGGTGTTTTGGATTACCAGTTTGTTGAGGAGGCTTTCGAAATCCAGAGCCACGTGTTCAGAGTTGGGTCCCTGCAGCATCAGCAACACATCCCTGTCCAGCGTCTCATCCAGCGGTGAGGCCACGTTCAACAAATGGTCAACTCCGTGGGCAGCCTGGAGGCGAGAGCAACGGTTTTACATCTTCTGCACACGGAAAAAACGATGCTTTACGGCAGGAAACGTTTAAGAAGTGGAGCTCGCTTTAGATTCTACAAACGAATGACACAGAATAACAGGTTACGTTTTGTGTGAATGGGTTTTTATATTTACAATACTTAAAACATCATGTTTAATGGCTAAACTGAAAATAATATCCAAAAACACCCTTCCAAAAAAAAATAAATCTTTGAAAGAGCTCCAGACAACTTGAAAGACAATTGCTGGAGGCCACTTAAACGTATTAAAGGAAGCATAATGTAAGGAAATAAGACACGGATCCAGATTGTTTAGGAGTATTTTATAATCTGCCTTCTTAAAAAACAGACCTAAGATTTTTAGCAGCTTTGAACTCTGTCAAGAACTAAAAAATGGCTATTAAAACCCAGAAAACCAAAAAAAAGGAGAATAAATCTAGGCAGTTTTCACAGAATGACATCAGAGATGTTCAGGAGAAGTTTGCATCTGTTTCATGGCTGCTTATGTGATGTTCACTCAGAGCAAAATACCATGAAGAAGCAGCAGCACGTGATGTAAAAACGTACAGCATGCAAATTGTTTTTTCCTCGTGAGCGGGTCAAGAACGGAGGCTTTATTTGTGCTGACATTAATCTATTCGGCTGTTTGGACAGCAGTAAAGAGCTGAAAAGCAACCTGCAAAGGTCGAAGAAGAGGATTGTATAAATAAGAGACCAAGGAAACGGTCTTGTTGCAACGAGCCCGCCCTTCGTTACGCCACCACAGCACACATTTACTGAAGGCAGAGCCGTCCCCGAGCAGAGTTTCAGATCAGAATGGGACATTTCCTCGTGTCGACGTCGCCTTTAAAAACACAGGGAGGTCACCTCGCTGTCTCAGAAGAGAAGAGACTAATCAATCCCTCCAGGATTTCCCAGGCATTTTTTGTGATTGTTGCAGCTAAAATGCCTGATTTCATTTTCCTAAAAGTTGCCTTTTTTTTTTTTTACTAAAATCAATAAAAAACCATAACTTTTAATACATAAACCGAAAATCCTTCCTAGTTTTGTAAGATAATTCCCAACAAACACTGACATTCTCAAAAGGTGCTTTATTTGAGAACTTTGATAGCT
>JAOWBD010000077.1:17036840-17047047 GCA_028566035.1 Kryptolebias ocellatus | reverse complement strand
ACCTGAGGACACCTGAGGACAGGTGCAGAAACCACCGGATTGACTCAGTTTGAGCAACAAAATATTAAGTTTTTTTTTCTGTTAAACCAAAATTCAAAAGCAATGATTGATTTTCATTAGTTGATTCTTTTGTATTTTGTTATTTTTGCAAACTTTTAGTTTTTTTTACTATCTTTAATGAATGGATACAAACAAATTTGTATGCATCTATAAATCACTATCTTTTATGGGTTATAAAAATGCAAAGAATTATAACCATCACCCCGACTGTACACAAAAGTAAAACAGCCGGATCCATTTTTGGTCTAACTGTTAACATCGTGGCTTTTTCTGTTGGGTCTTAAACAACTTTGGCTATTTTCAGTTAAATAAAAAATTGTGTATAGTTGGATTTAAATACTCCAGACTGGGTTTAAATTAAATAAAAAGTCTTAGAACAGTTGAAGATGGACTCTCTTTGACCAAATTGGTCTTAAATTAACAAAAATAGTTGGTATTTATAGCAAGATTTTTAACTTTTAATCATCAGTGCCTTCTCTACAAATGTAAAGATTAAACCAACAAGACAAAATAAATCTAGTCGGGCTCCAAAGCTCCGTGATTAATGTTAAAATGTAAATTTGTACTTCTTTGGGATCATATTTTGGTCGTTTTGCAGTGACTTTCCGGAGTCTTGTTGTCATTGTGAGTATGTCAAGCAACCATGTGGAGATTGCAAAAGGTTATTCCTTGTGACACGGCCCGGCTGTTTCTCTGCGCTTCCAGCCTTCACGCTAAGCTAAATCAACGGCTGCAGGCTGTTGCTTCGCTTTTCTCACACAGCACCGAGTCTGGTATGACTCTTCTCGTCCAACTCGTGGAAGTTAAAGAAAGTCGATGAATACATTTCCAGAAACCTCAAACTGTTCACAAGGAGCTGCCAATAAACACAAACCGTTCAAAAAAAGAAAAGAAAGTCTCTTCGTGCTTGCTAAAAAAAAAGCAAATGTTGTACCTGAATTTTGCTCTCTGTGGCAATTAACTGAACAATGAAAACAATTATAACGAAACTAAAAGTATAATAAACCAGTAAGTTTCCTCAATTTGAAAAAGAAGTGTTTTAAACAGCCACCAGACAACAGATTTATTCTGTTCTGCGCACATTACACCAAAGAATTATATGAGAAAACCTTTTTTTTTTTTGCTGTTTTAAGTGACTAAAGTGCAGAGATATTGCCTGACACAATTAGGTGTATTAAACTACATTGATTTTAAAGCTTACTGCTTATATTTCATCTTTATTTTCCTCCTGACTTTGTTTTCCTGTCACCTTTTAAGGACGTATATCACTCAGCTGCAACTGTTTGGACCTTGGAGGCTCAAAATTGCGAGAAAATACACAAGTTTTCACTTGAAATTACACATTTTCTCAAAGTCCTGGCAAAATATGGGCCAAAACTCACTGGGAATTCATATACATATCACTAAATAAAAGGCAGCTCTGTTGCTCGAGATAGATTCCTAAACTTTTCAACTTCTGACCCACAAGAAACCATCATATTAAGGTGAATTAAACCACAATCATTCATTATTTTTATTCATTTTTCATGACACCAACCACGTCTTGTAACAACTGTGACAGAAATATGTGATTGTAGTCATTTTAAAATAAAATTCTATATCTGGAAATCTTATCAAGACCCCAAACTTCATGTTCCCAGGTTTGAGGACCACTGCTGAAGAATTACAGAAACTAAATTGAGAAGAACTCTAGACGAGTCTCAGATGCGAAAACTGAGTTTTTTGAGAGAAAATTTGTCCCACAGAAATATTTTAGTTCCTGCGATATAAAAAAACGAGGCTCTTGGACAAGTAAGAGCCTTGAGAACGAACTGAGACATTTTGGAAAACCAGACGCGAACGCCGCTCACACACAGGCTTTAGATCTGCCAACATCTTTTTTATTTTCTCTACTCTGTGAAAACCGCTCTCTGATAACGTCACCTACACCTCACTCCTCTTTAGTGGGTTCCTCGTGGTTTATTTGTGGGTGTTTGTGTAATTGTTTTAGTGTGTGATGCAGCTAAATGCGTCTGTGCTTCTCTTCACCAGGCTTGGCCTTCTCTCTGATGGGTATTCCCTCTGCAGCAGAGCCACCTCCATCGGGACGCTTGTAGGTCAGCTTCTATTTTCATACCACACATTTTTACACACAAAAGTCGCTGCATTTACATGAAAAAAGGGGCAACTTATAAAGTAAGGCAGATAACTATAGATTGAACTGGGTATACGGTATCTTATCTGCTTCGTAGCATTTACTGGGTCAAAGACTGGTTAGTTTAACTTTATAGTCAACATATCCAGCTGGACAGTGAGAATCCATTTGGATGCATGTTTACGACTGTTTGAAGAGACAGATTAGTCCACAGGCCTTTGTGTGTCTTTTAAATCACAGATTTTCACTATAACACAAGTGTTTTCACATCTTTATCATGAACTGTTCACACAGAAAGTCATAAAAGAGTGATTTGAGTTAATGACTTGTTTGTTTCAGAGGGAAACAAAGTGACATTTTCTGCAGAATTTGAGTTGGGTTTGTTATTTGTAATGCGGACAATAACAGATGCAAAAGATTTAGGAGGAAGAGGAAGTTTCCGTCTGAAACTCCCGTCTCCATAAATGCCATACTAAATCTAATCAGCCCATAAAAAAAAAAAAAAAAACATACAAGGAATTTCTATTCTTGAGAAACAAGAGTCACAAAACTGTAAAAGAAACCCCCAGAGGACACCTGGACAGGTTGCAAGTTAGGGTACCGCTGATACTAGTATGTAGTATAAAATGAAAAATCCTAATGCAAAACTCTACGCACACTTTAATGCAGCTGTTAAGAAAGAAAAAACAGACCAAAAACAACATTTAGACGCGAAAAGGCTAAAGATAACCTGATGAACTGGAGTGATATACCCCAACGCTAGCCTTCAATTTGACGTCAGCTGAAACAATAAGATATTATGTGTGTGGTGAATAAAATATTGACAGTTTTCACCAGCATTTTACATACTTATTCTGATATCAGCTGCTTTAAATTATGTAAGTTAGAGTGAGGTAGCAATGTTAATTAGAAGTTTGTCTAAAATAATACTAAACAGCAACAACTCTGTATGTTCTCTTCTCTCTGTTAATGATTTCAGACGGTTTTCTTTAAATTGTCTACCACCTCAGATCTTCTCAAATGCTTTTCAACAATAACCTAATCATATGGCTGGATGAAATATATGCTGTTGTTACATTTAATACACAAATCTTGACTAAAGTATAGAGTTGTTGAGAGAATCTAGTTGGGATTTAATTAGTTTTTTTAATTGCTGTTACTCTGTAGAAACTTAATTTCACTGTGACATTGAAGAAGAAAGCCCATTTATATTGACCATGACTGATTTATGACGGCGATGAAAGCATAAAATGTTCAAGGAATACTTTTTATAAGCACTGTTCAAGGTTTGACCATAAAGGCTATGACTTCATCCCCTCCCATCATAAGATGATCTCAGTTTAAAACAATAGCATTAAAGGCAGCAGGCGATATGCATTTTTTAAGTCTTTAATTTGTTCAGAAATTGTCTGCAAAGGGGAAGGAGATGCATGGAGTTTTAACTCTGGAAAAGGCAATATGTTGTAGTTTTTTTCTGTGTGCGAAGAAAAACTCCTGTGGTTTAGTTCAACTTGCACACAAACATTACCTGAGCGTATTAAAGGGTTTGAGCCGGGAGAGAAAGAGACGAGGGACACGAAGGACAGAAGTCGGGCAGAGAAACAGACAGAGAGGTGTGAGTTGGGTCAGTTTAGTTTGGACATATGGCTCCCGCCAGCCCAGAGACCCGGTACTGAGGGGACCATGAGGACAGAATAGAAAAGGGAAAAACCAACATGCCATCTGGAACGGGGACAAAGAGCCAGCGGTAGCTTCAATAAATAGTGTGTGTGTGTGTGTCAAAGAGCGAGGGCACTAACGACGTCAATTCAGTTGAGGAGCAGCGACCTCACTCTTTGGCCTGCTAGGATGGACATAAACACACACACACACACACACACACACATATATATATATATATATATATATGCACACACTGAAATACAAAGCCTGATAAAGATGACTGTATTTCACTGCTGTCTCTTCATCTGCCAGAGCGTCCATCCGTAAAGCCCTGTCCACATATCGTTGAGTGTGTGTGTGTGTGTGCGCGCTCCTACCCTCTTTTCCGTCAGATACCACTGAAGTGGCATGCTTCACAGGGCGTGATATTGTCTGACATATGGGTTTTGCTCTTTTGCTCTGTCCAGGAAACAAGGCCAAGCGGGAAGCCTCAGAATGGAGCTCTTGGTTTCGGTCCAGTTTCCATCAAGTCCAGTTGTCTTTAATGTTAGCTGAGAGAAACTGGGGTACCAGCGAGACTCCGCAAACAAGGCCAACGGCCCGAGCGCTGGGTCACTTTTGTTGTGTGTTAGTTTCATCAACATCTGGGTCAGCGATGAAAGTTGGGAGAGCAAGTTGTTTCTAGAAGTTAATGTGGCAAGCAAACAAAACGAGTGGCTTTTAAATCACAACATTTTATAATAAGATTTTCATTTACCTGTGCTTGGTACCAAAAAAAGCAGCATAAACATCACCGGTCTTCTTACAATGTAACATATAAGCAATGGTACGCAGCTCAAATGAGACATAAGACAGACAAGAGCCTATGAGTATTAAAGCACCACAATACCATGGCATTGCAGACGGAGCGTTAACTTCGCATGAGATTGTGTAACATCATTGTTAGGTCACTGCTACATAAGTTTTTGGTGCATATGTGAGGTATGTGTGATGTTTCATAGCTGCTATGTTGGTAATGCATAAAAGCTCTGTGGTGACCTGGCATTGATGGAGATAAAGCTACGTAAGCTAGGGTAACATTTACGAAAAGAGGATATGCTGCAGTGTTCATTTCTTGCAGCTACGGCATTTCAGTACAACATAGAACTGGAAGGTAAATATGTTTTTCTATATGACTTGAACTAAAACTTCCATCATGAACCTATTAGTTTCAAAGGTTTGAGGCACTGAACCCGACTTTCTTGCTTTCTTTTTCTAATATATGTGTGTGACAGAGTGAGTGGGTTGGTGTGTTTACAGGCATGTGAGTGCTGAAGAGCTGATGGCCTAAACAGATAAAGGTCTGATGGAGGATGGGTTCTCTTTTATTTGAGTTTCGGACACAAGCGGCTGTCTGAAATACACACAATGCTGGAAACATGCACACCATCCCCACTCTGCCATGTGTATACATCACATGTCAATTCCTAAGTGCTAGGAAACAAAGGGTGGGTTTAGCCTGAGGTTTCACTGGAAGTTTAGGAGCTGGGTTAGGGCTCTGATGCCATGCATGACTGAGAGATGGTGAAGCAGAAGGTTTGGTCTGACGGGTGGGAAAGTGTCGCTCTGGTTTCCTTTTTAAAGATGCTCTTCTCATAAAACTCATGTTTTTTCCCCTCCATGGCATGGCTCCGTGTTAATTTGTTAAAAGGGAGAAACAAGAGGAAGAGCGGACTTCAACCTTTTCCAAGTAACTTCCAGAATTTAAGATAGCATGCGGCGGATAATGAGCAGCACAAACAGAGGAAGTGGAATTAAGCTCTGCAATTCTTGAAAAATGATAGGTTCCTTTTTGTGCAAGACAATAAGCCAACAGTTTCCTGTGCTGTGACCCGGTGGTGCTCTGTTTTACCAGACATTTTTGTAGAAATGAGGTCATTTTTTTGTTTATGCCTAATATCAGTTTTTTGCGTGAATGCTGATATTACTCTCCTGTTTACTACTAACTACTTTTGCAAACTTCGTGCTTTTTTAATCATTTAAAACTTTCGGCTTAGTCTGTAAAAAGATGCTATGACTTTTAGTATTTGTAACTTATTAAGTTTTGAATTATTTCCCTTCATTCATAAAAAAAATCCCCATAGAATTACATTAAGATCTTGTCAAGTTCTATCAAAAACATCCTTTGAAATCTTCTTTAACATACTTTGTTTTTGTCTCCTTTTAGCTTTTAGCCACTGTCTTATTAATTTTAGCTATTAGCTATGGTGTTTGTTTATTTTAGCTTTTTGCATAGTTTAGGAAATTTGAACTTTCAGCTACAGCTTTGCTACATTTAGCCGTTTATCTGCAGTTTTGTTAATTTTCGCTTTTTGCTGTAGTTTTACTGTATTTAGCTTACATCTACAGTTTTGCTACTTCTAGTTTATTTACGTATCACTTTTAGCTACCGTTATGCTGATTTTAGCTCCTGTTTTACTTCTTGCAACTAACAATTCAGTCAATTTATTCTTCAGGGTTTCTGCAAAGTCATTCAGCGCCCAGCATTTACACTGCATTTTAGCAGAAAATGCAATTTTGTCTTTTGGTAACAATAGCTCAGCCTATGTTAGCAGCAGTTTATAGATGTTTCTTTTATATCTCATGGACAGCAAGTTAGTATTTCTGAAAGCATGAGACACCAAAACATATATTATACATATTAATGATCAATACACAAAAGTTTTTATAGTTGCTTTATAATAAAAATATATTAGGGAATAGGTTTGAGGTAATCATCAGTTATGTCATGACTGCTGTGGTCTGTTACTTTGTCTGTATTATGCTGTGTGTTATAGTTTTTCAAGCACTAAGTTGAGAAAAAAATAAATAAATACAGCTTTTAGTCTAAATATGACAACGGTCTATCCGATACTGTGCTTCCTCTGAACCAGAGTAAGTTGATCAGATCAACATTTGTCGAAAAAATGAAAATGACATGCTGATAATTGTAGCATCGTACTTTACAAATAAAGTGTGGCCCTCAGAGGACGTTCTAAGGGGCCATTTACACGAGGCTGTTTTTCAGTGAAACTGTGGTATTTCTGTTGCAGTTCAGACGCTCGTTTACACGGCGACAGTGGTCAGATTGTCTGATACAAGGAAGCCGCAACGTGGGCACGACACACAGGTACACACAGAGTAATAGCGGTGGATAGCAAAGTGCTGTTATATGCTGTTAAATGTTACTCACCCTGTTCAACATGTAGCAGCAATCCAACCTCACTGTAAGTCCAAGCAAAGGTCCATGTATTCACCACTGCATGTAACTGTTTACATGCTGGAGAGACGGGTGTAAGTGCCAACTAGTGGCCTGGCATGGGAACTACAGCGAAGAGTGTATACACATGTAACATATTTCCAATCAACATTAAAAAAAAGCTTCAACGTTTCCAGGAGATTGGCTTTGTGTAAACAGGGCCTTAAGATTTATATTGCCCCTTTTCCACGGGCTCTAAAGGGCCCGGCTCCACTCTACTCGGCTTGCTTTAAGCGCGTTTCCACCGGCATTTTTTCGAGGCCGGTCCTGCTTTTTTAGTCCCTGCTTCGGAGTAGGGCCAGCCGGGTGGGCGGCGCAAGCTTAGCTCCTGTTCACTCATTGGTCGTGGGTGTGGCCAGATGCAAGCATAAAGAGCGAAGGTAGGAATATAAACAACGGCGTTAGCTTACCCTGCAGCGTTTCTGCTGTCTGTCCCCCAGCTGAAGGCGCTGAAAAGCCTGAAACCTCCGGCGGATTATAGCTGTCCTACTCCGCGCAACAATGGCGGCATTTCTTCCACTGCGCCTCTCTTCCTGAAATCTCAGGAGAATCCCCATAAGTTTAAAAAACAGCAACAACTCAGGGCCAACGTTGACCATAGCTCTTCCGAAGTCTGGAGGTGTGGCTTTGGAGCCCCCTCCCCACCAACACAAGGAGGCGTTCCTCTGCTGCCGACCAAGGTAGTTTTTCTTTTTCTGCTCATACATCTGTGCGCGTACAACACTAAGATGCTTCCTTCCTTGTAAAAACACTACTTGGTTGTTCTTCCCGTACATAAAAGCTCTGTATGGTGCCTTTTTAGTGTTGGGGGCTGGCAAAGATGGATCGTCTTTTCAGCTCAGTTTGATCATCTTTGCAACACATCCGGGACTTTTTGCTCCTTGTGAACATGCTCCGACACGTTTCTACCATGTGGGCTGACGTCAGATCAGCCCACATGGTAGAAACGTGTTCTCTATTGCTGTCGAGGGAAAAGAGGAACATATTTTCCTTGCCCTGTGACAACACGGCTGGGACGAAGCTATTGTAACTGTGGCAGGCTGACGCCACACGGTCAATCCCTTGAACTCGCACACACACATGTATGCATACATGCACAAAGCTCAGCAGTGGGATCACATCATCTGTCACCCAGGGCCAAGGCGGAGGGGCGACAGATTGTCCTCGTGGTGTTCCTTCAGGTCCCATTGCTCCAAACACACAGACACACACACAAACAATCTGCCCACTGACATACTGTTCTCAGAGTTTTTCAGCTCGCTGGCAGGGCGGTTTCTCCGCTTTTATTCACTGCAATTGTTTCACTTAAATGTAGCGTGTTTATTATTTTAAGGCGCAGAACTCTGACTACTCTTTTGCCACTAATTTATCAGTTCATAAAGATTTTTTCCGTGGACAGTGTCATGGAAATGCACAATCACAGACGTAGCCAAAGGTTAACTACTTCGCACGGATCAAAAAGAGAAGCCGACGGTCTCATTTAGCTATAGAATATGGGATTGTGAGGAGATCAATAGATGCAACGTGACGTATTACACCGTCTCGAAACAGGCGCATTAATTAAACATCAAGAGCAGACATCCTATAACCTAACCCGGTGATTATCAAGGGTCTTTTTATTTTCAAAGTGCTGCTCAGTGAACGCCTGGCCTTCAGAGATCGTCATCCATAAACATTACCTGGCTTTGTTCCCCCTGGAAACTAGACGTCCACTCCTTCCCTTCTCCACGTCCGCCTCATTCTCCTCAGCATTATCTGTCACTTTATTCGCGTTAAAGCAAAAAAGCAACAGTTTGCCTGAGCTCTGATATTCTCTCCTTGAACAGGTGAGGTGGAGAACAGAGGTGAAGGAGGCAGAGCGATGAAGAGCCAGGCAGTTTACATCCCCCCCCCCCTTTCCTTTTTTCTCCGTCAGCCTGGGTTGTGGCCAATTAGGCCTATTAGCAACAACAAAACAGAAGAAAAACACAACAAAACTCCGTCGGCAGGTAGTTAACGGTGGGAGGAATTGTTATCTCTCCCACTGACAGGAACAAAGAAAATGCTCTCCAGAGTGCCAGAGAAAAAAAAATTATACCTCCCGGTGTTCTCAGATCTACAATTAAACTCTTTACTGCAATTTCACGTAGGTTGGAGTCTCCAGAGGGACGTTTCGATGCACTGCTGTGATTTTTACACCTGCAAAGAGGTGTATTACATAATTAGCCAAGTTTGAGACGATTGTTCACATGTGCAAAGGAGCCAAAACTTTGCAGCTTTTAAAATAGACTTTAATATCCTTGTTGGGTTGTCAAATTAACCTGATAAATTTGTACTTTATATGAAGAAATCAGCTGCTTTCTCATCTATTATGTAGAAATTTGCAGCATTAAAGCTTTAATTATGAGCCAAATCGAGGAAAAAAAATTTAAACTGCTTAAAACATTTTGTAGATTTTATATTATATGTGTATTTTGTAAAGAAACTTGCATTGTTATACTTAAAGTATACTTGTATCTGAATCAAGTAATCTTTTCCAATCTGCTTTACACGTTTAACTTTAGCTGTTTTCACATTGATTATGTTTAGCAAATATCCCATGAATGGACAAGTTTTAATAAAATTCTTAGAAAAGTCTTAGTCGACACATTTTAGGATGCCTGCCACATCCAACTGACCCTCAAACACATAGAAATGGCTCCAACCCAGTCAGTTATACAGATATTAATCTAAAATTTGGAATGGTAGTAGCTGGGAATCATCCCCACTAAAGGTTTTGATCATAAATAGATTGTGCTGCATCAGTGGTATCCAATCCTGGTCCTGGAGGTCCACCATCCTGGATGTTTTAATTGTTTCCCTGTTATTCATTGGATCAGGTTCTGCAGAAACCTGTTAGATCGGGTGTGTTTGGAGTTGACTCTGCCCGTCTGTTCGCAAAGTATCTCACGCCCCACCAACGGATGGACTTTAATAAAACGTTCAGGAAATATTCATCCATCCATCTTCTTCCTCTTCTCCGGGGTCGGGTCGTGGGGGCAGCAGCCTAAGCAGGGAGACCCAGACTTCCCTCTCCCCAGCCACTTGGGCCAGCT
>JAOWBD010000077.1:16996823-17006927 GCA_028566035.1 Kryptolebias ocellatus | reverse complement strand
CCTGTTAATCACCCATTGATTCAGATCAGGTGTGTTGGAGCAGAGGAACAAGTAAAACCTGCAGGATGGTGGCCCTGGAGGACCAGGATTGGACACCCCTGATCTAATGATTACTTTCAACCATATCCATCCGCTAGTTCAGGAGGGACATTATTGCCCACCTCTCAAGGCAGTGGATGATGGTTATCAGTGTCTGCCAGCAATTTCTCAAATAACTGTTCTTTTTAGAAGTCAACATCCACAGCAGCTACAGTTTTGATTTGTCAGGTGGATATTTAGATTCTTAAAAAAATCGTCTGAAACTATTGTTTTTAATTTCACCGTAGAACATTTGAAGATGTTTTACCCCTCTATAACTGTCCTTCGAGTCGTTGTTTTTAGTTGTTTTCTCGCTGCATTGTCTCTATGGAGGGGGGCAGGGGGAGGCCCTGGCCTGTAAGGAGACGAGGTCCAGGCTAATAGCAGGAAGTCTTTAAAGTCTAAGCGGAGAGGGGGCCTCCTGGCCACAGAGCCGAGCTTTGATCCTGTGCCCTCCTCTCTCCCACTCGGTGTCTGTGTTGGCCTCTGCGGTTCGGCACAGCAGCAGGGCAGATGCTGCTGGTTAATTAACGCGACCTGACTGCAGCGGAGGCACCTACAGTACCGCGATGTAAACATAAACACATTAACATCACTGAAGCAGAAAAAGTGTGCACCGATTCCATGCATCTTTATCTTTTTCTGACACAGATGATCTTCTTGGCATTTCAGTGGATGTGATACTGATTTCCTGAACTAGCTGAGTGCTGCAGGTGGATTTTATTTGATTTCATGCTGTGCTGCAGTCTATTAAAGTGATTTTTTTTAATACTGGTAAACGGTACTCATTGCATTAACGTGTCCTTAAATTAAAAACTTGTAAGCAAGATTTGTGACCTGCTGCCAACTACCATGGACATTTGTTTACCTACGAAAGGAACAATGACCACGTTCAGAAAAGCATTTAGGATCGAGAAGTATGACTGGTACATATTTACGCTCAGATTTGTGGAGCAAAGCGTGTATTTTAAAGTGTTTTATTTAGATTGAATGCATACAAACATTTTCTAATTGCATATCAATATATTTGGAAAACAAGTGGAGTAAAAATCTTTCAGATATAGATCATGAGAACCTTGATGTTTGATTTCGCACTTTGCAACAAGTGCTTTTAACATCTCTGAATTATTATTTTTTTTAATTTATTAACATTTTAGATCTTTAGCAGGTTTCCTGCACAGCTCTACAAAGGATGAAATTGTCAAACTTTTATTATTTTCCAGTAAAACAAATTGGAGAAAGTAAAAACTTTTGTTTCCAGTTCTAAAAGATGAACTTCTCAAACAAGTAAATTGTGTTTCGTATTGATTGTACGTAAAATATGGACACAACCAAACTAAATTAGGTTTAACTATTTATTTATTTATCTATATTTTGGTGTTTGAGTTGCTGAGAACCAACAGACACGTAATGGTACAGCTTTGAAAGTGATCCGCGTTTCCTGAGGTTCAGTCCTCATCCTCGCTTTTTGTTCGCGTTTTTGGACGTCGAGTCATGGTTGCATACATTAGCAGCGCGTTAAGAAACAAAAAATGATTTAAAAAAAGACTATATATCATGTTTTATACACATATAAAACTCATCAGTTACAGATTAGCCCAGTCATAAAGCATATTCTGCTTTTATTTTACCCTTTTTTTTTTATCAAAACAAGCGTGTTACTGTAGAAAACCTCAACCTTGTTTAAAACTCATTTTGAAATCAGATAAGTTTTTTTTCTTGTATTACTTCTATGCCAACCATCTTATCTTCACCAACTGGCTTTTATAGCTTTATTGCACATACAGATAATAAACTTTAACCACTATGCAAACGTTTACCGAACATTTGAGCCAAAAACTATGGAAAAATCTGCGACGTTGAAAAAAACGTTTGATCCTTGTGGGTTTCTGTATAACATGAATAAGTTATTAATATCTTACCCGTTGTAGATAGCTTCTTGAATAGTTTTTGTTTGGTAAAACTGAGTTTATATGTGACAAATGATGAGCTAACGGCTTGACTCAAAATAACTCAAATCACTCGCTTTAGAAAACTTTCTGTTTTTAAAACCGAGCGGTAAAACGGATAACCCTGTGCTGATCTTGACTCAACATTACAAACATCACCAGCTCATATTTTCAGAGCAAAGCATCTTCAAACAAAGTTACAGAGAATTTGAGTCGCCAGACACCTAAACATATTATAGAAAAAGGTTTAACCCGTTTTCAAACGTCACCTGGGATTGCTTTGATGCTTTTATGGTGGACAGGAAAAGAGAGGTGGATATTTTACCAGGTGAACTCCACAAGCATGCCATCACAACCAGCTGCTTTTTCTGAAAACACACTACAAGGGTTGAGATGAGCGTAGATTTTGAAGAAGTTGCCCTAAATTTCAGTTGTAATTTGACATCCCTATGTAGTCGTTTGTATTAGTGTTCTTCTGCTAACAACTCTTTAATTTCTCATTCAATAACAGCCAGCTCTCTCAGCCAGAGAGCTGCATTTGATCTAAGAGAGGGTGTAATATCTAACCCTGTCAACTCCTCTTTGCTCTCTCTTACGGTGTGTGTGTGTGTGTGTGTGTGTGTGTGTGTGTGTGTGAAACTGGTGGAAAGGTATTAGCCTAATGGCAGTTGCATTCAAACACTTTTATTAGCTTTTCACATGCCTCTGCTGGGCTCCAGCCACCGTTTCAGCTCTGCTTGCTTTAGCACAACACACACACACACTTGCGTTACCTCTGTCAAGCACCCATACCCTCCAACACACTCACACACACACACACACACGGAGTCACAGGTCTCTAAGTGAGACAGGGCCCTCTGTAATTTGCTGTAGTGGAGCAGAGTGGCACTAAAAGCCTGCTGGGTAATTGAGAGGTTAGGGGACGGAGTGAAGCCGACTGCCCTCTGCATTTGTGTGTGCATGTAGAAGTGTGTGTGTGTGTGTGTGTGTGTGTATGTGTGTCTGTGAGCAAAGGCCCCTGCTCTCTCTCTCATTATGCCGTGGCTCCTGCCTGCCTGTCATTGTCTGGACGCGGCACCCACAGAAAGCAACAGTAATGCACAGTGACACACTGCGTGTGTGTTTGCCTGACTGTATGTTTGTGTGTGTGTGTGTGTGTGCGTGCAATGAGACATCATGTCCTCTGAAAAATAGCAGCATCCTCAGCCTGCCCTCTTGTCTCCAACACATGTACCCAAACACACATTTCTCATTCCTTCAGATGGTAAACATCCCACCTCCTCCTCTACATTTCCTCCTTGGAGGGTGTATAATGTGTGTTCAACCATGTAACTAACAAAAACCTGATCATAGTCGTCACCGCGCGCCGCCACGAAAGGCAGGCGATCATGTAATACCTGTGTTTATTTGTACGTCTCGTGCTAAATTATTTCATGAACCAGTGGATGGATTTTGATGGATGTCTGTTTACAACGGATTAACTTTTGGACTCGACCCATTCAAGATGGACGACACAACTAACTGGCATTAGCCAACACGAAAATGGCTGTAACCCGGTCATTTTTACACATATTGAGCTATAATTTGTTGTGGTAGTAGCTGAGAGTCATCCCCAACACATACATCAAGCTCTAACAGATGAGTTCTTTGTTTAAAACGTTGGCATGTAAATTTATTTTGGGGAGACAAATTTTCACTTTGATGCTATTTGCTTACATTGGTCTGAAGTCATTTCCGTTCAGTTGTTTCAAGCCGAGTTGTTTGTTCTCTTGTATTAGACTTTGAAAAAAAAACAAACCTGTGCAGGGTTTCCCCCAGTGCTCCGCTTGTTTATTATAAGTACGTCATTTTTTCCACCCGCTATCTTTATCTACCTCACGAGGGAGCGCACACCAACAGTGACGCAATCACGCTGTCCCCGCCCCTGCGCGAAGGTCCCGCGCGGTGTCGCGTCGTGCACCTTTTGTAACTTGGCGCTGGTTACGTAGCGTACTGCCCCCCGTCTTTTTGGAGAATACTGCACCGATGTAAGCGCCGAGCATAAACGCCTCCATCGCGCGAGTCTAATGAGCCCTGAGGCCGAGCCGCCTTCAGCTACCTGGAAATAGCATGTTGCTAACATCGATCGAGCAGGTTTAACCAAAAATGGTTAGTTGAGCTGAAATTCAGCGGGTGGCTTTACAAGACTGAATATGGTAAGCATTGTGTGCTTAGTGACAATATTATCCTTGTTTAACAGTAAAATGATGCTATTAAATTCAGCATTAGATATGCTGATCCAACATGCAGCCTGTGCCACAAAAAGCACAGTACAGCATCTCTGTCGTTATTCATTGGGCTGGAAGTGAGACGTGTGTTGGTGCTTTGTTTGCACTTTTTCATTTATGTTCATTTCATTTATTTGTAAATGTGACTTAAATTAGGATTCATATTAGGTGCAATCAATTAGTGTTTATTTTAATTGTATTTTTGGTTAAAAAAGTATTTTAAAAGTTATTTTTTGTAGAACTGTAGTTGTGTAAATATTTGGCACAAATATCTTACAATACCAAATAATTAATAGCCATATTTTCAACTTTTCTGTCAATTTTAATCTTTTTTTGGTTGGCCGGCGAATGGACGGCAAATGGCCACCTTCAACCGGGATTGGCCTCTTTTCTGGGGGAAACCCTGCTGTGATTGAAGAAATTTGAGCCAGTAGGTTGTGTGATAATACATAGTAGGAATAGCGGAGGCCCCAGAACCAGTTAATTAAAAATACGACAGCTTCGTCTTAAATCTGCGACGCTTACAAAAAAGAGAAAACAACGACACAGGCCACTAGTAATGATGACATGAAAGCCATGACTTTGGTAATAACTCACAAACTGTAAATATATTTGGTTTGTCAAGAATATTAGTCAAGGATTAAGTTTGCAAAATCTTCCATTGCAGGCCCCCCCCCCCAAAAAAAAAATTCAAATATTGTGCTGGAAAACAAAAAGCACCTCGATGTGAATCGAGTGTAGCTACCTGCAGATATGCTTACCCTTTAATCAGCTTGTATGTGACCGCTGTCGATTATTAAAGCGAATCGTTGCAAAGTTAGAAGACCTGTCAAATAAAATTCACAAGTGAGGAATCAGAATTCTGGTATCCATTAAGTGACCTTAAATTAAAATTTGCCAACTACCACGTCTGTTTGTTTACCTACAGAAACAGCCGAAGTGACTGAAAATAGATCAACAATCGCGACGTCCGTGGAAGAGACGCTTGGGACGAAGAAGTCAGACAGTTTTGATGTATCGGTACGTATTTACTGTAAGATTTATTGAGTATCCAAATATAAAGACTGGTTAGGTCTTTAAGTTATTCTTACTTGATCTTTCTCTTTTTTTTGGGGGGGGGGGGGATTAAACAGCAGATTAAAGCTTATATTTCATCCTAAATGTTTCTCTGAGATGCTACGCTTGTCTGATTGCACCACATTTATATACGTCTGCAGACTACAGCCAACCTAATGCAGGTCAATCATGTGACTCGAGTTCCAACACGATTTTTTGTCAAATTCAGCCGAGTGCTGTGTTTAAATTGAGTGCAAACCCGCATTTCAGGATTGCATATCCATATAGTTTCTGGAAAACTATATGGATTTCTTACTTTACATAGAGTAACTTTAAAGAAATGGCAAAAATTAGCATAAATTATCAGCTGATTGTATGGATTAATCTGTAACTTACCTTTTAAAGTATATATAAAGAAGGGAGTATATGTATGTAAGTAAAGTATATGTAAATTTAGCAAAGGTCTCTGAATAAACACTGTACATCTGGTGAATTTGACCAGTATTCTGCTATATTATTGTCATACTGTAAGTTATTTTCTGGGAGACATAAAAACACTGCAGCAGAAGACAGAGGGGACTTTTAGTTTTTAGACTTTGCTATAAATTTTACCCAAATCAGCTGAGCATCTCAAGATGGTCAACAAGGGCTTATTATTTTTTATATAATTTGTCTTTTCTTTTTGTTAGTAGGAAGATGGTGTTGTAGTTAGGACCGTGTCCGTACCAGCCAACAAAAATCCCTTTTCCGTGTGGAGTTTATAAGTTGTGTCTCTGTTCGGTTTCCCTGGATGACTCAGCTTCCATCGGAGTTACAGATTTTATCTTGTGATCTTGCATTGGCGAGGTTTGGTATAGAGATTATTTTATGTTGTTTGGATTAATCAGGACGCCATGGTTGCATCTTTAACGTGATTGGAGACATGTTAGGTGAAGTGTTGAAACTAAGGCAACAGCGGTTAGGGATGTGACCAGACAAATTAAGTTTAACTGTCCCTCTCATAAACATGTCCTCTTAGGACTCTGTTCTTCATCCCAGGCTATTCGTTCCTCCCTGTTCTTTCCTTCTCTTCTACGATCAATATGTCGTCTTTTTTACTCAATATTTGTCACTTATAATTTCTTCAGGCAGGCCTTTGTATTACACATGCATGAAGGACTTGAATATAGTTCTGGTTTCGATGTGATCCTCTATGACAAGCAGCCTGATGTTGGGTTCTTTCCTTCCCCTCTGCAGGATATTTTAAAAAAGGTATATTGTCTTTAAGAAAATTCAAGTAGAAAAATGCCCCTATGTTTATATTAACTTTCTGCAAATACAATCTTAAACTCTAACTATGCTTTATATGTGTGTTTTTTAAAAATCAGTGTTCTTTTGAATTTTGCCACTTTTGTCCTCTCTTTTGGCTTTATGTGATACCAACAACTCGCATTTAATCTTTTCTCCCTCTTTCATCGCTTTCTTTCTGCTGCTCCTCAACTCTTTTTGCTCTAATTGACGCTGACATCAAATCAATAATTTCACTTTTTTTGTCCTTTTGTTCGTTTATGGTTACTTGCTCGGGTGGCATTGGCTGAATGAGAGGGAGCTACGAAAAACCGATAAAGTGTCTCTTGTTACTAAGAGAAAAAGAAGAGCGAGCGAGACAAACCGGAGAAAATAAAGATAGGAAGTTGGACAGAGGACGGAGACAAAAGCACCAAGAAGAGAAGCAGAGAAGTGCCTCCGCTCCATTGTCTGAAGTGTTTCTGCAAAATTCGAATGTGGGAAAAAAGGAGAACAATACAAACACACACTTTGTCGACAGCCCTGAAGTGAGAAGTATTTTTGTTTGTGTCAAAGCTGACTCACTTCTTTTTACCTTACAGTCCTTTTTTGTTTGCCTGAGCTGCTCTGCTGCAGTGTGATTAGCTAACCCGTGTTAGGTAAGCTGAAAAGAAAAGAAACTTACCTAACATAAATATAATGTAGAATAACGCTCTTAGTAAAAGCCAACAATGTTTGCAGCCACTTGTCTGGTCACAAGTGTAGACAGGAGAAGGAGAAACTAGGAAACAAAAAAATGTGTCCATGTTTTCTCTCCTTTTTCAGCTGTTTTCTGTTTGTTGTGAACCTAAAAGTTAAGTTTGAGATGTAGCTCTAAAGCTAATTTCCTGCTTAACGAGGTAACACTTTCAGCTCAAGTGATTGGTTGCCTAAAAACTAGAATAGGCTATATCTTAACAAAAAACTAAAAAACAGTGACTCATTCAGCTACGCAAATATCTCTCCTCTAAGAGGCCCCTTTCTCTTATTTTATTTCCTTCTTTTTATGCGTTTTCACCATCCTTCCCTGAAACCGTCAACATTTCTTTCACTCCTGGTTTGTTGTTTTACCCTAAAATCAGAATGGGATAGGAGCTTCAACAATGAGTGAAATCTCTCCAGACTTTGGGGAAATGTGCAACAGATTGTAAACAAAACGTGGCGACACAGACTTTTAAACCAACGGAGGCACAACTGTTTACAATCTAAAACATAAGTAGAATTACTTTAAATTTTGAGGAAATGTAAAGCTTTACTGATGTTTTTCTATGACCAATGCCGCTCTTTGAAAATCAGGGCAGCTGTTGATTGATAATACAAGACCAATTTTAAATTTTTTTACACAATTTTTACCCTTAGAAGAGCGTGTACACTTTAAAATATTATATAAAAGAGCATTCTCACTTTGTGGGCTACAGTAAGCTGGTTGTAGCAGCTGCTTGTGCATCTTCATCGTCTTATTCTGTAATAGATTGAGTGTGCACAAGCATGGCTGTTTGCAGGTTTTTTTTTTAAAAAAAAGTGGCCAATATTAGATGATTAAAAGTAGTTTATCTCTAGAAAAATGTAGCACAGACAGCAGCCCTCAGTCTTTTCATCATGGTTTTTTGGTGGGAATGCTGGGAAACGTCAACCATTCAGGAAGGTTTACACCACAAAGCCCCAACCCAAATGTTTGAGAAGCATTACCTTTTTAATCAGGACGATATTCGGGATGAAGTTCTACCTGGGTGATTTGTTTCGGCTCTGATTTTTGCAGCTGAAACGGAGCGACGTACCCCAATAAAAGTGGGAAAAGGCACAAACTGATTGGAAAACAAACTGAACTGTTAGCAGGTCCCTGCAAAAAGCTCCAAAATCCTCTGTTTGGCCACTCCAGCAACAGCCAGAGCTCTTTTATTACATAACTGGGAAAGTTTACACTCTCTTGGTTTTTATAATATTTTCAGTTGAGCCGAGTGTAATTCTTAATTTTGAAATTGTTCATCTTTTTGAGAAATGTAATCCGAGGAGAGTGGAAAGGCGTAATTAGTGGCGGTTAGCACCCGAGGCTTTCTGTGTTCTTTTTGTGCATGCTTTGGTTTTCTGCAGGTAAATTTAAAAACATGCATGTTAAAATAGTGATTCTAAGTTAATCTTATGGTGTGAGTGTGCACGGTTGTCTTTCTGTGCTGGTCCCATGATGGACAGGTGACCTGTCCATGGTGTTTTTGATGGACACCAGCTCCTCGTGATTCTGAACAGACTCAAAGCAAGTACAGAAAATGGATGAATGGATGGATAAATGCAAGAAAAAGGAATATTACTCACAGAAAATTAAGCATAAATGTTACCTCTTTTCTTTTTTGGTGAGATTTGCAAAAAAATCTTTTTATAATTCAGATTTTTCTTTGTTTTGAGAACCTTTTCCAAAAATATAATGTAAACTGTAAAACAGCAAACACGAGTTCAGAATAATGAAATTTCAAGCTAAGCATAGATCATTTTACCAGTTTTAGTGCACTCAAATGATGAAACATTAAAAGATAAATTTAGCTGCACCGTCCAGTCCGAGTAGTTCCTCCACCAGAGTCTGCCTCGTGTCCAATTATCGCTCTAAATCTGACATGACGTGGCATTGTCTTCTGTCGTCCTGACAGCGAATGGGGAAGTTTGTTAACAAAAGACATGCAGCGGTTACAAAACAGCCACAGTGTGCATGTCGCCTACACAAATGTGCAAAACGCCACCGAGCTACAGGGAGGCCCGCGTACAAACGCACAGAGGCAAAAAGAGAAGCCTGCTGACCACGTAGAGAAGGAAGTTCGTGTTATTAGGATAATCTCAAAAAAATGTATACAAGAAATGTCACATTTTACCAGTCGGTTGCTCAAGAATGCGTTTATGTGCAAAAAAGCACAAAGAGAAAAAGGCATTTGTGCAAGTGCAAGAGGAACTAAATGCTTGGGGTTATATTAGGGTGCATATATTTTGCAGAGACAATCTGAGTTCAGCCAACAACAGATGCAAGTTTGGAATAAAAATCAAGATGCAACCCTTTTTTATTTCTTTGCACTTTAAAAGTCTGATCGACTAAAATATTAAACGTTTTACTCTTTTACAACCACATTTTTTGAAAAAGTTGAAAAGTTGCAAATCTCCAACCTATATTTTATTCACAGTGGAAGATTGTGAACATACAAAATGTTTAAACTAAGACATTCTACAATTTTTAGCAAACAAAATATGGTAATTTTAAATTTTATGGCAACAACACATCACAAAATGTTGGGACAGGGGCAATAAAAGATTGTAAGACTAAGAAACAGCTGGAGGAGCATTTTGACAATAATTGGCAACATAGACATCACTGCATGGGCACAGGAACACAGCTCACCGTGCCGTCCACAAATGCTGCTTAAAGCTCTATCAGGCAGAGAAGAAGCCAGATGTGAACAGATGTGTCTCCT
>JAOWBD010000077.1:16932176-16949358 GCA_028566035.1 Kryptolebias ocellatus | reverse complement strand
CCAAGCACACCGTTGTTTTTCTTGTGAAATTCCCAATAAGTTTGATGTGTCACATGACCCTCTTCCCATTGGAAAAAGAGAAGTTGGATCCAAAATGGCCGACTTCAAAATGGCCACCATGGTCACCACCCATCTTGATAAGTTCCCCCCTCCCATTTACTAATGTGCCACAAACAGGAAGTTAATATCACCAACCATTCCCATTTTATTGCGGCGTATCCATAGAAATGGCCGACCCTGTAGATCAGATAAAGTGACTTTAAATTTGAGTTTGCTGTTACAATTAGCACAAATGTTCAAACTATTATTTAATAGTTATACCGTGACTGTTATCTGAAATTAATAAGCAATGTCTTTCATTAAAAGTTCAGCTTATTCTGTTTCTTTATGGAGTAGCATTCATGTTGAGCTGTTCGGAGATGTGTCACCTGTTCTGCATCATCTTGAACTGCTACTTGAAGGCCACATTTATAATACTTCTCTGCTACAGAAAGCAAAGTAAAAGATTTCATTATTACCTATCACGTAGAGCTATGATTGGCACCGTAAACCTGTAATTACAGCAATTAGCGAAATATTTCAGTTTTAAAAACAGAGTCAGACGCCAAATAGTTTGATACCTTTTCCTGTTTAGTTTTTTTCATTTTTGCCAAAAGTTTTTAACTTTAAATTTCAAACAGCCTGCCTCGCTTTCAGAGTTGGCAAACTGTAAGTTTCACACCATCCACGTTGGAAATATTACCCTGAGATTTCTGGAGAGCCCGTGCACGAGTAACACACGTGTAAACGCAGGCATTCGTTCAATTGTGATTCTGTTCAAAGGTCTGTAGCTGCTCTCTTCCTGTCCGTC
Organism: Kryptolebias ocellatus; assembly: GCA_028566035.1. Classification (NCBI taxonomy): domain Eukaryota; kingdom Metazoa; phylum Chordata; class Actinopteri; order Cyprinodontiformes; family Rivulidae; genus Kryptolebias; species Kryptolebias ocellatus. Next base: position 16,948,508 of record JAOWBD010000077.1, on the reverse strand, counting down.
TGTGTGTGTTTCTCTAAGACATACTAATGCTATCGATTGCCATTGAAGCAGGACAGAACCTTCTTCAGATAAGACGACAATGCTTGCAGCGGCCCATAGATTTCTTCCTGGTGCTCTGAGAGGTGCTGGTGTTGCCGTATTGGAGTTCACGGGGTTCTCACAATCTGCTGCCGCGTATCGACAGCATGCTCCAGGCTCATCCTAACAGCCTGTTTTTATTAGAGGATGTTAAATTACAGTGTTTGAGCTTATCGTTTATTGTAGAGCTTTATTATGTACAAATTCGGCTTTGTGTTTTTATCTCCCACCGCCAAAGGGCGAAGGCGAACGGTGATGTTTTTGCCTGTGTCTGTTGCCAAAATATCTCATGAACTACAGGACAAATTTCAATTAAACTTTCAGAAAGTACCGTATTTTCCGGACTACAAGGCGCACCGGACTAAAATCCGCAGGTGTTTTAATGTTTAATTACCATATGTAAGAGAATCTGCACAAAGGGGATTGTCAGGAAAGAGACGGCTGTTTAGGAACACATCCGTTTTGTTAACATTTGGCAAAACAAGTTACCGGTACTTATTTGCATAACTTTTTACGTATATGTACGAGTACCGGTAATTAAAAATATGAAACATGTATTGTGCTGTTTAAATGAGTAACAAATGTACTATATGACAATAAAATATAATCGGCCTACCTTTAGGGCTAAGGTGCAGAAACACGGCTTCAACAAGTAAAAAAGTCAGTCATTCATCGCCATTTTTGTCTTATTCCTGCGCACTAAAACCACCAAAGTCCTCTTCTTCAGTGTCAGAAACGCCCTTCCGCCAGGCAAAGTAGTGCCGCACAACAGCGGAACGAACCCAAAACAAATCCTCTTACGAAATCACAAAAATCATGAAAAATCCACAGAAAAGCCACACCGGACTATAAGCCGCCGGGTTCAAAGCTGGTGCAAAAAGTAACGGCTTATGGTCCGGAAATTACGGTATTCGCTGGATGAACATCTACAACTGATTAACTTATGGAGTCAACCCCATTCCAGATAGTCGCCACAGCCAACCGACTGTGGTAAACAAAAATAAATACAATTAGGCCAATTTTATAGATACCAGAATGATATTTGGTGTGATTGTAGCAGAGAATGATTCACAACACATACATCAAAATATATTTCTTTTTTTTAAAACTTCAACATTACCTTTTGGAGTCAACCCTTTGTCTGTTAGCACAGTTTCTTCGTGAAAGACTGAATGCATTTTAATGAAATAATCATTGCATGTACCTGAACAACCCGTTAGCTTTTGTAGCCAACCCAAGGCTATAATTCAGCCAATTTTACAGATATTGAGCTCTAATTTGGTGTGATAGTAGCTGAGAGTGATTCGCTACACGTACTCTGAGCGTGGCGTCTGTCGACTGTGCATGAGATGGCGCGTAACGTCATTTTTTGAGGTTTGACCGACACGGCTACAATTCCAATTCTCGACAGGCGAGGGTGAGAGGTCTTTATTTTTATTTTACAGTTCTTAATTTGTTTGTTTTTCGTCTTTCGTAGCCGTTTGAGGAAAATGACAGTGCGTCTGTTTCCCGCCGAAGGTTGTGCAATTTATGTAATATCAGGGTCTCAGACAATGCAACTCCGGTGTCAAGGTTGGCGGCGGCGGTTGCTACGGCGACGCTGGCAAACAGATGTCACAGATCTGAGCTTTCTTTCTCCTCTTCACGAGAAAAAGGAGGCTTTTTGAGACCGAAACGCAAAGAGACATAATTTTTTTGTCTCTCTTTTTTTTTTTTTTGCTTGTAAAGTGGTGGATATTGATCATATATCGAACCCGTGTTGCTCAGTGGAGTTGCCTAATGCACTTTCGACCCAAACTAGAAAGAGATGGTAAAAGCTTGAAGGGGGAGAAAGTATCACTGCTGAAAAGAAAAGCAAGAAAAAGGGGAGCATGTTATTTTGGAATAAAGGCAATTGGATCCACCAATCCCAGCGCCACACCTGTACATGCAACGCGCCGAACACGCACACACCGAGCGTGAGCTTTACCTGCGCAGTCAGTCGTGCAGGAGGGAGAGTAGTTAAATGAAACGTGTTGAGCCCTCTCAGGTAATTACATCTCCATGCTAATGTCTAATTAGACAGCTCAGAGGGGACTCATCTGCACTGCATTAATTAATGCAGTCAATCCACAACTTGCATCCACACACACAGCAGTTCACATGCATTCACCCTGGTCCATTTGCCTCCGTTATGCAGCATCTTGGCATGTATGTGTTTATTGTGAGGGAAATCAATTAGGCCATTACACGACTACCCGCTCTGATTTTTTCGATGTGCAGTCTGAGCTGTTAGCAAGAAGACTGTGGCTCATATACATGCAGTTGTGCAACTTCTGTTACAGTAGGTGATTTTAACTCAAAATCTACTTGGGATTAGCATAATTAGCAGAACTGCTTTCCCAGTGCCGTGCCGTTTGACTTTATGAGTTCAGCCATGAGTTTTCTGTATTCTGATGTGGTCCAGTTCACGTCCCGATGTGTCAGAAAGGCTTTCAGTAAACAGACGTCTGAAAATCTAAAAAAACTTAGTGCTACAGAACCCAACAGCTTCCAGCAGAAGAGAAGAGATTATTCTTGTAGTGAATAAACTTGGTCATGTATTTGTTGGTCGTGTGTGAGTTAGGTTGACTTTCAGATGACTTTATAAAACAGTAAAGTGTGTCGATGTGTGCACTGCTGCAGAAACCCTGTCTTTCACTCCCACAGGTGACGAATCTCTCAGATCAATCAGTGATCTGATGTGTTTTCACTTCACTGCATGGCCGGCTTGAAACCTCAACAAAGTTGGAAGCAAAAAGACAGCTCAGGTGCAGGAGTCTAAATAAAACCGTGGCACTTCTGAGATGAGCTGGAGGCGCCTGTCGCAAAACTTAGATGCGTTTGAGACGGGTTGGAGACACTCGCGGCAACTTTGGGATTATTTCGAGAGAAAAGTTGTTGCACAAATTCTCTGAACATGAACCCAAAAGAGCTGCAGGCCAACTACTTGTCGCCCACCTTGAAACACCAAAATAAATGATGGTTTGACTCAGAATTAAACTTTCTCACAGCCCGTACATGGCGACTTTTAGACACACGACTTTCCAATAATCTGACACCAACCGACTGAATCAGCTTCATGTCTAAAGACCTGAAACAGGAAACTGCTATCGTCAAGTTTCTCCTTAAGAGATGGGTGGAGGTGAGCAAGAAAATAATGTGCATGGCCAAGAATGCAGTTTCGCAAGTAGGATGTGGTTTTCAAAAACTGCCTGCTCAAAATGCAAGCAGAATTTAGTGAGGCTGCAACTGAAAACTCATATTTTCTCGCAACTAGTCTCGCAGCAGTCCCAGCTCACTGATATACCACCTTAAATCAAACCAAACTGGGATTTGGACGGACAGAATTAACAGTGGACTTGTATAAAGCTGTTAAACAAGGTGAAACCAAGTGGAAATAATGTTTCGAGGATTTAAAAACATTTAAGTGTTCTATGATACTCAAAATTGTATTTACCTTAATGTAAACATTTGTTAAAACTTGTAAAAATAAGATAAAATAAAACAGGATCCATCTACACAAGAGGTATCACCAATCCTTCATGGCAGCGGGTGATCATGTCATTGCTTTTGCGTTTTATTTGTGTTTCTGGCAGCAAAATATCTCATATTTCATAAAGTGCACAACATTTTATTGAAACTCTCAGAAATTAACCAATGGCTGTAACTCTACAACTGACTAACTGTTTGCTTTTAACACAGCAAACACAAAAATAACTTTAATTCAGGCATCTTTACAATTATTGAGCTAAAATTTGCTGTATAAGTAGCTACCAGTCATTCCCAACACATACTCATCGTATATCTTTGAAGGTTTGACTTAAATGACTTTAATTCCATCACATCTCAACATACGACGGTCTTTGTTTAAAACTTTGGCATGCACGGCAGAGGGAGATATACATTCCTTCAAGGAATGATAGTTTTTTTTGTTGTTTTAAGTGAAAATACACCAAAACAACAAAGTCAAACTTAAAAAAAAAGTTGTTGGAGCTGCAGCATTCTGGAAATCGGTTCAAGGTAAAAAACAAAATCTAGATTAGTGGAGGATGCAACCTCTTGTTTAAATGAGTCAGCTCTACTTGGACACTCACTTCGTCGCCATTATTATTATTTTTCCTTCTTCACGAGAGAACCTTTGATATATAACTGAGAGGTGTGCTTTGATACAAGCACGATCATGGAAAAAAATAAATGTAATCATCCTGAGCCACCAGGACTCTCCCAGTTGTCTTATGATGGCGTTTTCCACATTGTTGCAGTAACTGGTTTGGCACAGAGATTAATCCTGACCCTCAGCTCACCCCTAATCACCCAGGAAGCTGCTAAGATCGCCTGACGGCACCCTGCATCGTGTGTGTTCGCACACGCCTGTACAGTATATGTGTGTTAATCTGCTGACCCCGGGCTTTTACAATAGCAATGAGAGGTAACTGCACTAATTCTCCGTCCTACTGTGAACGTCTGCTGTAATTAAGGCCAACTTGTCAGACGAGTCGGGCCTCTGTGTCGGCTGTTTGTTTTTACACCTTTTAGGATAAGTTATGTTGAGGGTGCGTGAATTTAGAATCATTTGATGAAGTTCTCTTAGTCGGACATACTTAAATCATCTCCTGCAATGTGCATAAAAAGTGTTTTTATTTTGTTTTCTATGAGGTGCAGAATCATGCAGTTGCCGAGACTCGACTCACTTAAAAAGCGTGAAAATATGAGTTGTGGGCCTGAAATCTTTAGTAGTCAGTTCATCATAACCACATAACAATGTTTCACCCCTTCATGAACTAAACAGTGAAAATGCATGTGTGTATTTGTGCATGTGGAGACGCTGTACAGCAGCAGCATATCTCCATCAGACCACAACGTGGAGAAATCTGCTCGCTAATTACACCCATATAAATCAGCAGTCATAATTATGCTAATTAGACTGCTAACTTCCTCTCAGAAGCCTGCGAAAACAAAGGCGACGGTATCGGATGATGCCGCGTGTTAACGAGCTTGTCAACTTATCTGACACAAGCTAATTACTCCGCGGGAGTCCTCTGTGTTTTGGAAAAGAGGGAGGGGGGGATCTGCTTGTATCGCTGGTTTTAAAGATAGCGAGCTAAATACCTAAAAGTCTTCAGGAATTAACTACACCTGTACCTCCTAATGCTGACTCAGCCTTCACACTGATATTTTACAGATTTTTTTACTTTTCCGTACGTTGTTTTGCACTCCAACTTTTGTATTTTAGCTATTTATCTATTAAAACGCTCAGCCTTTTTCTAACTTTTATGCAAATTTGTAGCTGATATTCGAATAATTTCCCAGTAGAAATAAATTGAGATCTCTTCATTGCCTTTAAAAACATTGTTCTCTTTGAAATCTGCTTTAGGGTACTTGTTTTAGTTGTCTACTTTTGCTATTGTTTGTTTTTAGCTACCATTCTGCTACGTTTAGCTTCTAGTTAGATGTCGTTTGTCAGAGGAGAGCTCCCCTGCAGGAGTCCAAACTAAGCTCTGGGCTATTAATTAAGCCTTTTGACTTTATTATTTTTACTGAATTAAGTTAAACAAGTATTCCTGCACAATTTTCTTTCCACTAGTATAAAACTATCAACTCTAATGTATTTATTTTCTCCAAAATAACCCAAAAACATGTAAACTGGTCTAATTATCATCTGCAACTTAGAACTACATACAAGGTAACGAGCCGAGACGACTTGGCAAAAGGATTTTGTAAAGGAATCTCCAAGATGTCTCAAAATGTCCATGGTAGGGGTCTCAATTACGTTGTGCGTGTTGCAGAGGCTCGCAGTCTTTTTGCATGAACTTTGAACGTCTCAAACCCTTCTCAGTTTAGTTTCCATGAATCCTAGAGCACCAGAGTTGGGATTTGACTCCTGCATTGGAGCTCTCCTGTGGCAGAAAACATTCGAAGCTTCAGCCCCGAATGTCCCGGTCAAAAACCATGCCGATGATAAATAATAATCGTTTGAAAACTGGTCCGAATCTGCCCGTCCTCAAGTGTAGATTAGATCCTAAACATGGGGCAGCTGCAGAAGTGAGAAGGTGGGCGTTGAAAGAAGATGCACGGCATAAAATCCAGTTTTGCAAACCGGGACCAACTCACTGGTCGATTGGTTGCAAACGCTCAGAATTCAGTGAGGCTGCAACGTCGAGCCGCCAACTGGTCTCCAACATCTGCAATCATGCCCTAAATAAAAAGCAACAACAGAAGGTAATTCCATGTATTGTCAAGTTGGAATGCGTTACATTTTCGGCTGCACCTTTGTGCAGAAGGGGTCGCCACATCGAGCGAACTCAGACGAAAGATTTGACGATTGTTTTACGCCGGATGCCCCTCCTGACGCAACCTGGGCTCAAACCCACCCGCTTGGTATAAGATAAATTTTAGATTTCCGTGGGTCTTTGCGTAATTCACGTTTCATTACATATTTAACAGTTTACTTCTGTCAAATAACTCTTACTGTAGTTGGTGTGTTACACATTCATGTATACGTACGCTCCTCACATTAGACCACCATGCATGGACCTTAACCTTTGCTTTTCTGTCCATCTGCATGTTGTCTCCCTGTCTGTCTGTCAGTATGTCAGTGTCAGACACGCTGACTGCCTCAGAGCCACTCGGAGCAAAGAGCGATGAGCTCTGAGCTTGAGGACAGGTGAGAGGGAAGCAGGCCGCTCCTTAATGACGATGCTACTAAGTGTTTGCCAGCATTAAACAGGAGCGATACGTCAAAAAAGGAAGCTTTAGATTCATTAGAGAAAGACGCAACATTCAGGCAAACAGTCTTTTGACATAATTAATAAGAAAGCAGATGGTAACCATAATATTTCTTCTTCTTATCTGCACAGAACGATCGTAGCTAAGTCAATCTTTAGGAGAGTTGCTAAAAATGTTGCTCTGTGCATGACTACCACCTGCTGTCTACCTCAGTCTTCTCTCTCCATCGCTGTCTCCGATTCTGCTTTCCTGACTCCGTTACTTGCATCTTCTACCAAATACTTGATGTGATCCAATGAGAGCAGAAGGAGAAAACGGTGCTGCAGAAACCATACAGATGGATTCTTGACACTGCCTCCTTTTATATTTCTGCTTTTAAAGACACAGTTCAGGTTAAGGGGTGCACTGTGGTGCATTTTTGCAGAAATGCAATATTTTCCACATGGTTACGACTGGAAGCTGGTGCCAAAATGGAAATATGATCATCGAGTCTTCTGTAGTCAAACAGATATTACTAGGAAGTCGTTTTTTTCCCCCTTATGCTTTTTATTTAAAACTCTAACTTTAATGCACAGTCCTTGAAGGAATTCATGTCGCCCATCACTTTTCATTCCAGCGTTTTATACTAAGATCATCTTTTGTTAAGAAACGACAAAGTTGCAACCGTTTTGGTCAAACCTTGCAAATAACTTTATGAACGATCTAAAGCTATACTGCAAGATGTCACACTCAGACTACGTGTTGAGGATGACTCTCAGCTACTACCACGTCGAATTTTATCTCAATATCTGTAAAAGCAGCTGAGTTATAGCCATTTTTGTGTTTTCTAAGGGGAGTCAGCTATGACAGCCATCTTGAATTGGGTTGGCTCCAAATATTCACCATTAATATATGCAAATCCAATAATTATTTCCTGAAAGTTTCGTTAAAATCCATCCAGTGGTTCATGAGATATTTTGCTAACAGACAAACAAGCCTGACTCCAGTCGTTAAAGGCAGAGTTTTAAACAGGGATATTTTGCAATCAGTGAGTGCTTGGAATATCTGTTACGACTCAGTCTAAGCTACCACCACAACAATTTTTAGGTCAATATCTGTAAAATCAAGTGCAATATAGTCATTGTTGTGTTTACGAATTTGGATTGGCTTCGGTGGCCATCTTGAATCGGCATGACCCCAAATGTTAATCAGTTGTAAATGTATATCCAGTGATTCTTTCCTGCAAGTTTCATTAAGATCGGTTCAGGGGTTCATGAGATATTTTGCTAACAGACACACACACACAGGCAAAAACATTATTGGTAATCCTCTTCCAGCAATAATCCAAATGTTGCCTCAATCAGGCCAAACCTGACTTTATCGGCACCTTTTAACCAATGTTGAGGTTTAATTTTTTTAAGCATATCATAAATCTCTATTATATTTAATAACTGGACCCTTTTCTTGTTTTGCTGGAGCCGTTTCATCTTGTTACCTCCTCTCCTCTCGTCTCCTTCCCTCAGTCTGTCTCTGTGTTCAGTATGCAGCGCTGAGAGGGCATCATTACGGAGCTCGTATTTGAGTCATTTTGATTTAAGCAGCCAGACAATGGCCTGTTGATTGAAGCAACCAGAAGGCAGACAATAGGGTTCTATGCCACATAATGCGCCACCATTTTTCCTGAGCTCCCGCTTTCAGAAAAGGGCCCCGGCTCTCCATTGTGCTTCTCCCGGAGGGGAAAAAAATGGTGCTTGGGGAGGAGGAATATTTTCCCGTGGTATGTCATTATTTTGCAAATTTCTATTATCTCATCATGTTGTCTTCATTGTAATTGCAGCTAATTAGGAGGCTAGTTAGGAGCCCGGGCTTTGAGGCTGGCTCGGCTGCTGAAAGGAGCCCACCGATTATGGCCCCCGACAAGAGAGGAAGCAGGAGAAAAGAGGAGATTAATGCTGTTACCCAGGAGACACTGGCTTCCATCTGCGGGGAACAATGCAGTTTTGTTTTCTCCGGGATCCTGCTCAGATCAACAGAATGGGCTTCGCTCTGCTCTACTCTGCTTGGCGACAATGCCCAATTCTGTCTTACCCCTTACCCCTGCCTCCCCCCCTTTAGTCGTCACTTTACCTTCGCTCCCTCCTCTCCATCATCCTTGCCACCTTTCCGCCGTTCAACAGGCCCTGACTAAAAAGCTTAGCTCCCTCCGGTGACTGAGGGCTCTCACACACCCCCAGTATCAGATGAAAGCGGCGCAATGTGTGGGTAGAGTTCCCAGGTTGTGTAAGGGGGGGGGGTCGTGCCCTTGTCACACACGGAGCCGCGAGATTTTACTCCCCAATCCCTGCCGAGCTCCAAAGCACTTAATGAAATAATATACTCTGTCGCTTTTTGCTCTTTCTTCGTCGTCTCGTTCTCTCGCTCACCACACGGACCATTTCCCACCCCTGCCAACTCCCTTACTGAGCCGAGTCTCCGAGCAGGGGCCCCCACGGCCCCCCCTAGACACCTTCTTTGCAAAGACAGAGAAGGGGGTGCCTGGTTCGGTACAGTACAAACATACAGAGGACAAGCAGGCAAGGAGAAATGAAAGGCCTTTGTCTGTCTTTGTCAGGAGACCGAGAGAGAGAGGTAGAACGGGCGCTCGCGGACAGAAAGAGACGGAGGAAATGGCGCACTGGATCACATAACTGAGAGCATTGTGATCCTGAGCGAGGAAGGTTTGGAGCAGAGCATCTCTCCATCTGGTCAACACAAACAGACCCGGAGATGGAACGATACGGAGCGACGCAGCAAGGGAGCAAGCAGACCAAACGAGAGAAAGTATTGAGCAAGTGCCAGTGACATCTGCTCCCGTGGGCACAACAATAAAACTCCCTCTCAATCAGCCTCACACTATAGATTCTCACACAATGCATCGGTCCCAGAGACACAAATAAATGTACGTTTGTGAAGAATGCTCTCATGTCCAAGTAATCTGTTAAACATTCACCTACACAAAATCTAAATTAGTTCAGTCCATGAAAACTTAACTTTAGAGCCAGGCTCGGGGCTTCTTCTTTTCTTTAGGAAATTATAGATTCTTATAACTCTTCAGAGTTCTACTTTACTCTTTACCAAATGATTAAAAATCATTTTCTCTTTGTTTTCATATCCTGTTTTTTTGCAGACTGGTTTCACCAACAGTCTTAAGCATTGCGTCGTTAAATCGGCCCGCTCAAACATTTTGTTTATCATTTCCTGTTAAAGTTTTTGTTGGTTTCACCTCTGAAATCTTTACCATAATTAAAGACCAAGCATTCCTTGAATTAAATGCATATCGCCCACCTCTTCATGTCTGTCTTTTAGGTCATTTTATGTTTAAAGATAACAGAGTTGTAGCCGTTTTGGTCACGCTTTTGTAGCATACGTTGAGAATGACTCTCAGCTACTACCACCCCAGATTGTAGCACGATATCTGCAAAATTGACCGAATTATAGTCATTTTTACAAGCTGTGGTATTCATCTTACATTGGGTTAACCCAAAAAGTTACTTTGGGTACTTCCTGCAGGTTTAATCCATGCTCCTTTTGGTTTTAGACCATAAGTAAATCATTGTTTTTTTATTGCACAGTTATAAAAGCATCTCGTTCTGTAAGTTAATGTGACGATGGACAGACATATCCTGTGATTATCAGCCAAATGGACAAAACTGCTACAAACAAACATTTTCTTCTTTATGTGGATTAAAATGAAATAAATTCTCACAATTATTCCTTCAGATGTCTTGCCTTTGTGCATTTTTTTTCTAATAAGTGTTTCTGGCCAAGGACCTTTCCTTTTTATTTTGATTGGCTGAGTTTTTTATTTATTTTTTTGAAAAGTTGGAACTGAATAGTTGGAAAGTTGCACCTGACTCATAAAAACAAACTTTAATCAAACGGCGAGAAATCCGAACAGATTCTGAAAACGAGCAGACAAGGTAATCTGTGTTATTTGGGGACCGTGGTTCGCTCCTGCGCCATTTATCTTCACGGGGAAATTTTTTTTTTTCTCCCTGTTGCGTTTAATGTGTAGTCAAGTAGAGAGGGCGAAATGCTCCTCTAATTTCACATGTCATCTCTCTCCAAGCGACTTCAAACATGAGACTCTTGCCAAAGGTTTTCTTCTCTTTTCTTTCTCTTTTCTCTGTCGCCTTCCCTTTGCGTCTTTGCTTGTTCCCCACGTTGCTGTTGTCGCCGTCGCTCGGCGCCAGGAAATCGCTGGTATCTAAACAGCAGCACACAATGTCGTGGGAAAAAAAAAAAAAAAGGCTCTAGAGTTTTAGTTTCAGATGTCTCTCCAATAGCACACATCTGCTACGTGCCGTGCATCTGCTAGACTCTCAGAGCTGGGAGCGCTGATTGAACTGAAGATAGAAAACATCCTCATTATTGCCGGCGATGAGCTAGCCGGGCTTTAATGCATTCGCTCACTTAAGTGCAGCCCAGAGTCGTGGAGACGACACATGCAAATACATGCATGAACGCTCACATGCTGAGATCAGTGAGCTGCACACACATGAACGCATGCTGCTTCAGGAGCCACACACCACTGTGTTGTAGACAATAGTATTAAACAGCCATTGTGTCAGTCTTCACTGGGGCTTCTGTCTGAACTGGATATTCAAGAAGACTCCTTTGATCAGAAATTCTGCTTTTAACATTCTCCTTTTCTTTCTTTTTGTAATAAAAGACTATTTAAAACCTGACATAGATAGCCGCGCATTATTTGTTTATAAATTTGTCTTTTACTCTCCCAAACGTTTCTATACGTGGCTGTAAGAAAACATCACGATGATGTAGCCATGGTGACATAATACCCCACATATACGCCATGATAACGATTATGTAGCAGTGATCCACATTTTCACGTTATGCTAAGCTAACCCCGTCTCTGCCACCGTTTTGTAACGTACTTTACGTAAGACCAACATTTTCTACTTGACATTCATTCCACAACCATGCAGCTTGTAGAAATTAATGTTCAAGTTGCTACACCTTGCTAGTACCGGGTTGGACCCCCTTTTGTTTTCAGTCCTGCCTTCATTCAACAAGGAAACATTCCTCAGAGACTTTGTTGTCAATTTGTCAGCATCATCCAAGGTGGGAATCTCCCATTCTGTGACATCCCAAAGGTGCTGGATTGGATGGAGATCTGGTGACAGTTTTTCTAATCTCCTATCGTCCTGTGCTGGTCCTCGAGGGACACCATCCTGCAGGTTTTAGGCGTTTTCTCTGCTTTGACACCTGATCTGAATGACTGAGTGATCAACAGGCTTCTGGAGAACTTGGAAGACCTGCTGAAGAGCGGAGAAAGTTAGACCCAACTTATTGTTGGGTGTTTTGTTGAGCCAAATTATAACAGTAAAGTTTCTTTTCTGAAAGCACCTTACTTCATTATTAAGGCTGTCTTGATAGAATCTGCTTTGACATAAAATAAACTTGAAAAAATGTCACTTTGTGGGGGACTACAGGCAAAAGTCTTCCTCTATGGTGACAACGTTGATCCCGCTTCAACATCATCACGTTTCCGTTTTATCGTCTCTTCCTCTCGGAGCAGCGCTCCACAGATGACCGGAGCCTTGGCTTCTCACCCTCACCTCCTGACGCAGTGGTGATAAGTGGTAACTGTGGCAACCGTCGCTAGTGTCAGACTTTAATGGCCACATTTCCAAGCCTGTTGTCAGCATCAAACAAAACCTCTCCACGTTCTCTGCTAATAGCAGCCCCCTTTTTCTGACTCGGTGTCACTATTCACCGCAGACACCGTCCCTCCACTTTGTGTCCCTTTCCTCAGAAGTAGGCTTAATTGTTCAGTTATTCTAATTTATTCTAATTCTAATCAGATACTGTTCTTTTCCTGTAAAAAGAAAAACTTAATTGACCTCTAACCTGTGCCGCGGAAAACTGTCAGAAAGAATTCATAAAACACGGATGAGGGAGGGATGGCAGAAGTGAACATCCGACCAAGTTTCGGAGTTTGGAAGCTATTGGGTCGACGGGGGTGAGGTTTGTTCACTCAGTTAATAGCTACAAAACGAGCCGAGGAGCTGGTAATAGAGTGATAGTGTGAGAACAGGGCAGGAGTTGAGTAGAGGCAGAAAAAAAAAAGACTGAGCTGAGAGGAGGGCTGGATTAGGGGAGGATTAAACAGGAGGGGAAAAAGAAGGTGAGGAGAGCAGGGTGAAGGGGCTAAGTGAGGACTGTGGATGTTGAAACTGACAGGAGAGGCTGCAGAGCGAAGCACGTGACGGAGAGCGAATGGAAAGAGGCGAGAAAGCAAAACAAATCGATAGGTTGTGACAGAGGTGAGGACGTAGTTCGTAAAGGAGGGCGGCTGATCTCTCTAATTATTTTCTCTGCTCATCTCAGGGGGCTGGTTTAAGTGAAAACCCTAAACACTGAAATCAGTTGATCACAATTATACATACTTGGGGTTCGTACAATTCATTCATCACTGACATTTGACTCTCACCAAGGATGGAAATAAAGGATATCTCTGCTTCAGTTTGGACAATTCTTTTTCAGAGGGTGCTTCCTTGTAGTTTTTTTTTTTGTTACTGTGTTTAATTCAGGTGTAGCAGCAATTTTGATTTGCTGCCCTTTCATGATACACCAGCTATCAGTAATCGTTATCCCCATTTCACCATAAAAGGCAGGCAATTATGTAGTTGTATGTGTTAGGGATATATATCACAAACCAATGGATTTTAATCAAACTCTCAAAGTAATCAATACACCTACAGCTACAGTTTATGGAGTCAACCGGACTTAAGATGACCACCACCGCTAATTAACATTAGCAAACACAAGAATGGTAGCTGAGAGTCATTCAACAGTTCGTTTAAAACTTTGTCGTGCAAAGATGTAGGCGATATTCCGGTCACAGTGCAATTTTCAGTTGTAGTTAATTGTGAGAAAAATCTTGTTTTGAGTCTGAATCGATGGTCTGTTTTCATTGGGTGTGACAGGATCACAAAGGGCTGATTTAGGTCGTCAAGAACTTCAAGCGGCATCGGAAATTTTCTGCCCAAGTCCTGCAGTGCTGTGACCAGTATTTACAATCAACCAGTAAGAAGACGGGGTTAATAGTCGTGTTGGAGGCTTAACATAAGCATATATGGGCAAATGAAGATGCAGTGTTTATTGGGCTTTGGCAACAACAGGATGTCTATATGATATTTCCTTCAAAGACTTCGTCAATCGCCAGGAATTCTGGTTTTCTTTTTAAAATCAAAAAGTTGCATTCCTTGAAGTAATGTGTAGATCAATGCACACACCACAATATTCTTCCCAGTATTATTAAATCTGATTCATTGTTGGATTAAAGGAACTATTGTGCACAAAATAAAGATTTAAAGATGTTTTGGATAGTCCATTAATGTGACATGGAATTCTGACATTTGCATCACAGATAGCACTCACTTTTAAAAATGTAGGTGCATTTAAATATTAGGATTCTTCTTCCTCATTACAGTGTGAATAACTTATACACTTAACATAAACATAGCAACAAGGAATTAGACTTCACCTTATTGCCTTAAAGAGCAAAAACATTCATTTCACATCAGTAAAAGCAGTTTTTTTAATGATAAATTCAAATGTTTTTATGTAAATATTGTTCCATTTCCATTCCAAGTGAGGGGAGTCCGTCCCTTGGTAGACAGTTCATAATGTAAGGTGAAGACAGATGAGAATCTGAACCTCTGGATGGGTTAAATGATTAAATTCCTGCTCAAACACAAGTGTGTGTCCGTGTCTGTGGTCTTAATGATTGTGCTGTCTGCAGAGAGTGAAACACAGGAGGGAATTAGTCGTCATTGCATATCAAAGGCTATGCCATTAAAGATACAGGGTAGGGTCTTCCTTAATGAGAGGGGTATTGGTTGTGTGTGCTGGTGTGTGTGTGTGTGCAGCAATTGGCTGGGTCACACAGTGTGTGCATACTTAGATACGCACCTTAAAAAAGCTTCAGGCTGTGTGCATATTGTACTTGGTTACGCTAATTTACAGAAACGGTACCCGGCGCCGATCAACGAGCAAATGAACGCTCACGAAAATTCTTAGAAAACCCCGCATTATTTATGTGTGTACCTCAAAGCCATGCTGGGATGTAGATGAAGTCAAAGGCGTGCTCTGCCTTGCCAGCCCCTCTGGCAGGCCTCGCTGTGCCTCTCAGTGTGGCACGGCGTGGGCAGAGGTGCCAGCGAGATGCCAGGGCTTTGTGCGCCACACGAGATCAACACCAGCCATCGCACGTACACAGGACTCACACACACCTACACCTTCATCAATGCACATATCCATAACCTACGAACCCTTTGTGTTCATCTCTTCCCCTTTATTCCTCCATATAGATGTGTTCGTGTTGGCTGATTGGTGATGCCCTCTGTGCCATCTGCAGCAACCCCCACCCCCCTTTCCACACACACAAACACACACTCGTCCCACTCATCACAAGGGTGGGCTTAACCATCTGTGTGCCAGTGTGTTCCCACCGTGACAAAAGAGGGGGGGATGTGTGTGTGTGGGGGGTTTGTAGTGGTGGAGGGGTTGCAGTAACAGACATAAAATCAGGCACACCGCACTGTGTTTGGAGATTAGACGAGCAACTGACATATGAGCTCACAGCAACACACGTTGGTAATTTATGCTGGAAGGAAAGCTGTTGTTGAAACTTTGTTACTGACTTTAGAACGAGGCCAGGACTGCTCGAGAGCGGCGGTCTGCTTGCAGAATCTTGTTTGTTGCTTGAGTGTTGAAGCAAATTCAAGCAACCGACCAGTTTATTTTGTGGCAGAATATCTGTTAATCCATATTGTGATGATCTGTGCTTGGATTATGTGTTGTGAGTTACTGTTCGCTAATTCCGCTCCCAATTTTAGCTTGATGTCTGTAAAATTACCTGAGGTTTCGCAATTTTTGTGTAGGCTAAGGTTGAACATGCTAATCAGTTGTACATGTACAGCCAAAAATTGCTCTTTGAAAGTTTCAGTGTCACCGATTCTGTTCATAATGTTTATGGACAGAATTTCTAGGCGCAGCCAAGGTGTTGAGGGGATCCGTTTTGGTGGACTTAGGATTGAGTCTCTGCTTTTTGCAGATATGGTTCTATTGGCTTCATCGGGCCGTGATCTACAGCTTTCACTGGAGCGGTTCGCAGCCGGGATGAGGATCAGTGCCTCCAAATCTGAGCCGGAAAAGGGTAGAGTGCCTTCTCCGGGTCGGGGAGAAGCTGTCCCTGGGACACAAAAATGGCTCAAATTTGGCCAATTTTACAGATATTGAGCTGAAGTTTGGCCTGGTAGTATCCCACACATACTCAGAGCACAAAACATTGTGTAGTAATTTTAGCAAAATATCTTATTATGGACAGAATTTCTAGGTGCAGCCAAGGTGTCGAGGGGATCCGTTTTGGTGACCTTAGGATCGTGTCTCTGCTTTTTGCAGATGATGTGGTCCTATTGGCTTCATCAGGCCGTGATCTACAGCTTTTGCTGGAGCGGTTCA
>JAOWBD010000077.1:16920678-16930797 GCA_028566035.1 Kryptolebias ocellatus | reverse complement strand
GTCAGGACAGGGGACAGAGTCATCAGGGAGGGGTCAGGACAGGGGACAGAGTCATCAGGGAGGGGTCAGGACAGGACCGAGTCATCAGGGAGGGGTCAGGACCGGAGCGGCTCGTCCGAGCCGCTGGAAACTGAGGTCGGCAGGGCAATGGGCGGGGGGGGGGGGTAGGGCGGGGTAGTAGATGGGAGATGAAGAGGTAAAGAGAGAACATCAGCTCCTGGGGATAACAGCAATGCTCAGGGAGTTTAGAAGTGATAATCTGCTGTGTGTTCATATTTAAGAATGTGTTGCCGTTCCTCACAAAGAAACCAGGAATTCTGTCTCAGTTTTGACCAGTTACATCTGACAAAGTCTTTGGGAACATCTGTGCACCCTGTGGACAGAAAGATTTAAAAAAAAAACGGGAATCTTTTAACGTCACATTCTGCTCTTTTTCAAAACTGAAAATGCCAAGTACACTTCAGCTAAAAGTTCTCAGAAATCATCCGTCAAATCATACCTCTGTCAGTTCAGATCCCCTTTTTGTAACTCATTTTGTACCAAGCCATTGACATGCATGCAGAGAGGTAGACATTTTGTACCAATTGGGTGCTAAAAGGTTACCTTTTCTTACGCGTACACTTAGGTGCATGCAAAGGCACTTTCATAATCGTTATACAATATTGTACTTTTCATGTGCTAAACATATCACAACTAACCCTGCAGGAATGTTTGCATGCAGGGTCCATTTGGATAAGCCAAACATTTTTAAACATGTACTTCAGTATTCATGTTGAGCTCGAACGCGCTGCATAAAGCATGCACGTGCAGGTTGTATTGAAGTGGACGCTGCTTGCACGAACTGCAGAGACTGTCAAAGTCAATTTTATTTATATAGCACATTTAAAAACAACAGTAGTTGACCAAAGTGCTTGACAATTTACGCCAACCGTCAAACACAGAACGAGATTAAAACACAGAAATATAAACAGTGAACGGAAAAACGAATCAAATAAAAGTATCATAAAAACATAATTCAAACTGTATTAAAAGCCAGTGAAAACAGAGGAAGTGAAGGTTCATCCTGGTTTTTGAGACAACCAATAACATCTGCTCAGATGATCCTAGTACCCGGGAAGGAACATAAGACTGAAGCAGCTCAGAGAGTAAGATGGTGCCAGTCCATGTAGGCATTTATAAGTCATTAAAAGAGTTTTAAAATCGATTCTATAAGACACAGGGAGCCGGTGAAGGGAGGATAAAACTGGTGAAATGTGCTCAAACCTACGAGTTCCTGTTAAAAGCCGAGCCGCAGCAGGCGTGGAAGGGAGACCCGACTACCCCAACATAAAGTGCATAAAGAGAAAGCACATCCCAACCTGCTTTTTAAAATATATATATATATATATATATATTTATTTAAGACGAAACAAATTTAGGAGCCCAATGCCCAATTTAAATAAAACTGCTGCAAAGGTTAAATGTGGAAATAACCTGCCTGCAAACACTGTCATTCATTCGTTGATGCAGTTGTGTTTCAGGTTTTTAAGATTTCAAACAAGAGTTGACCTCAGAAATGTACAATCGTCAATAAATGGTTCAGTAATTTATAGGTGGTTCCTTGGGTAATTTCAGGCTAATTTATGATGGGGGGGGGGTTAGTTCCCAAAAAAGGGACTTGTGTTGTTCAGTTGTTTCTGTATTTTTGATAATAATTAATTAAAATTGAAGCATTAAAGTTAAGCTTTCCTTTGTGGGGTCACAAACAGTGTAGCCAACAGTGGCGGCTGGCCAATAGAGGGCGCTAGGGCGCCGCCCCACCACTCACATTACCTTGAATAAGACGTAAAAAAACCCCCAAAAAACGATTAAATAGTACATTAAAAATATTTCGAAATATATGTATATATATTTTTAGTTGTGTAAGATAAATATTTTATAGTTAATGTATTTCCGCCCCGGGGCGCAAAAAATCTTTGTCCATAGACTCTCGTTAAAAGTTGCACATGCGCAGTAGCTCCTCTTCAGTACAACAGATAGGACGGTTCAGGGCGCACCTCTCCTGCGCCCAGAGCGGACTCCGCCTCCCGCCGCCGGAGCGTGGGACTCCTGCCATGGGCTGACGTCACATCCGTCTGTCCTAAAGTTCGCCTGATTGAAAAGTCGAGCCGCGGGTGAGCTGCCTTTTATTTAAAGACAGCAATAAGTTCATTACGTGACTAAGTTACATAAATAAGCTCATAGTTAATAATTAGTTTAAGAAAATTTATGCTAAAAACTGTTAAAATGTTTGGTTTTAAATTCTAATCGGAGTGAGACATCAGATCTACGTGCAGAATACGTGACGTACTGAGTGCTCTCACCATAAAACAAGCTTTGACGTATTTTCTCCGGTAAAGTTTTGAAAAATAAGGAAGAAAACAGGTTTTATAAACGCTAAATGTGTCCTACAGGCGTCCGTCTTTGTAAGTATTGGTGTCTGAGGAACCTTTAGTATATGTCTATTTTGGATTTATAGCCCCCCCTGGAGAAAACTCCACCAGCCGCCACTGGTAGCCAACTGGTGGCATTGTGATGGCGAAGGCAATATAGTCTATGGGTGTGTGCTGAAACCAACAGACCCCACTTTGTTGATCTGTTTGGCTGTAGGTCGCCCACGACAGGTAGACGGTTTATCCCATCACCTTCCAAGTACTTTCTGAAAGTGCGTGCCCTTTTGAACAGTTCCTACAAACAGCTTCCCAGATGGTTCCATGTAACAAACCATCTGGTGTGTCAGGTTACAAATGTCTAAATGCAAATTAGGCTGAAACAGCTTGGTTTATTTTTGATTTCCAGAGGCCGTCATATATATATATATATATTTCAAAGTGCAATGGGACAAATGATCTCTTAACTGACTTGATAAAAAGAAAAGAAAGTGAGAGCAAAGAAACTTGATGTAGTGCCAAGAAAAAACACTTTTAGCATGTGCAAATTACTGCGAACAAATGTTTTCACTGTACAAATCTGAAGCTGCAGCTCAAGTATTTTTCCTTTTTTGATAAAAAAAACTGAACCTGGTTTCTGAAAATATGAGTTATGTGACGATTATCGGAATTGTAAAATTTTGCAGAGAACATGCAGCATGTTTACCAGACAGTAAATGCTTTATTTTATTACATTACTAAAAAAGAAAAAAGGATTTTGCTTCACAGATGCTAGCAACATATGTAATGATTGTTTTAAGGCATCTATAAACCAAAAATCTGACATTTATCGAAGCAATCACACACTTTTTATGAACAGATATTTTACTGATTTAACCTCTTAGCTAAAGACATTTGGTTCTCCAAAGCTTTAGATTTTCTTGAAGCCTCTGTCGTCCATGTTGCTGTCAGGTAGCAAGACATTTACACTTTCTTGTTTAGTCCTCCCTGTTTACTTGTTTTTTTTGCCTTTTGTTCTTTTGTTGTAAATGATTAACGTTTCATTTATCACCCCAGGTTAGTTTTTCATTAACCCTAATGCGACACAAACTCCTCTTCATTCACCACTTTCATGGTCTTGCTCCAGCCGCTCCCTCTCTCTCTCTCGCAGCGCCGAAGATTACCAATAAATAAAGAAGTCATAATTAACTGACTTGATGTTTTCAAGGAGAGGAGCTAATTAGGAACGAGTTAAGATTCGCACAAAGAGTACAGATGATTAATTAAATTCCACACAGCCATTGTTGGTGGAGAAAACGGCTTGTTTATAGCTTTCCACAGTGGTTATAGCAGCGGCCCACGTAGGGGGGCATGGCAGTGACCGTACTTGTGCATTTAATGTCAAATTAGAGAATGAACCGTGCTACTGTTCATTTATTCTCATATACATACACTCAAGTCTGTCCTGCTATAAGGTGTTGACTGTGAGGGCACATCTTTAAAGTTTTTAGTCACACCAGACATAAAACAACAACAACAAACAGCTCCAGGTCAATTCTTCCTTCCACCTAATTGTACCTTTGCAGCTCTGGTCACTTCGTACCCATATTTTTGGAGTATGAAAAAAGGCTGTTTGCCACAGGTGTCCTCAGACCTGCCTCAGCTTGCTTTGTACCCATTTTCATCATCTTTCATATTTAGTGTCTGAGTGCAAAGTCAGACCCTCCAGGATTTTGCAATGTTGCGATCGCAACTATTAACGCAAAATCAAGCAATCCCCACGAAATCGCAACTTTGTCCAAAACACCGCAACTTTAACCCCAACTTTAACCCCAAAATGATAACCATTTCATATCCAACTGCCAGGTCAAACCAACAACCCCTGGGTATCAACCTGGAAATATTTAAAAACTAGCCAAACTTCGAATCCTCCCTTTTTAAACAAACATCTGAACCAAAAACCAAGAATCAGACCTGAAAGCACCAATGAATGGAGCCTCGAATACATGGAAATGGGAGGCCGATTTCATGGGGTAGCAGTAGTTAACATTTACTTTCTTCATCCTCACACACTAAGTTGAGTTACAGTTTGCTATCCCATAACACAACTGTGGTATCAGTGAGACAAAAACCAAAGATAGTTGGAGAGAAAATACAGCTCATTACCAAGTTGTTTTAGTTTTTTTTTTTTATGCTAAAATATTGCGTTACTTTTCAATAGCTGTTTGTTTTCTTTAATAATCTTCAAACCAAAGTCTTTAT
This sequence comes from Kryptolebias ocellatus, assembly GCA_028566035.1. NCBI lineage: Eukaryota > Metazoa > Chordata > Actinopteri > Cyprinodontiformes > Rivulidae > Kryptolebias > Kryptolebias ocellatus. The sequence goes on along the minus strand of JAOWBD010000077.1, from coordinate 16,926,148 downwards.
TGATGTGTAATAATACTCAGTATACCAAACAAAAACAGCAAAATTCAGTTTTTATGTAAAATGTTATTGCGCATTACATGTTTTATGTAATCGGTCTTATATGCTATATATGGTTTTCCATAAATTGTAAATCTGCTGGACCCATCAACACACATTACTGACCACGCCGTACTTTAGCAAACAAGGCAAAGAATGCAGTTTCTGTCTTCCTGTCCCTACCTGTCCACCTGTCCATTTATCGGCGAAGTTCTCCTGCCCACACAGGAATTGATGGAGAGGGGGAGGATCGCAAAAATGGACACACAGAGATAAAAAGAAAGACTTGCTTGTGAGTGTAAATGAACACACATGTCCTCATCCATGTCACTGCATGTCAGTGCAAGCACTAAAGAAGAGAAGGTGTGTGTGTGTGTGAGAGTGTGTAGATGGCATTGGCCTGAGCCCCTGCTTGTATTAAGAGAGCCCTGGCAGCAAGAGATAGCGGCTCTATCTTAATGGTTTCTACCGCCTGCCACTCAGCCTTCAGACAGAGTCCTCTGCCTCCACACTTCTTCCCACGATAAAACCACTTCACAGGGGCTTGTGCCTCTCCACGCTGGCCTCTTCTCCTTGGAGAGAGAAGAAAAGCTTCCAGAGGTATTGATACATGCGCACAGCCTCAGACTGAGACGAGCTGTAAAAGGCAGTAGGAAAGAGAAAAGAGATTTCACACGCTGCATAGCTGATGTTTTAAAAGGCTGTCCTGTGATGTGGCCTAAAAAAATGATAGAGACGGTGAAAGTTTGCCGAGTAAAGGCCAGATCATTCCTTTTTTATAATAAATTTCGTCCCCCCCGCCCCCCTCTAAGGCCCTACTTTGAAAATGTTTTTAAACGGATATTTTTCCTTTCGTGCGTTTCTTTTTTAACAAAAATGCTGAAATATCCCTGCAGCACCACTAAGTGGCAAGAAAGCCCACAATAAACATTATTAGCTTAGCTAAAGATGTGCAGATCATGTTGTTTTTTCCTCTTTTACTCTCGGGTAAGGAATGAAGTAACACAGATGCAGAAATAAACTGGTAAAAATGGCTCCATTGTTTTGGTTTCTTGGGCTTGTAACTCGGCTGCTACGTCATCGTTTCTGAAAGGTTTATATTTCCAGCACACAGATCCGGTGTTTAGCAACTATTCAGACCCTTCTAGTGACTGGTTTTCAAAAAAAAAAAAGCAACTAGCAACAAAGCTAGCAATGTCTTTTGGTTTTTTTGGAGCGAATTGTTCTTACTCTTCTTAACGGGTAGTAGGTGTTGTTGGGGACCGTTTCCCAAACCCAAAGCACTCACAAGCAGCCGGGTCCTCACACAGCATCCCTCCCAGCTGCAGTCGGAGCAGGAGATGTTCCCCCTCTGCCAAAAGACTGCAAATGGACTGATACCACCCTAGCTTACCGTATTTTCTGCACTACAGGGCGCATTGGACTATAAGGCGCACTGTCAATAAATGGTCCACTTTCGAACTTTTGTCATATATAAGGCGTATAAGCGAAACAAAACAGCCTCCTGTCTTTTTGGAGACGTAAAGACGCCCACATACTTGGGCGTACTTCACTCCGTGGTGGTACACGTGGACACGTCCGCGCAAAGATCAGTTTTCATGACCGCATACGCGTACTCTGTGTCGCACGATAAACTGCCTGGAAAGAAATGGCGTTCGCATCGAGCTGTTCTGTGTGCGACACCAACCGCTCTCAGGTGAGAGTCGGCGCCGGCGTGCAGCTCTGGCAGGTGTGCGGTGGCTGCCCCGGTGGTGAAGAATCAGGGCTAAAGGCTCCTTCTTTTTTGTTTTTTTTTAAAGCTAAGAGGCGATTAAAGCGATCTCTTCCTCCTCCTCCGGTGACGCCACGACTGGAATCTGAGGCGATCTGTACGCTTGAGTCTGAAGTCTCAACCGTCCGCGGACAGTCCGCCCGGAGTCCCCGCCGCTCACGGAGGACGCTCCGCCTGAGTATGTGGGGGCCTAAAGCTGCGAGCGCCGCGGCGTTGTAGTTTAAAGTCGGACTAAAACATCACGACTTCTTCCATATATAAGGAGCTCCGGTTTATAAGGCGCCCTCTCATTTTCTGAGAAAATCGAAGGCTTTTAAGGAAGAATTGGTTTACAGATTCTTACAACTCAAACAAGTTAAAAACAAAACCAGATTTAAAAAAACAACTTAAGTAACCATAATTGTCTCTTTTAGCAGAACCAAGCCCAGATAAAGCAGGAGAACTGGAATTGTATAATTGTATAATTATAATTAGGGTGTTTTTTAATCACTTATTGTCTCTGCCATGAGATTATTACCCTCTACTACAGCATATATTGCAATTACGTCATTTAGCAAGTTTTAGGACGACCAACAGCTACGTTCCTTACTGATGAGTTGGCAACACTGCACAAATCCACAAAACAAACTTACAAATTCAGTCTTTCTCACCAAAAACTCCATTTATGCATCTCTCTTGCTATCCAGAGCAGTGCAAATGGAGCCTAAGATTTTCTCGGCATGGGCTGCAATCTCTGCAGGCTTGCAAAGATGAAAAAGATGTATCTGCATTTGACAAGTGTATTTGTAGCCTCTATTTTAAAACAAGGCTTCAGGAGGAGATTTTGTAATTATTCTCGCATTTTATTCATCCTAAAAAGGGTAAGCCTGCAGAAAGACTGTACACAGATTGCCTCATTTTTTTCCCTTTGTCTTGGCTTCTTTATGTTATTGTTCCATCACAAACAATAGGTTCTCTTCTTGTGATCATGGTGACACCATTCTAATATAAATGTGTCACATAACACATGCCTTCAACAGTCGTGTCGCCCGGTAGGACAAAAAACAAAAAACAAACAAACGCTGATCCAAACATGTTTGAAAGATGTTCACTTTCCAGCCGACTTTCTTTCCAGTGTTGTGTTTATGTGTCATCGGCGCATTAAAGCAGTCAAGGAAAAGCCGCAGTGGATGTTGCATTTAACTGTCTGCAAAGTGGCGAAAGCTTTTCCACAGTTCAGTTATTCCAGTCGTGGATCATCATGCAGGAAAAAGGACTATTGTTTGGAACAGCAACAGGTATATCTCAGCCATGAAAGGCAGGAAATCATAAAACTGCCTGTTTGCCATTGCCTCATGAACTACTGGATGGATTTAAATGAAAAAAGGCTCCTCTAACCTGCCTCCGCTTGCTTTGTACCCATTTTTATCATCTTTCGCATTTAGTAAGTGTCTGAGTGCAAAGTGGTAACCATTTCCTATCCAACTGCCAGGTCAAACCAACAACCCCTGGGTATGAAATCTGGGGGGTACAATTTGGAGAAGAGACAAAACCACAATGCACCCTAACACTTATTTTGAAGATCACCAGTAAACTGAACTAAAGGAGAAAATCAAAGTTTTGGGAAGAAAACGCCACATTTGAGTTTAAAAATGGAAAACCATTCAGTGAGGCGACTGTTTTGAGCAATATCAAAATAAGTAATTCCTCCCGGTTCCTATTTTCTTCTTTAGCACTGATATTGCTAAAAAAATAGTTTGTGGCGACATCTTGAAGCAGCAAATGTACTGTCCTAAATGTGTCTTCCTAAATGGCATAATGAGAATCAGCTGAAGATGTGGAGTGTAAAGACATGGACTCGAAAGAAATATCAACCTGGAAATATTTAAAAACTTCAAATCCTCCCTTTTTAAACAAACATCTGAACCAAAAACCAAGAATCAGACCTGAAAGCACCAATGAATGGAGCCTCGAATACATGGAAATGGGAGGCCGATTTCATGGGGTAGCAGTAGTTAACATTTACTTTCTTCATCCTCACACACTAAGTTGAGTTACAGTTTGCTATCCCATAACACAACTGTGGTATCAGTGAGACAAAAACCAAAGATCGTTGGAGAGAAAATACAGCTCATTACCAAGTTGTTTTGGGTATAAATGCTTCTTTGCCATTGCCTCATGAACTACTGGATGGATTTAAATGAAACCCAACTTTGGACTTTCACCAAATGATTTACTTTTGGAGTCAACCCGATTCAAGATGGCCACCATAGCTACACAAAAGTGGCTATAACTCGGTCAATCATACATATAATGATCAAAAATCTGCTGCCTTCGTAGCTGAGATTGATCCCCCAACCCATACTTTGAGCACTAACAAGATTTTTGTTTTAAACTTCGGCATGCAATGTGGTGGGTGATATTCATTTCTTCAAGGAATGCTCCTTTAATTAAACCAAATACAAGCAGCAGAATAACTTGGAACAATTAATTAGACATGTTGGGTGAATTCAAGATGCATTGAAGTGAATATCATGGCAAAAAAATAACCTTTGACTGACAATTCTTTAAAATCATAGACTTTCTTTATGAATAAGAAAAGCCTGTGCAGACAGCTTTAATGTGTATTTGTCTTTAAAAATAAAAAAAACTTTATTAGGACCTTTTTAGTGAACGTGGACAAGCTTGAGTATTTAATTTCTGTTATAAGAAGTAAAAGAAATGCATTCTTGACTTCTTTTTTTCAAGTTTGTCCAGTTTTCCTATTTTTATCCACAGTATTTGGGTATATTTGATTTAGGAAAAACTATTGTGGTTTTGAAGATAGTTTGCGTTATATTATTGTTTTCAGTGTCTGGGAGTGCGTAAACCTGTACTGGCTCTAATTGTTGAGTTTTGCTATAATTTTGTGGACTGCAATTAAATAATGAGAAATGTTTTGGCATACAAGGCTTAATTAGAAGTTATTTGTGTCAATCAGTTAGTTTGCTCTGAACTGTTGACCCTTTAAGTCTTGCCACAAATAGCTACACCTAAAAAAAATTAACTTTCTTTACCCTGAATGCTTCACAGCTTCACAGCAAAGCAATATTCAGCAAGTGCTAGCATGCTCATTCCTCCCCAATTTAAATGCAAACTATGCTGTTTTTGAGAAGTAATCTTGCTCCTGTACAGAAAACCCTCGTAGGTCCCTAAATACTGATTTGCCACATCGTGTCTGTATCTCTGAATTTGCATAATAAGACATGTGAATGTTTGGGAAAATACGTGGAAGATAAATGTGCGCGTTTTGGGGGGTTCACTGCTGGTCTCTGTTTTTGTTGTGAGCATCGAGCTGAAGGGGTCTCGACATTCGAGCCTCTCGCCAACAGTTTCATTGCTTCTCTGAGTTTTTATCTTTGTTTTTTTTTTTTTTACATTTTTGCTCATCTCTGAGCATCATTTTCCTTTCTTCGTCTTTTAGCTGTCCGACAAACGCGAAGAGATCTTTTTGCCCACGTGTGTTCACAAAATATCTCATGAACCAATGGAAAAAAAAGTAATTAGGTGTACATTTACAACTGTATACCTTTTGGAGTCAACCTGATTTAAGATGGCTGCCACAGCCAGCTGTCCCTGGGACACAAAAATGGCTCAAATTTGGCCAATTTTACAGATATTGAGCTGAAGTTTGGCCTGGTAGTA
>JAOWBD010000077.1:16896626-16907779 GCA_028566035.1 Kryptolebias ocellatus | reverse complement strand
GCCACCCCACAAACAGGCACAGAAAAATCACAAACCCTGCCCCCCCCCCGCATCCCTCCGTTCTACAACAGGAGACAGTGTCGTTCACAATGAAACCTCTGTCTTCCCAGGTAGAGAGGGATGGGTGAGGGGGCGCAGAGAGTTGGTGCTTGTGGGGAGGACGGGGGAGGAAGAAAAAGACGGAGACCATTTGGGCCGAGGTGGGAGACCTTCAAAGCGCGGGACGAAAGAAAGAGGCCAGCTGGGACTCTTGTGTTGTCATTTATGTGAGAGAAAAAGCTTGTGTGTGTGTGTGCGTTTTGCGAGGCCAGGCCAAGTCGCTGACAGTGAGACAAATGTTGTGACTCCTTTATGGATTGCTTAACAAATGCAGCACAAATAGATGTTTGGCACAACAATGGTAAAGCACTGTCCGTCGCTCAATAAACATTAAGCAGCCCCCCCCCCCTTTGCTCAAAAAACACCAGGGGATCGGGGTCGCCATCCACCGGATGCACTTTTCCTCTCCTTGTCTGTCTATTTTCATCCCCTCCTCCCCCAGCGTTGTCTTTCTGCCTCTTATGCCTTTTTCTAAAGCAGGATTTTCCCACGAGCTGTCCTCGCTTCGAGACTAACGAGAGCAGAACCCCCCCCCCTTCCAAAACCCCTTATCTTTTTCCTCATCCTTTCTTCGCCAAAAAGACGGTCATGTCGTCTGGTGACTCAGTGACATTAAAAGGGAAAACTTTGGAAACAAGATTTCCCTCCGCCGTGCGTCTGTGTGTAACAGCAGAGATACGAGGTTGTGTGTTGTTGCCTTTTGTGGTGAAGCTGGACAGGAAACACGGTTAGGGCTGCCGGCCGGCGATTTAAGGCACCTCACAGAGGACGCTTTGTGTTCGAGACTGAGAGTGTCTGTACGTGTGTGTGTGAGCTGTCCCACAGGACAAAATCAAGCCTCATCACCGTCGCCGTTTAAAGAACAAAACGAAAGTGAAAACTTTTCCTTTATCCGAACGTTTCCTCGTCGTTGCCGTCCCACTCTTCCCACTGCTCAAAAAGACTATTTATACATATTAGGCAATATCCTTAAGAGGAAAAACTAAAAGGGAGAAAAGCTGGGAGAGAAGGGAGGGATGGAGCGACATTCTTACAAACAGCTGATTGTGTAAAAAAAAGAGAACTGAGTAAGAAAACACCGGAGCAAGATGGAGAGAGAGAGCAGGACAAGCGGTGTTAAAATAAGTTTAACAGCGTGTGACGGAGAGACGAAGAGGGGCAGAAAGGAGAGAGAGATTTTCTCTTTTCAAAGCTGAAAGGGGGGAAAAATGATAGCAATAAAGCGGCGCGATGCGAGGGAAAACATTTGTTTAAATTCCTGCCTGAGGTGTCATACGGATGTAAATGTTGCGGTCGGCTTCCCGGGCGCCTTATCTAAAAAGGCACATTCCGCTAAACTATTTTGATATGCCCTTCCATTCCTTCAGAGAACAAATTTCAAAGGTGGCTCGCCTTTCCACGCAAATAGACCCTCACCTGAGTGACAGGCAGACGCCGCGCAGCTCTCCTAAAGGTGGACCAGTTATAAGAAAAAAATAACCACAGAAGTGTTTTTTTTTTTATTTTCCCCCCTGAAAATAAAAAAAAACCCACTTCTGTGGTTATTTTTTTCTTACCATAAACGATGGATTGGATTGACTGTGTGCTGGTTGAAACAATGAGCTTTAATTTTAAGAGCAGCCACACACACACACACGCTGCTGAGGAATTCTCCAGTGGAGGCTCCCACGCTCCCTGAAAGCTTGTTCTGAGTAGGGGAGTTTACAAGAGCAGTTAGCACCATGATTATGTTAGCAGCCAAACACGCCAAGCAAACGACCGTGTGTGTGTGCGTGACATTTCTACCATCTCTTTGTCTTAAACAAATTCTCCTCAATTCGTTGGGAACGTGTGAGAGCGCTCTCAGCTGCAGCTCTGCCAACGTGAAACGGGCGCGTTGATTACAGCCAGGAGACGGTTAACCACCGCTGATGGCGATTATTCGGCCCGTTAATGGACGTCCGTCGCTGTCCGATTAGTGACTTAGCGGCGGACATGTGTGATATGAGAGGGACTTAGCCGAGGAGCTGCTAATCGTCAAAAAGCCGAGGGGAAGTGGCGCTCTAATCTCAGCTTACTCTCACCGTGTGCATGTGTTTGTGAGTTTTTATTTAGCAAAAAAAGGACATTTTTACATTAGGCTGGAGAGGCTGCAGCATAAAAATGGGTGATTTAGCTGTATAAAGAACTATTTCATCAACTTAAAGCAAATTTTTGCATCGCCTCACGTATTCAGACCTCTTCCTCTGGATCGGCCGCCCTGCCAAACTTTAAATGAAGTAGCCGGCGTAGTAACCTGCACACCCGCTGTGCCCAGTTGTGTTATAATTCCACTTCAAAGGCAAATTGAGGGGAGAGAGGGGGATTTTATAGCCAGAGAGGAGCTGTGAAAGGACTCCTTTTTTTTTTTTTTAAAGACACCTACCTCCGAGGGAAGAGAAGAGGACTCGTATTCAGATTTAAAAACACAGGAGAGATCTTTTCTGCGTTAATGTGTAACCGAGGCTCGCCTGTCCGTTTGGATAAGCAGCTCCTGTGGTTAAAATGATGGATAGTAAAAAATTATAACGCGCCCCCTCGTTTTAAAAGAAGTTCCTGTGCGGATTTAAGCCGAGAGAGCTTCAGAGCTGACCCCAGGTCTGCGAGTCGGATTCTGGCGGGACGGAGGTGTGTGTGCGGGGCACAAGGGGCCGTGTGTTTGTGTCTGCCACGAAAGGCCTCAGTGTGAGAGAGTGAAAGGAGGCAAAGTAAACAGGTAGCGATGAAGACAGACCTCTGTTCTCTGTGTGTGTGTGTGTGTGTGGCTCAAAAGGCAGTTTGCGCAGCTGGGCCTGCCGCTTGCACACACACACACTCTTTTCAACTTAAGCATCATATCTGTTTTCACAAGTTTCGGTTTTTGTATCGATGCGATTCAGCGGTAATACGTCTGTCTGTTCGAGTGTTTCTGCTGCAAAGTCGTAACTATTAAGTAAACGTTTTCTTTTTTTTTGTTTTTGCTGAGCTCAGGCGGAGGGAAGATAAAGAAATCATTTGTTCCTGTTGATGTGTTTTCATGCTGTTTGTTCTTTTCCCTGCACATCCTGTCCCTTGTCTGAAGGCAAATATTCCAACTTCAGCATTATTTTATTGGAGGGAAATAAAATAAATAAAAAAAAGGCACAACGCAGTGAATCACGTTGTCGAAACATTTTTAAAACTCGTTAAAATAAAAAAAAAGGGGGGGACGTTTTGATTTAAGAGTTGATTTAACATTTCCCTGAATGTTTCCCTCATCAGAGGATAAAACAGGACACGAGGAAAACATTTATTCTCCTGTGAAGGCTCTCAGCGATATGCAAGAATGGAAATTCATTAACTGATCTGTGATTATTACAGATAGAAACATGACATTTCTGTAGTTTTCTATATGTCACACTTTGAGCTGCACTCGATATTGTTTGCGTTTCCCCTGTCATGAGGTAAATAAGCGATGAATTAGGGGCAGGGCTGCTCCGAGGAAGAATGGCAGATGTACAGTCCGGAGGAAATCCAATAGAGTCAAGAGCGTAATCAGTTTACTGGAGACGAGCGGCCAGCAAGGGGAGGAATCCGAGCGAGAGGGGCTGAGGAGGAAGACGGAGTCAATTAGAGTCAGGACGGAGACGTGTGCAGATGTGTAAAAAAAAACAGCTCGTTAAATCAAAGGTGGCCGCCTGTTGCTTGTTTCTGCCGTCATGATCAGAACCTGCACCGCTCCGTCCCCGCGTCCCTGTCATGTGCTGCCTCTGCGCGACTGAGCGTTAGCAGCCTATTACCCAGGGTCATAGTCGCAGTGGCTTCAAGGCTGACAAGTGCATCTGAAAGCACTCAGGCGACGCTGAGAACCGCATTAAATTCTATTATTGTCGCACAGTCACTTCATCCCTATTCAGCTGAAGTACGGGGAGGCAAATTTACCTTGTGAGAGACAGAGTTCATCTAATAGACGTGGCTTTATATCCTTTTCCCTTTTCAAGGGAACAAAGCCACGATAACAAATGCAAACAGCAGGGCTGTCATGTTGCTCGCTATTTCCCTCCAGTTCCTCCATTGTCCGCAGGTTTTTATAAATACATATTATTGCCACTGTACATACTGCCCTCGGTCTGTGTTTCTCTGTGAAAAGCCTATTGTCAAGACGTGGTCATTTCCTCCACAATGCCTGTGCAAGCTGGCTCCATTTGCAGTAATGGCCCCGTCTTTTGGAAAAGTGAACGTTGAATGGCCCCCGTGGTAAACATATTGTAAGACCTGGGAGTGTGTGTGTGTGTGTGTGTGTGTGTGTGTGTAGGTCTGACAGAAGAGGAAGGGAACTTGTTGGGAAAAAAACAACACAAAAAAGAAGAGTTTAAAGCAGGTTGATGAAAGAGGAGGACCGAGGAGTTTATCTGTGGGAACTTCGCTCCAGTTGTCAGCCTCTTATATCAGCTCGTGAATATTGCTCATTCTTCCTCCTGTTTTTTTTTCCTCCTCCTCCTCTCCCGTCTTTTCCGTCTCCTACTCCTTTTCCAGGATGTCTTCCAAGCGACCAGCCTCTCCATATGGGGGGACAGATGGAGAGGTAACCATGGCAACCAGCAGACAGCGAGTGGAGGATGAGGAGAGCGAGGGACTGGGCGGTGTCATCCACCTCCCCCTGGCCTCCTACTGCAGCAAGGTGTCCCCTCGCTCGCCCCCCAACCGCAACTTGGACAGCCCTCCCAGCACGGTAAGGGCGTTCAAGCCTCGCTTCTTTTGCTGTCGACCTCAAAGGGCGGGGAGGGGCGTGGAGACGTTTCCGAAGGATTCCCAAAAACTCAATTCATCAGGAGAAAAAACGACACGATGATTTCTGGAGACAAACGTGAACGGAAGCGCTCGCCTCAGATCACGACACGTTCACCGATAACGTTACAAAAAGAGGGAAAGTCAGCTTCTAGGAGAAATGCAACCCCAGCAAAGTTCGATGCAGAGTTTAAATAATTTTGCTCATTTTTTATTTTATGCTATAAATTAGCATTTTGTTTTTAGGAGGGGGGGGGTTGTTGTAACACCTGTTCAAGGACAACAGATGGAAAAATCGCTTTATGGCTAACTGGTAATTTTACATCCATCTCATGTTCATGAATGTATATTATCCTCGAAAGAAAAACTAAACTCTGTGATTCGAGCTGCCACTATCGACCTTTTCTACTTCAGTTTCTCTATCAGCTAATTTTCCTGCCAAAATCTTAAATCTTAAACTGAACTTTGTTTCCCACAGAATATAGATTTTAAAAGGTGCTAATTCCAACACGCTACACAATGAAGCTCTGATTGTTTCAAATAAAAACTGCAAACTGCAGAGAGAAATTAACCTGATAAGTTCTTTTAACTTAACCTACAGTTTTCATATACGTATATGTGAAATATATTTATTGAATGTATGGTTTTATATGGACTTATTTGATTTAAACGTTTATATAATATCTACACAATTAAATGCTAGAACGTAACTCCTGTCTAGAACCATGGTATAAATCCCACTGCTGGTATCAGCGGGCTCTTTAAAAGTTGAGTAAGTTAATTAACCATCAGAAACTGAACTGGGAAGTAAAATTAAAAAAGCAGAGATGGACGAAACGTCTTCTGGCTACTCGAGCAGAACCGGAGAACTTTCCGTGAGACTTGATAACAGAACGTGCAAAACGGCAAGATTCAGATCCTCATTTATGTCTGATGTAAATATAAGTTTGTAAGCTTGTCCTGCTGGTTTTTAATGTCTGTAGCAACAGGTGGTACTGATCTACAAGTTCTGACAGACATTTATCCACAAGAAGAATGCAGCAGATGTAATCTGTCTCTGTTTGCTTTAGAGTTCCTTTATGGACTTTATGAACGTACAAAAACAACCCTTTTCTCGTCGACCCCTTCGGCCTTTTACACCCCGGCTCTTTAAACATCGCGTTTGACCGCTCTGTCTGCCATGACAGTTTGGATCAGTCGGACATACGTTATATGCTAGCGGCATGGAGGAAAATCACTTGTTTCATGCATCATTATTAGAGATGCGCATTTCAAGGAAAAACGATCTCCGAGTTTGTCCGGTGATTATTCCACTCATTTTCTAATAGTCGACCCGACGGTGTCAGCACAACAAAATGTCCAAAAAGCAGAGAGAAGATCTTAACGAGAGCTAATCCCAGCTGCTGGTTTATGTTCGTGTTTTTGCTGAAATATGACCCCAAGTCCTGCAGCTGAAAGCCGGGGATATTTGTTCCCGATATTTGCTCGACATGAGCAGAGATGCACGGTAAAGCTGACTTTCCATTTTGGAATCCTTTCAAAATAAAAGAGGCTCTGAGGTTTTTCTTTTCGGTGAGGTGGGTTAGGCATGTCTTTACCAAGTTACGTCTTCAAAATCCTCCATCTTAACTAGACTTTGAATATTAGAAAATCCCATCCCATCCCTAATTGATGACAACTTATCATAATTAGTTATCCCGACTATTCACGGCATAAAAAAGGATAAACTTTGCATGAAAAAATGTTGGAATTTTTGAACGTTTTCAACTAGAAATGAACTTCCTTGGCCTTAAATATTTCTATTTAAAAATAAAACAGGTTGTGTAACGCAGTTTGGGGTTAAAACTCGTTCAGAACCAAAAATTGAAAGTGAGGTATGGATTTTTAATTTTTTTTTTAAACCTGATCAGCTTTGCGATAATTTTGTTTACGCAACACAAAATTACTCCACGTGCCTCAGCGGTGAGTAACGACAAAACGAGTCCTAAAAAGGGAGAAATGCACTTTCTCTGCAGCTTTATTTATTTTAATATAATTTAACAGGGGAAAGCTTCTGTTTCCTTTCTCTCCATCTTATTAAGACCATTTGATGCACAGTTGGGTGACAGCAGAATGTGAAATGAGTCATTTTCTTTGGAGGAAGTGTGACACAGAGGTGCTGCTGGATGTATGGCTCTGTTTATGTGAGGCTAGTTATGCATGTAGGTTTGCTATTGTTGCTCATAAGGACTCAGTTTGCACGCCGTTTTCTTTTAAGTGCACGCGCTGATCATATAGATTATATCAGTTCGATGCGATCTAGTCATTATTTTCCATAAAGATTTAATATTTGGACTTTTTGTTCACTTGTTGAGTCTTAAAACGGCACCCGTGTCCGTCAACACACAGTTACCGGTGCTCTGGAAACACCCATCGACCTTTCCCCCCCCACCACGCTGACAATAAACTTGCTCGTGCTGTAAAACAATAAACGGTGCTTAGGAGTTGTAATGGAAAGCTAATTCTGTAATTAGCCCGCTGATTAGGCCCCACACCCCTCCCCGGCTGGACTCTGCGTGTGTGGCAGGTGCTGACTGTAAACCAAAGTCCTGGGATGGTGGAGGAACACACACACGCCTGGGTTATCTGTCGCTGTCCGGGACGGCGATTAGATTAATCCTGGTTTCATTTAGATCGGTTTTTATCTCCGTTCTCCTCAGGTGACTGAGAAGAACAATATTCAGCAATCTGTTTTTACTTCCTGGATGACTGAGGAGACTTCATGTGTGCGTGTTGTTAAATATGTTGTTTTCTGTTTGAGGGATGGAGGGTTAACGGTGCCAATCCTCTTCATCGCTGGCTGTCAGAGGAGGAATGGAGAGAGAGGAAGGATTAACCACAAGCTGGGGGTGTTGAAGGGCCCCCGAGGGATGGAGACGGGGGTCTCCTGCTCTCGGGGCAGTTGTCGGAAAGTGATATCGGGGAAGTAAAGGCTCATCTGCGACCGGTCGGCTTGGAAGCGAGGCAGCAGGGGACAGCCAGAGGAGGAGGAGGAGGGGCGAGATTACAGCTTTATCTTGTCGTGGTGAATTAGCACGGTGGAGGAGAGGCGCTCAGCAACACGCTGACCTCTTCATTCCTGCATCGCCTGCCTGTTCGGCTTCACCTGCCACGCTGCAGCCGACTGAAAGCCAGAAAAAGCCGAAATCTGATGGAGTATTTAGGGTTTGTTTTTTTTTTTCAAAAAAAAGCCTCAGATGTGAACATTTAATGACTCAGAATGAATGCGAAACTCTCACCGCACAGCTGGACTCTGATTGGCTCTGCTAAAATGCATGATGGGAATAATTTCAGCAGCTCATTGAGATCATCCAGGCCCCACAAAAACCAGAAACGATGAAGACAAACGGGATCGAAACTCGGGCCACTCCTGAGCAGACGTTTTCTTTTAAGAAAAGCAACACTAGATGATGTTAAATATTCATTTTGCTGTTTTTTCTGTCGTCTCTTTACCTCCCTCTCCCTTCTGCGGATCGAGGGTGAGCTCCGTCTAATGACGGGATTTTAAATTTTATCTAAAATAAAACAAACAGCGGCTCTTCTCTCCCACTTAACGACACACAGTTCGTTGCAAAGTATTCACCCCCTTGCGTATTTTATTTTATTGCCTTACAACCTAAATGATAATTCTAGAAAAGTACTTCAGACTAACAAAGTTAAATAAAGGAAAAAGAAATAATTCTTAAAGTATTTAACAGTTTTCAATGCTTTTTGCTTTAAACCCTCATCTGTTACATTCAGAAGCCACAGATTTAGTTAAATAATATCCACCTGTGGGGGAATCTGAGTAAAATAGGCCTTCAGTGTTGGAGAAAATGTCCTGTTTGTCTCCCTTCTGTCCTTGGGTTTCTGTTTTGTTCGTGTCCAGTCTGTGTGGTCATGCTTGATCGATTATTTCTCGTCTAATATTAATCTTAAAAGGGATTCTTTCTTTTAAAAAACAGAAACTCTCCACTGTTTGACATTCCTCAAGCGAGCTGAAACCAGCAGAAAGTGAACGTGGAGCAGACTTCCTCGCTCCCGCTGCTGGTCCCTGACGCTCAGATCGGATTTCTGCATCGTTCGCGTTATAATTTAAACTCTGCGTGCGCAGGAGACGCGATGTCACGCCGTGTTTACGCAAGCAAACACACTCCGGTGACGTAAAAGTCGGATAAAATGGGACGTGACCGTTCAGACTGAGGTCGCTTTAATAAAACATCTCATTTGTATCCGATTCAGAGCCAGATTTGAAAAAAAAAAAAAACGTTCAGATATGAGTCATATATATGGCGGAAAATTTCAGTAAATCTTCTACGGAAGGTTGAGCTGCGGTATTTAGGAAGTATTCCAAATCTGACAGTTTTCTCTGGGAATTAACTGGAAATTGGAGCCAATTTAAAACCATCAGGATCGCATCCAAACAAAAATATAACAGTTTTGTTTTGTCGGAGGCAGATATATAAGAATACACAGCCAACGAAGTAATTAAGTAGTTAATATTATTCATATGGGGAAACTTTCTTATTTTAATAAGTTTTTTATGAAGGTCGGTGCCTCACCTGTCGGAACAGGATGACTCCATAATCCTCATCTTTTATCCATCCTCCTTTGCCTTTTATTCTTTTTAGTGTTTATGTTTGCAAATCCTCGCAAAAAAAAATGTTTTCACATCAGGCAGAGGCGAGCATCTTCTTTCATGGACGTGCTAATGGACAAACACTAATTTCATTAACAGCCTCACTGCGGACAACTATAATGATATTTCGTCAAGCATTATCTCTTATTCATCTTCCTCCACGAGCGCACCCTTCCCCTCTTTTTCCTTTTTTTTTTTAAAAATCTACAATTTCAATGTGTGATTATGTGTGTGTTCATGTGAATACGACAGATTTAACACAGCCATTGAGCAGTCTTGAGACACAGTGGTCACACTTAATTTCTCATGCCAACGATGCACTAATGAATCAACACACGCCTGCCTGTCAACAGCAAGGGGTCGTGGTAAAATATACTGGCATGCATTTTAGCCAAAACTGCTATTTAAAACACGGCAAATACAGCTGCGTGCTGTCAGATAAAGACGGGGCAAATGTGTAATTCTTGGACAACGACAATATTAGACAAATGAAATAGTTTTCCTGTTTAAACTCCCCTTATATCGTTAATCTTTTTTAGTTTTTTTAGGAGCGTTAGAGGCGTCCTGCCATATTTTTCTGACATGAGAAGTAAAGTAATGTGTGTGTTTACTGGTTCGTCCCAGCCCGAGGGTCCCCCGAGTCAAAACTGACAGCGTCTGTGTTTAGCCATGGCATGTAAAGGGATTTGCTGTGTGTGTGCGCGTGTGTTTTGCAGCATGTCGAGGTGTGTTTTTATTATTTTTAAGTATGGTAAAGATTGGCACCAGCGTAGACCTGACTCCAACCAACCCCCCCCCCCTCCTGCAGGGAGCGATCAGTGGCATCCTCCTGGTGCGCGTTCAGCCGTTTCCAGCGCTTCCTACTTGCCACATTGTCCACGCCTTGATCCGCGGCGACGCGCCGAGCGTCAAATATTGTTTTTTCACGCGAACACCTTTCACAGCCCGAGACATGTCAGGCTGAAAACTAAGGCCTCCGTCGGGCACCAGAGAGGGGGAAAAAAAACAACTAAATAAATAAATAAAAATGAAGAGCGACATCTGTGCTGGCTGCAGGAAAAAATAGCATTTTCTTCCTTTTTTTGGCAAGACTTAAGTGTTTTTAAACCAACCTCCCCTCACAGATGAGCTTAAGAAGACAAAAGTTGTTTAATTCGGTTCCATTGCAGAGGCAGTAAAAGGATAAAGAGAGTGAGGCGCAATTTTTACTTTGTTCCAGTCATTTGGAAGAGAATTGACATCTGCAAACTAAAGGCAGAACCGCCCACACTGCCAGCCTGCCACATCCAGTGCATATAAATACATATATGCAGACACTCGTACATTCCCGCACACACACCTACAGGCTATGTGCACCGACGGTGTCGCACATGCATGCAGAGGAATGCTTCACTCACGTGCACCGAGAGGAGGAGAGGAGGGCACCGGCGTTTACAGTGTTTGTACTCATGAATAAATGCATGCTGATGAGAAAAGTTTTGCAACCTGTGTTACGGCGTGGCTGAGTGACACCCATTTACATCAGAAAATCTGCCTCGTGTCTTGTTTTTTTTTTTTGATCCCTCTGTTTTGGTCTTTGCGAGGCTTGTGGATTATATGCTCGTAGGTTGACGGGGGGGGGGGGGGGGGGAGA
>JAOWBD010000077.1:16799883-16819717 GCA_028566035.1 Kryptolebias ocellatus | reverse complement strand
CCCCCCCGCGGCAGGGCCGTCCCTGTCCAGCAGGAGTGACGGACTGGGGAGTGGACCAACATGGACCCCGACAGTCCCCACGAAGCTGAAATGGCAGATTGACCACAGAGTTGTTGACGTCCACGAAAACTCTGAAGATAATCTTTCGTTCAGACTGACCACAGACGTTCCTCCAACTCTCTTCGGTCAAGTGACATGTATATTTCAGTGTTGCGCTCCCCATGTGGGCTCCATCTCAGGTCTCCAGTCATTTAGAAACCCAGTGCCTGGCTCTGCTCACAGCTGTTTGGACTCAGGCGCACACAGCTTAAGTGCTTTACCCTCGGGTGAGACACGGTCACACACACCGGTTACAGAACAAGACACCAGAACACACACACACACACGCTTAAATCACTGCAGACGACTTACAGCTTTCTTATATGCAAGAGTGGATCTCCAGATGCAGGCATGCATACAGACTCGCACAACAGAGGTCAAATCTGCACCGGATGGAGCTCCTCCTGCTTTTCACGCAGGAAGTCCAACCAATCAGTTTAGCACAATTTAATCACTTTATTGTGACATTAAAAGGCCTAGCATCCCTTAAAGGAAGCCCTTTTGGTCAAACTTTGAGCATAACGTTACGTAAAACCTCAGCTGTTGACGGGAATCATTCTCGGCTGCTACCAGGGTAAATTTTAAATCAGTATCTGTAAAATCTACTGAGTTAGAGACTTTTTCGCGTTGGCTGTGGCAGCCATCTTGAATCACGTTGACTTGAAGTTATTTTGGAAACGGATGCATGAACTCAGGGAAAAACAGCAGCAGGCGGCAAAAAGAATTTATATTTAAGCAGGAATAATGTTTTTAGACCACATCATTTCCTTCACTCCTACATCCGCCGTGCAACTAAGATAAAACACCATCTTGCTTCTGTTACAACTAAATATAAAATATAAAGTAATGCGATATATTTCTAATAGTTTAATTTTTAATGTACCGATGAGCTAACAGTTCATGTTAACACTGTTTTAGAAAAGTTCAACCTGCAGGAAGTGGCCCCAGGCTGCGTCAGCTACTTAATGATCCGGTTATTAGTGCTTTCAAATAACAAAATCCAACATAAATAATCTTGTTATCTCAAATTGATCGTGGTGTAAAAGGCATATATAATAAATCTTTGAGACTGGAGCTGTTTTAAGACAACAGTAATCTACTTTGGACTAGCCATTAGCTCGTCAATCCGGTGAGAATGAAATTATTTCTCCAAACTGAGGCGGTTTATCTATAGCAGGTAAGATAATTATTGCTTCACTTTAAAAGATCTGAACTCTGTTTAGGACCCCGATTGTGTCTTTTTAGATCAAAAATAGCTGAATGTTGAGCAAAACCTTCGTTTTCAACATCTGGACGGTAATCATATGCGAGCAGCAAACTGCTGTCAGTCCACACACACGCGGTGTCTTATTTCTTTTAATTTCCTTTTCAGAATTTAACACGGAGTATATAAATAGGGACAGACGTTTACGGCAGGTGCTGATGAGATTTTCAGATCGTGCGCCCTTGAGCGAACTTCTTCTGCCGCGCCCCGTTCACACAAAACAATTTTTATTTATTTTATTTTTTATTTAAGACCCGAGTTAACATCAACAGGAAAAACAAAGATGAGTTCTGTTAACTCATTTCCCCTACATGAATCAGATTAGGCACATTAATTAGTTACATCTCAACATTTCAGGAGGTGCAGGATGCTAAATGTTTGTTTCTGTAATAAGCAGCAGCGTTGGCTAAAGAAGTCAATTAGCTATGGCGGCCATCTTGTATAGGGTTAATGTTAATGAGCCAACTTGTCAGTTTGTAGTGCTTAAAGTATGTGTTGGAGATGATGCTCAGCTACTACCACACCGAATCTTAGCTCGATAGCTACAAAATTGACTGACTTATAGCTATTTTTTGAGTTTAGGATTAGTTAGCTGTGGTGGCCATCTTGAATTGTTTTAACTCCTAAACATAAACAGCTGTACATGTCCATGCAATGATTATTTCCTAAAATTTGTCCACCGGTACTGGAGAAATTTTGCGAACAGAGAAGACATTGTTCTATCGAAACTGAAATTTTAAACATAGATCTTGGGTAGATTTTATATATATATATATATATATATATATATATAGGATTAGTTTCTCAGAGTTTTGTTCAAATCTGTCCAGTGGTTCATGAGATATTTTGCTAACAGTGCAGACAGACACACAAAAACAGCATTTTTGGTTGCAGGTAAAAATTAGGACGAACAAAACTACCGATGTGTGTCACATGACTGTCATATCTGGCTTATTTATGAAGTTTATTACGATAACAGAATCGATATCTGAACAGTCACGTATAGCTGAAAGGATGAGAGGAGGAAGCACCAGATGAAGGAAGATTTAAGGGTTTTATCGTGGTCACCGGCGCGCAGCACACCTCCACACAGACCCGACGGGGACAAACCGCCGCGGCGCGCACGCTTGTCGTTCTAATTGAACCGTCAGCTTCCACGATAAGATGCAGAACGCTGATGTCACTCGCACATGTCCACAGAAGTGAAATGCAGCCCACACACACACAGAGACATTATCTCTCCCCTTCTGCTTCCTCTCCATCTCTCCGTGTCCCTCTGGCTCTCGCTGTCACTCTGCATGTTTTCCGTCTCAAAGCTGGAGACTGTTTCATCAGCCAAGAGAGACACAAAAGCAATTGTATTAATTCAAGATTCCAAGCTTTTCAGAGGCTTTAGACTCCCCTCACACACACACAAGATTTAGAGCTTGTTGAACAATGTCTCGCAATGACACACACACATAAACAAGTCTGTCCAAGCGTCACAGCTCCACTCTCTAAACTAATTCCTCCACACTGGCATAATGCAGGTTGGCCACCTTCCCACTACAGGATTTGGTTTGGCGCAAAGAGGAACATCCCCCCCCTCGCTTCCAATCCACTGTACAAGAGGCAGAGGCATTATCTATTTGTAATAAATATTCAAACGCGTTTGCAGCCAAAGCCCACCATAATATGGGTCAGGATTGAGAAGATCCCGCTCAGTTTTCTCTTTTTCTCTCCTCTTCTTCTTCGGCCCATTGTCTTGCTGAAGGCATCTTTGGGGGTCCTCCGTCGATTAAGAAAGACCCCCTTAATGGAGGACAATCCGGTTAGGCCTCGTTGCACGCGCACACACGCACGCATGGGCTCGTACACATGTGGGGGGCTTAATTGGAAGGGCTTAATTGAGTTGTGAGGGGCTCGTAAGGCTTAGTGCGACTCAGGGAGTGGGAATCAGGGAAAGTCGGCCTTAATGAGTGAATATACCACACACACACAATACTTCCTCTCCTTTTGAATCCCACTATATGCCGGTTACTATACCGCCTAAGCAGCAATTAGACTAATGACCAGAAAATAAAGACAAATAATGTCTCTATTCTATCATGTTATTAGGTTTAGCCTATAAAAATACGGCGATGCTTCAAGTTGTCCTTAATTAAGCTGAATAACAAATAGAACTTAACCAGCAAACTGCGTCTCCGAAGCAAAACTTTAACACTATTGTTGAGCATCTTTTAACTGCCTGCAACATTGTCCTTTTGCCCCACGTTGCGTCTGGCTTTTAATTGCAGAGTTTTAATTACACAGAGTGGTTTGTGTACATCTGCTCCCCCCCTCTGATCTAATTCCTCCCCTCCTGTCATGTGACCCTCTCAGGTTAGCCCTGATTGGATTAGGTCATCAGCAGGGGTGATGTTGCCATGACGGTGTGTGCGGTGGTCCACGTGGAGATTTACTTAAAGGTTGCTGTGCTGAGGTTGCCGCCTACACGACTACGTGCGTCTGCATCCCCGAATCCGAAAGAGCTGGGACGTTGTGGAAAATATAATTAACAGAATCCAGAGGTTTTCACAATGGAACATAATAAACACACAAAATCTTTACTTGTACCATTTGGGAGGAGGGGGGAAGAAAAGGCTGTAAAAGTAAGTGGTATAAATAAGAAACAACTGGAGGAGCAATTTGCAACTAATTCAGTTAATTGGCAACAGGTTGGTAAGAGGACTGGGTGTAAAAAGATCGTTTTAGATTGGCTATAGTTCATTATATGATCCAAAGAGTTGAAGAATCTGGAGAAATCTCTGAGGTCAAAGGTCAAGGCTGAACGTCTAAATTCGCTCTTGGGGCCAAAAATGCTGCTTAAAGCTCTATCGGGCAAAGAACCAGCCAGATGTGAACAGGTGTGTCTCTAGACCAAAGAGGAGAACTGTTCTGAGGCCAGACGGGTCCAAACCATCCAGCCTGCCTCTCTGATGGTATGGGGGTGCATTAGTGCCTCTGGCAGTGGCAGCTCACACATCTGGAAAGGATCCATAAAGGCAGGAGAGTATCTACAGGTTTTTAGATCATCATCTGTTCCCATGGCTTTGTAGTAGAAACATGCTTTAGACCTCTCACCAAGTGGAAACATTTAGTGAATCATGGGGGAAAAATCCAGCAAAGGAAAGACAACCTAGGACTGTTGAACTGCTAAAATTCTCCATCAGAATGAGACAACATTCCCCGAAAAACATCCAGCAACTGCTTTCTTTAGGTCCTAAACCAAGGGTGGGCAATCCTGGTCCTCGAGGGCCACCATCCTGCATGTTTTCCTTGTTCCTCTGCTCCACAGAGCAACACACCTGATTCAGAGGTTAAACCACCTCTTCATGTTCTGCAGAAGCCTGTTAATCACCCATTGATTCAAACCAGGTGTGCTGGAGCAGAGAAACAAGGAAAACATGCAGGATGGTGGCCCTCGAGGACCAGGATTGGACATTACTGCTTTTAAAATGTGTTTTAAAATTCTACATCGTCTCTTTCTTCCACGTGCAAAAAATAATAAATGGTACAATTTCTTAGGTTAAAGGTTTGATATGTTTACTATGTTTCATTGTGAATAAAATATGGGTAAACTCCTTTTTTTAATTTACATTTTCCACACAGTCCTAATTGTTTTAGAATTGGGGTTGGATTAAAAAAAAAACAATGTTTTCTGGACAATAAGGAGTTGGAAGATAAAAAACCAGCTCCTTCAGGAGTCATATTGATTGTTTGCAGTTGTTGTGAGTATTTGAGGTTGTGTTTTAGGCTGAAAGTGGTACCCTACGGTTCATTCCACACACACTTACGGAGTTGCCTTGTTTCTAATGGACCCAAAGCTGTCTGTTGTTTGCCGTTTGATACACCGAGAAGTTGCAGCTCGTCTGGAAACTCACACCTACAGAGACAGTCTGAAGATGGCATTCTCTGCAGTTTTCAGAAGAAATCATGCGTTTGGTTGCTGTTTGAAAAGTCCATGAGCAGCGATATATTGCATGTTCATGTGGAGTGTGCACGTGCATGTGCATGAGTGTTTGGAGAGTGGCTTTGCTGGTCGGTTGTTTTGCATGTGAATGTGAGTGTTTTTTCCACCCGAAGTGTTCGATGTGCCGTTGTTCTTCGAAGACGGGCAGTGGCATGCACCCTGTCACCTTGTCATCCCGCCAGGCTTGCCTCAGATTGCTGTGCATGGGCTTCCGTTTAATTAGCACGCGGTCCCGGTCAGGGGAGGCGCGAGGGTGTCCTCCTCCCCCCGCCCCCGCCTCCAAATTCCTACGGTGGTCACAGCAGGCGAAACTGTGCTGTTTTGGTTTTTGCAGGACAGTGAGGGTGCACAGCCACTGAACCTGTCGGCCAAGCCTAAGGCATCCGAGAGCAAGTCACCCAACTCCCCCCCAACTTCCCCACAGGTTCCCGCTGCTGCTGCTGCCACCAAGCTGGGCCCCGTCGGCTCCATGAAGCACAGCGCCGTGCCCTCAAGCATCGGAGGACCACCGACCCGAGTCAGCTCAATAGGTAAGCGGATTTAGGTAGCAAACCACAGGATTTTAGGCTCCACACACATCTCCACATTGGGTAGTAATTCATGTTGTGCTCATTTATGGTCTTAACGTTGCACATAGCTGTGCAGACCAAATGGCCACTCCAAATTATTTCCATTTTGACGGCACAGATCTGCCTTCCCTTGCCTTTTTCCTTGAGGAAGACACCTACCAATAAGACACCTGCGTATTGTCCCAAAAGGTGTCAAGAAATTGTGCAAAAAATTCATCCAAAAGTCTAAACCGTTGTTAGGGGACATAAAATAACTTCAGCTGATATGATGACAATTAAAAAGGTTTGTTTAAAAGGGGGACTCACTTAAAAGTCATGAAAGTTAAAAAACAGATATTTTTCTTATATTACCATTGAAGCATTTTAAAATTAAACATTTGTGACTGTTTAGGTTAAATTTACTAATAGTAAGCCTAAAAGTTTAATCACAAGACTCAAGCTTCTATGTGGTTTTCAGCGGATTCAGCCAAGTGCTTTGTTTACACTGAGTGTGTACCCGCATTTTAAGAGTTGCACACTGATATAATTGGTAATCTACCGGAGGAAACTCTTCCAAACTGGACCGTTTGATATAATTCAGGATAACCTTCATACTTTGCAGTGAGTAGCTTTAAAAGCCAAGCGGTCATTTGAAAAAATGTACTCAGGATGATACTATCATTAGTAAAGGCTTCAGGACGCAGATATGGGAGAAAATAAATGATCCAGGCTTTTTAGAGCTGGACACGTTCTGCCTAAAAAAAAGTAAATACAAAAATAAATATGGCATGTTTCAAATGTAAAACAAGGATTTATTTCTTCCTTTTTAAAGTTTTGTCTGCTGTAATAAGCCTATAAACGCTCGGTTCCTCTAACGAACAGACTCGATCATCTTTCTTTTGGCGTCAGCAGCCGGTCTGCAAAAAAAAGTTTAAAATATTTACATATCAGATGCTGGCAAAATTCGTGCATATCTAATTGCAACCTTTCCTAAAATCGAATTGTGTAAATGCACTATTACTGAACAGCAGAACCAACCGGTTTTGTGTTTATTAGTTTCTTTGAATGCATTTAAACTGTATCTGAAACACACAATAAAATATTTGCAGATTGTTCCTATAATAACAATTAGCGTGCTGAAGGAAAACATTAATATTTCTGTTGGTCGTGGCTTTGACACGAATAGCGTTTCCTCCACAGTGGAACTATTGTTGCTCGTGCCAGTTCCATAATCGTCCCCGGCCATATGCACACATACAGAAAATGTGACATAAATGAATCACCATTTTGTACTCCTAATCCATTTTTCATGCAACACTGATAGTTCAAATATTACACATATGTAAGGGGCTATAATTAGTGTGTTTGTGTTTTTATTTTGCCCCCCCTTCGTGCAGCTATTCGCCCGCGGGCTGCGTTATTGTTGTGTTTATTAGTGACTGAAAGAGACAGAGACATAGGAGTGAGGATAAGAAGGAAAGAGGGGAGAGAGATGAGGATTAGCACTTTTTTTTTTTTTTTTGGAGCAATGAAGCGGGGGAATAATAAAGAGAGGAGTGCATGACAGACAGGAGGTATCACCAATGAGATTAGACAAGCCTCTTACATGAGCCAGGACAGCGCAAAACGCTCGGCATTAACGACACAATGACAGCGCACACACTCCAACACACTCCGACACACAACAATCCCACCTCCTCCTCCTCGTATGCAATAGGCAGTTAGTCATTTTTTTTACCTCCCTGACTTCCTGGCTAATCTCACTGTTTTTCAACAAATCGGCGGATTTAATATCAGATTAGTGGATTTTCGGTCCCAGATGTTTTTTGTTCGGAAAAATGGATTACAGTGTTTTAAGTTAGTGTGTGATCTGCCCCTCCTCACCCCCCTCTCTCCCGCTGAATGATTTGTGTGAGAGATCCCTGATAGCTCCATCTGTTGCCGCTGAGTTTTAGCCGGTCACTCGGTATTACAGATTCCCGTCGTATTAGGATTCATGTTACAAGTTCAGAGTGGATTGTGGGGGCAGACAAATTGGAATCGGGTCCAGAGGTGGTTGATTTGATTTGGAGTCTTGTGTATTTGTAGGGGGTTTATGGTGCAGATTATAAAACGGGGGTTTATTTATTTTTTTGGTTTGTTTATTTTTCAACTTTATTTGAGCAGAAATCAAAATAGATGTAATGAAAATGCAAAAAGCAGCGCTCTCCTCGTCGAAAAGTCACAAAGACCGGTCCAAAACCTTCTCACATCGATGATTAATGTGTCCATAACATAAAAATAAAAAGGTGTTGGCAAAATTTGTTAACAGATGCCAATTATGTGCATTTGTTTACTTAGAAAAATAGCCGAAGTGACTGAAAATAAGTCAAAAAATGTCAATTTAATTTTTATAGCATGTGTAAAAACAATATGGTTGACTAGAATGTGTTACAAGTTGGTTAGAAATAAAGTAAGTACAATAAAATAAAATAAACCACGACAGCTCTGGGTTCTTTCACACCAGGATGGTCCGGAGCATTGATTCCCAACTCCGGTCCTCGAGGAACACCGTCCTGCGTGTTTTGGTTGTTTCTCAGCAGGTCTTCAAGTTCTGCAGGAGCCCGTTAATCACTCAGTCACTCAAATCAGGCGTGCCAAAGCCGTTTGTTGGGCGGGGAGTACGGACAAACGTCACCCTACACTTTTGAAAACGGACCAAACGGCCTGGAAGAAGTCCGAAATCAGCACCGACCACGAAGGAAGAAGAAAACCCAGCATCGATGCAACACAATACCAACGCTGGCTTTGATGGTATCGATATTTGCACAATCCAGCTCTCTTTGGTTTCCCAGAGTTGGGACGAGCTTTCACGCCTGACCAAAACGAAGCAAACCATCTGAGGAAATGAGCTCCTTTAAGGCAGCAGGACAAAGAGATCAGCTAAAAAATCAGCTGAAAGTGGGACGATTTAACTTCAGTCTCGTTATTATTCAGGGTTAAACATTTAACCAGACTTTGAGGTACTGTGGACATACAGAGGTTGAAGTGGAGCAGAGATATCCAATATATTTGGATGTCATCAGCGTAAGAGTGAAAGGAGGTATTTACTTTCTTAATGGACACAGAAGAAGACCACATCAGAAAATTTGGGACCAAACAATGTGATTGTCCATGGAAAAGCTGTGCAGATTAGTACGTATTTATTTAAGTATAGAAATAAACAAATAGGTTGGGTAGAAACTGTAAACTTCAATCTAGAAGAAGTTTTGCAAAAGCTGCACGTTTAAATGTCGAGTTTTGTCTTTATGGCTGGTTCGGCAGCAGAGTCGCGCTCATTTTCCTGCCTCAACATCTTCTCGCTCGTTTGATTTCCCCGTATTTATTCCAGCCAGCCTAATGTAGGTCAGTCGTGTGACTCAAGCTTCCACGTGCTTTTTGGCGAATTCAGCTGAACGCTTTGTTTATGTTAAGCGTGTACCCACATTTCAGGTTTGTTTTTTTAATACATCTGGAAAACGACTGAAGTGAACTCTGCAACGGGTGCCTTTTAAGACTTTGGTTATAAATTAAGCTGTTGTATTTACCAGATTTGAATCTGAATATGTAGGAGGTAGTACATCCTCTTCTTTCATATGACACCTATCTACCTTGGGGCATGTTTCTCTCACACGTTTCTCCCATCCGTCCATCTACTCGTCTGAACCCAAACTGAAGGGCTGTCAGCGCCGGTAACTTCTACCACGATCACACATCCGTCTTTGTCCTCCGAGCTCTCTGCCCCAATAAAAAAAAAAAGAAAAAACTTGCACGAGCACGGCAAGAGGACGAGCAAAACCCCGCAGTTGTCGTAGCTGTCGATTTAAGCAAACATACAATCATGTGTTGGCAAGACCCCCCCCAACCCCCGTCTTTTTTTTTTTGACGGCAGATTAAAATTGACTCCTGCCCGATTCGATCACTCTCTCTCTTCCAACCCCCAACCTCACTTCTTTTTTTATTTTATAACCCGACTAACATCCAGATTTTCTGGTTATGACTTCTGAAAGAGTTCACAGCTCTGTCATTACCAATCTAAGGCTGGTAATCTGGCCTGAGATGGCATTAGCGGTGCGGATTAACGCAGATGAAGGCCTCATAAAGCGGCAGCGGCTCTTTGTTAAGAACCGACCCGGCTGATGGGGATGGCCTTGCACGCTACCTCTCATCTACAAAGAGTTAGATGGTTGGTTAGCAGGACATGGAGGTTTATTTTAAGGAGTTTAGGGGACGGGGTTGAAGCTGACAGCAGGTGCAGAGGTGATGGATGAACCTCTGACTCGTCCCCAGTTTGGCAGCTAAGTGGTCAAAAGCTGCAAAAACCTCCTGTTATCGACTGCATGTTCATGTTTTTACCTCATGGTTCAGAAGTAGATTTATGAAACACGAGCTCGCCTGTGAAAGGTGAAATGTTCACAGATTAAGTACTAACCTGGCTTTTTCTCCATCCCTGCCCCTCGTCTGCGTCTCAGCAGACTTGCTGTCGTCGCTCTCCTCGACGGCCTACCTGAACGACCACGAGGCGGTGAGCAAGGCCTTCGCCGAGGCCCGGCACATGAAGGAGCAGCTGAAGGGGGAGCAGCAGGCCCTCGACGCCAAGCTGGCCTCCGTCAGCAACCTCAGCCTGAACAACGGCCGCTCGGACAAGGTATGCCTCTTTCAACGCAACGAAACAACGAAAAGGAAGGAGCGCAATGTTTTTATTTCAAACACCAAGCTATAAATGTTAACATAAACAGGAATCTTGCAAATTAAGAACTGAGTTTGTTTCTTAGTTCCTGAGAAGAGCAGCTAGATATTCTTAATTATTGCTGTTTTACTCATTCAGTTATTTAATTGATCCTGCACCATAATATATGGACACTTGCCTTTTATTTTTACATTTTCTTAATTGTTTTATATGTAAATGTTTGGTTCTTCCTCTCTGTGCAGTCCCACTAATCCAAACAGTTAGGAGGAAGTTAAATCCTTACATTAACACCTGATCTAAGAAGTAGACGGCCCTCCGATCGCCTGAATCTGGCTTTCCAAAAACCTGAAAACACACTGATTATATGATAATTAGGCCCCTTTTTAATCATCTTTATTGTAGGATGGTGTATTTGGGCCACTGAGGAGAGAAAGTTTGGTGTTTTGTTGAAATATTATCAACAGAAAAAGTCTTAAGACTTCAGAACTCGCCTGTATTTGTTCCATTTTTTAAATAAATATTTAATCTGAGGGTTATTGGTGCACTTTTACTGGATTAACCACAAAACAACATGCATTGTTTTAGTTAAAGAGATGAAATTAGGAGTCTGAAACATACACAGAGTAAAACTTTGGAATTTTGAGAGTATTTAAAAGTCAGAGTGTGTTTTGGGCTCTTATTGTGAAGGATTGAAACAAGTCCTGTGAGTTTTTCTTGCAGCGGGACGAACAAATAGTCCCTCGGACTTCTTCAGTTAGCACAGTAAAAAAAGTAAACCCATAATCCTAGAATATAATAATAATAAAAAGGAACAAATACTGTCAAGTTCACTTCTTTTGGCTGAAGTCTTAAAGGACGAATTATTTTCTGTTAGTATTATTTACACTTTATTCTGTAATATATATGTATAAAAATAAAGGAGAACTTTTTTTCTCCTGAGTGGCCGTAATACCCTGTCGTATTATTCTAACCTCTTTAAGATAAATACAAGCCAGCAAATAAATTCCTGCCTCTGGTAAAACAATTCGACTCCACTCCGTTATACAGAGCTCCTCACAAATTAGTGCGTTTTATCTTAACCTGTGATTTCCGAGAGCTAAATGCACAAATCCACCCGAGTCTCCGAAGTCATCCTGAGCCGCAGCGCCTCATTGTCAGCGTGGAATAATTTGTCTTGCCATATGCCATCGCTGCCGCACCATGTAGGAGGTAAATCGGCGCACAATGCCCTCGCTGAAATGTGTTGAAGCTAAACGGGGCCAGATAAGGTAAAACCGGAGGCATCTCGGAGGTAATGAGTGTGTCTGAAAGGCACACTGCGGGGCTCTGCGTGTGTGTGTGTGGCAGAGCGGAGCGTCAAGGAGATGGTAATGTGAAGTGACGGCGCCAGCTCCTCGGCAGCGTCGCTAAATTGTGGTTATTTGTTAAACGCGTTTGGAGTCAGCTGGTTCACACACACACACACATTTATTCTCCTGTTTTTATCTTTTATTTAACACAATTTAGACAGCAGTTACTGCTCACATTTAGGTTAAATTCTGATGCTTTTTATGCGTCTGTTAGAGGACGAGATTAAGATCAATTTCTTTCAACTGCAATATATTCAAGAATTTTAACTGGTTTCAGTGTTAATTTAAAAGAGTTAAAAAAGTGAAGTTGGTGAAGCTGTTATTAGGATAAACAGAGGTTTAATGTTTTGTAGTTTTTAGTTGCATTATTTCTTTTAAAAGAGGTGAAATTTAAAAAAACAGAAAACCTTGATGCTGGGGTTCTGACTCCCGTTTCCGGGGCCTTTTCTCGTCTTTCTGTGACGCCGGCGAGCTCCTCTGCGCTCGGGTACAACAGTGTCATCTCTGACACACTCAGAGGATTAATTTTGTCACTACTTTGTGTCTTGGCTCCAGTGTCAGCCATTCAATCCACTTTTCTCATGTACTGTACCGGGGCTTAATGTCAGACTAGGCTGTCATCCACTCAGTCTGCAGCTTCACACACACACACACACACACGCAGCACAAAGCCATCTGAAAGCACATTTTAATCTTAAAATCTGAAAGTGTGACGGACATTTTGTGCTGGAACTAGTCCTGAATGAGGCTTTCATTAGAGCAAAAACTCCTAAAATATGTCTGATTTCCATACAGAACGACAAACTCCGGCCCTTTGAACGTTTTAACGCATGTCTAAAAAGCTTGATAAATTAAAAAAACAAAACACTTTTGAGGCGGGTTTACAAAGAAAACATTTAGAGCTGCTTTTATTCTTCCACTCCCAGCGCTGCCGATTCGTTTCTATCTGTGGGGGGAAAATTATCTCTAACAATTAAACTCTATTGGAGTAAAAACAGAGAAAATGCACTTCATTATCATTCCGTCCCCCCCTCCATGCTGCCACCCAGCTCGCCAGGGTCACATGCAAATGGAGGAGGACACTTTTTGGAAGGTTGTTTTAGAAGATGGCAGTGTTTTGCTCCTAATCGTGTAATTAAACTGTAAAATGTTGGCGCCGGTGCAGCGGTGTGTGTGTTCGCGGTGGAGCTCCAGCGCAGAGTGTGCCGGCTGCTTGCATTAGGCATGTAAATGCTCAGTAAATCAGCCTTTTATTGGTTGTAATAAATACCCAGGGGGCCGTGCGGCGTGGCGCCGCGCTCCCCCCTCCCCCGCTTTAATGCGTCGACCCTCGAGGGCCTCCGCAGGAGAGAGGCGAGCCGCCGCTCTCCGCTCTCGCAGGTGGCTGCCAGGAGTCGCTGCTCGCTCACACACACACACAACGGTAAACACCCGAATCGGACTAAAATCAACATTCTTTCACACAGAAAAACAAACAACATTTACTATTTTTTTTAGTCCATCCTTTATTGTATTTTGTCGTGAACAGATCAGGTTTAAACTACTTTATTTCATGTCTGAAATCAGTTAGAAACATGAAGGAATAAAAGAATTAAAGGAAATGTTTTTTGTAAGTAGGAGTCCAAGTCATCAAATTTGATGTATATCTAATGATTACTTTTGTCGCTAATAAGAAACAGACATCGTCGCCCCTTTCACCGGGAGGCGATAAATATTTACAAACCTTTAAATGTTTGTTCCGATTCATTCATGTTTTTTTCCCGGAGCGTGACTCAGCGAGTGACTGGGCTGCAACTGTGAACTGTTTGTGTTTCTCAGGACAAAGCCGCCTTAGAGAGTTTGAGTCAACAGCTGAAGCAGCAGGCCGAGGACAAGTTCAGCCACGCCATGCTGGACTTCACCATGAGCGGAGACTCTGACGGTACGACACACACACCGCCAGGCCCTACAGACTTGTTAGAATTTGGTTTCGGGTGATTTCACTGCAAGCCGTCGGCTCTGACGCCTCTGTTCACATTTGGTGGTAAATTTCGTACTCGCCGTGGTGCAGGCGTTCCTGGAAAAATGACAAAACATTCAGAAAGAGTCGCATGATTGCAGCGTTATCGTTTAATAAGATGCAATATGAGAGAAGTAATCAGTGACTTTAATGTCCACAGCGGGTCCAAAAACAGAAAAACTAACATTTTTATTACCAGTTCATTCAATCTTTTATGTAGCTAAAAAAAAAAACAGCTCACAGCTCCATCTTCAGAATATTCCCCAAGGATGGGTGTTTAATTATCCGGCAGCTGAAGAAACTTGTGTCGGGTCACGTCAGTTCGGTAGGAGGTCTTAAGCTCAGCTCGGGACAGATTATGTTCAGACTACTAAACGTACGCAGACAAAAAGGAGTCCGAACGGCAAAACCTTTTTGATGCACATTGAGGCATTTCAGACCTGCATGTAGTGCCAAATGTGAAGCTTTTAACAACGTGGGTTTTCCTCTTCAGGGTCCCCCAGCGTGTCAGACTCCAGAATATTCAGAGAAGCTCGGGGTCGGAGCAGCAGCGAGCCGCACATCAAGCGGCCGATGAACGCCTTCATGGTTTGGGCCAAAGACGAGCGGCGGAAGATCCTGCAGGCCTTCCCGGACATGCACAACTCCAACATCAGCAAGATCCTCGGTAAAAAACACAAACCGGTGCTCGTGCTTTCCTCACACACGCGCAGACTTAAGTGATTTCCTTACAACGGTGCAAGTGAGCGTTAATGAAAGGCTGCGGAGAGCACAGCTCCGACAAATGATGATATAATTCATTATGCATTAAACAAGCAGCGCGAGGCCGCCTGACATTTCCCCCAGACCGCCGGGATCGGCCCTGACATTTTAAAGAGCTCCTAAGCGTTTTATAACACAGGGAAATCTGGTTTTAATAAGCCGCCTCGCTCTCGATTGCTAACAGATCGCAGAACACAGAGCGAGGGGGATGAGGAGGGGGGGAGAACAGCCGAGCACTGACAGCTTTTACCCATTAAACATACAGTAGTCAAGTGCAAATTCAGTCCAGATATGAAGCACACACAGGGGAAGACGAGATGACGCCCACACACACACATGCAGAGGACTGATAGTACAGATCTGTGAGCCGAGACGGAGCTGAGAGATGACAGCAGGTTAAGTGAAGTCCTCATTAGTTGAGATGAGTACCTGTCGTCCCAGCGGTGCTCCTCATTAACCCTCTTTTGCTCTTTTTTTTTTTTTGCATTCCACTTACACTGTGTTTAACCAACAGTCTCGGTTTTAACGTGCTTTCAAAGAGTCGTCTTATTACCTGAAAGAACAGCACATGACTTGCTTTCCGTCCAGGCTCGCGGTGGAAAGCCATGACCAACCTGGAGAAGCAGCCGTACTACGAGGAGCAGGCCCGCCTCAGCAAGCAGCACCTGGAGAAGTACCCGGACTACAAGTACAAGCCGAGGCCCAAACGCACGTGCCTGGTGGATGGCAAGAAGCTGCGCATCGGCGAGTACAAGGCCATCATGAGGTCCCGCAGGCAGGAGATGAGACAGTACTTCAGTGTGGGGTGAGACACCAGAATCTGGAATTAATTTAGCGTTTTTGGGCCTTTCAGAGGAAGCTTATTGTTACCATAGCCAAGGATTATGGATTCACTCTTACTGTCAGGATTTCCCCCAGAAAAGAGGCAAAGCCCGGTGGCAGGTGGACGTTTGCCGGCAAAAAAAAAAAGATTAAAGTTGACAGGAAAGTTGAAAATATGGCTATTTATTATGTGATATTGTAAGATATTTGTGCCAAATATTTACACAACAAAGGCACTTTTGAAATACTTTTAAAAACAAAAATTGTTTGCACCTAATTTAAGTCACATTTAGAAATAAATTAAATTAACATAAACGAAAAAGTGCAAACAAGGCACCAACACACGTCTCACGTCAAGGAGCTTTTTGTGGCACAGGCTGCATGTTGGATCACTACATGGAACAACAAAACAAAACATATCTAATGCTGAATTTAGTAGCATCATTTTACTGTTAAACAAGGATAAATTAGCATGCATCATATTAATATTTTCACTAAGTAGGTCTTGTAAAGCCATCCGCTGAATTTTAGCTCAACTAACCATTATGGTCTATAAACTCTCCTTTTTATCGGCTGCAGCTGTAATCTTTGTGGTCTCTCACAGAGGGATCATAGAAATGCTGATACAGATGAACCAGCTCCGTTAGAGCAGCAAAACCGTCCATTTTGAGCGGCGCGCCCGAAGTTACAAAAATTGGGGGGTGCACGACCACGCACCGCGATTGCGTCACTGTTGGCGTGGTGATCAATGCATCAAGTTGATGCAGGTGGAAATAAACAAGTGGAGCTTATAACACACTAGGGGGGAAACCCTGTACTGGGTAAACTCAGAAACCTCAGAATTTCCTTCACAATAAGAGTCTCAAACTTGCCCAGAATAGCTCCTCCGGTAAAACTTACATCGCAGCTCTGAACTGTAAATTTCAATGTCCTATAAAGTATTAAAGTCACAACAAAAGCTGTCGTAGGTCTTAACACGAACAATGGTTTGATTTGTAATTCTTCTTTAATTGTCAAAGTAAATATTTCCACCATGTTGTGTTTCTTTAATATTAAAACTGAAAAACACAAAAATAACTTCTTTTTTTTGTCTTCTTTGAGTCGCCTGAAATTGCAGTCGTTAATGAGTGTAAATAAAAATTCTCCTCCTCGTAACAAATTATTTCAGAGGTTTTTAGGTTGTTGAAATACAACCAAATTAAAGACCTCCTGGTTTTGGTTAAACCTTGAAAATTACATCATGTTTAATCCGATGCAGATGACTCTCAGCTACTACCACATCAAATACTAGCCTAATGGTGGCCATCTTGAATTGGGTCGACTCTAATCGCTTAAAATCTGTACAGCGGCCCATGAGATATTTTGCTAACAGTCAAGCGTTAACAGCACATTCCACAGCAAATTAAAATAATCTGTCAAACATGTGAATCTGAAACTGACCAGATGGTTTTACAATCCCTAAAACGCAAGAATACATAACAAAAACTTGAAAGAGTGTGTGAGCAGCACTGCTTTATGCCAAATAAACCATAAAACTGATTAATTATTTACATTAGGTGGAAAAAGTTCATCATTTATATAAACAGGAAGAACTCCCCCGCAAATATTAATGACTGATCTCTTACAGGCGTCAATGAAACCTTGTTTAAACTGATAAACATCACTGAACAAACTTTACTTTACTTTTGAAACTTCCTTAAAGCTGCTTTGTACGATCAGACAAGTCAGCGATTGTTTTGTTGTCTACTTTGGCGATTAATCGTTGCAGTCACAGACGACATTATTGTTCAGCTCAACACAAGTTTGAGAAGCTGAATGAAGAGTTGAATGAAGGCAGGGGTCTCCAATCCTGGTCCTCAGTGCCACCATCCTGCATGTTTTCCTTGTTCCTCTGCTCTAACACACCTGATTTGAATCAATGGGTGATTAACAGGCTTCTGCAGAACATGAAGAGGTGATATAACCATGAATCAGGTGTGTTGGAGCAGAGGAACAAGGAAAACATGCAGGATTGTGGCCCTGAGGACCAGGATTGGACACCCCTGAATGAAGGTGTCCTGACTCAAAGCTCTCTCCGTGTCCAGGCAGCAGAGCCAGCTGCCTCTGTCCTCTGCAGGCATGGTCTACCCCGGCGCCCTGTCCATGGCGGGAATGCCCTCCCCCCAGATGCCCTCAGAGCACTCCAGCATGTCCAGCAGCCCCGAGCCCAACGCCAACCACCACCAGAACCCCAACCTGCCCGGCCTGAAGGGCGACGAGCCGCGGATCAAGGAGGAGGAGATGCGGCTAGACGACAGCAACGGCGACGTGTACGACGACTTCGACTACGAGGACGAGGAGCCCGACTACGCCAGCGACAACGACAACCACATCACCCAATAAGACGGCGCCGCAGCCGCCCACTTTCAAGCCAATCACTGCTGGTATCTTTAAAGGAAAAAAAAACAACAATCCCGAATCAGGAAGACTTTTCCCCGATCACCTCCCGACTAACACGGACTCGTTTTGCAGAGCCAACCTGCCCCCTCCCACTGGAATCCTGATACCAGCATCCGACCAATCGACGAAAGCACAGGACCTGTCACTCACACTGACTGTTACACGAACTGGAGTCTGAAACTCACTGAGAAATATTCGAGTACTACTGCAAGAGACGAGTGGAACTTCTCTCTGTCCTGTTTGCAGAACATTTGAAATAAAAACAGTGGACCTGTTAAAAGCGAACAGATGACACTTTAGGAAGGCGGACCTGTTTATTATCAAGAGACACTTTTAAGAAACAGCTTCTTTTTTTTTTTTTGTTCTTTGGTTCTATAATATTCTCACTCAGGTACACGGTGCCAATAAGTGGCTTGTGAATGTGATTTGTTGTTTTTGTGCTACGAGTTTGAATAATAATAGAAAAAGAGACTTCTTTTTTTCCTCCCCCTCCTTTTTTTTTTTTGTTGTAAAGCACCTAAAAGACATCAGACATTTATTTTTAACAA
Source organism: Kryptolebias ocellatus (assembly GCA_028566035.1). Taxonomy (NCBI): domain Eukaryota; kingdom Metazoa; phylum Chordata; class Actinopteri; order Cyprinodontiformes; family Rivulidae; genus Kryptolebias; species Kryptolebias ocellatus. Next base: position 16,801,188 of record JAOWBD010000077.1, on the reverse strand, counting down.
ATCTTTTTCTGTTTTTTTAATTTCGCCCCCTCCTCGTGTTTGAACTCCGACGGGACGGTCTGGGCAGAAAAAAAAAAAAAATTAAATTTAAAAAAGTGGACCGTCCCCACTTTGAGAGGCTTTTCAGGGCATCGCGGAGCAGAAACGAAAGCACTGTGTTTGTGAGACAATCCACGAGTTTTCTCCTCGCTCCTCGCGTCTCGACATCGAATCATCGGTTCGCCTGAAACATCCAACCGCGTACGTGCGCGTGTGCGTGTGTTCTCATTTCCTGGTTGTTTGCACTTCCTAAGAGCAAACCTAAAAGCTAAAAACACTCACACACACGGAGCTATTGTCGTCTTGAAGTGTTTTCCTGCTCACTCCAATCAAACGTCGTCCTGCTGTAACCCCGTGGGTGGAGCCGGAGGGAAATCAGCCAGTCAGTGTTTCTGTTTGTATTTGAAAACTTTATTATTATTTCTCTTCAAAACTGCCTCTAGTCTAATAATATTATTAACAAGAATTAAGCGGTTGGTCATCGTTTCTTAAGTTTAGTAACTTATGTACAGTATAATTTATTTTTCTCCTCTTTATCAGGTTTTACGTGAGACTATGACAGGAGCATTATTCTATTTAGCTGGTTAGGTATTTAGATTTAAGCAGACGTTATTTTATCTTGCTTTGCTTTTATTTTGTCTTTTTTTTTCCTCCCCCCCCCTTGATGTTTTGTATTAATCCTCCGGACGGTGAGCTGGACTGACAGCCTTTATCTGAGCTGAAGACCCCCCCACACCTTTTTTTAAAAAGCCCATTTCTAAGAAGCACTCAGACTCTCTGCAGTCGACGAAAAAGAAGAACATGTTTTTTTTTTTTTATTGTTGTCATAGATTTATTTGTAATGATTATCACCATGTACAATGTGAAGGTTTCCTCTCTTTTCTTTTTATTCTTATATTTCTTTGAGAATCAGTTTTTCTGTGAACGAAAAACCCGACCTCACCAGGACACAGTGGAACGTCTGCTCACAACTACAATCATCTGAAATACATGAAGATTATCGCGCAACCCAACAAATCTTATGCTGTTCTGCTTCAAACCCTTTCGTTAAAGAGGGAAAAACCTACATCGGGCACTGATTTTGAATTTTGTCTCAACAGATTTGTTTTAAAACAAACTAATGAAACTGGCCTTAACAAGAAAGATGTTTCTCCGAGAAAAGAGTTAAACTAAGGTGCTGTTTAAAGGGTGGCAGGTAGTCACAGGGCTGTTTGGGATCAGGGTGTGTACCACACTGAACATGGAGGACAGACAGCTGAGGACAGA
>JAOWBD010000077.1:16740840-16751254 GCA_028566035.1 Kryptolebias ocellatus | reverse complement strand
TTGATTCAAATCAGGTGTGTTGGAGCAGAGGAACAAGTAAAACATGCAGGATGGTGGCCCTGAGGACCAGGATTGGAGACCCCTGCTCCAGAGGAAAGGTCATTTCAGTCTCTTGTACCCAAGATCTCTTTCTTTCAGTCATGATTCAAACCTCATGACAACAGGTGAGGGTTGGAACGTTGATCGACCAGTAAGTTGGGAGCGTCGCCTTTGGAGGGGCGACCTCGTAGCTACCTCGTAGCGACCTCGTAGCTAAAAACAAGCTAAAGCTAAAAACAAGACTTTGAGATACTTTAACTCCTCCGCTGAAAGCAAAGACTCCAACCTGGACGGAGCGTTCCACCCTTTTCCGGTCCAGAACCACAGCCTCAGACTCAGAGGAGCTGAGGTCCACCTCAGCTTTGAACCGCACCAGTGCACGCCGAAGGTCACCACGTCTCCTGCAAAAAGCAGAGACGAGACCCTGAGGGCCCAACCCCAAACCTAGATCCCTTTGCCTTCTCAACCACATCTTCACTTCCTGTCCATAAACACCCCAAACAAGAACTTTCTTTGAATAAACGGAAACCAGACATCCCTGAAGGTGACCCTGTTAACCCATCCTCCTGTAGAACAACCATTTCTCCAAACTAAACGATCGTTTAAGGTCTTGGGCTACAGAATTGTAAAAAGCTCCTTTTTAGAGCCTTTTAGTTGACCTGATGATAGTTAAACTTCACTATAATTGCAAGAAATTGAAATAATGATAATACTATTATTAAAATAAGACGTGAGCCTTAGAATAAACTTTACTTGTTGACAAAAAAAGAGAATATAGAATAATATCACTAAAATTGCAGAATTGTTTATTTGTAAGTGAGCTGAGAATTATTTAGTTCATTTGTTAGAAATGTTTTTAGAGATACTTCTAGTTTTAACACATTTTAATCAGGTCCAATAACTTAGTGGATTGGTGTAGTGACCAAATACACAAACGCCACAAATCTAAAATGTGAAAGAGTTTTAAAATCAGATGATCTTACGACAGAGTTATAGTTATTTTGGTCAAACCTTTTAAACACCGTATACGTCGGGAACAATCTCAGCTACAAGCACAAGAAACTTTAGCTCAGTGTCGTTAAAACTGACTGAGTTAGAGCCATTTTTGTGTTTGCAAAAACGTTATTAATCATCAACCAAAATGTTAAGGATTGGCACAGCTCCGTAAATGGACGGACTCTGGTTTTACGTCGTCTCCGTTTGGAAAAAAGTGGTCAAGTTGAACGGTGATCCGAGACCTAAACTCAGCCACCATCTTCTAACAGCTTCAGGAAGCAGTGATGAGAACGTCAGGAGATAAGGTAGGTGTCGTGGAGGTGTGTGTGTGTGTGTGTGTAAGCGTCATTGTGCGCATCAGTTGAGGGTATAAGCAATCTGCAGCGAGCTGAGAGCAGACAAGCTGCACACAATTAACAGAAACATAAATACCTCGCCGTGCTTAAGCAAGCCATTAATCAGATATAAATAGAGTGAAGGAGCCCTTTGTGATTAACGAGGTGAGACTCGCTGCTAATTACCGTTTCCCTCTCCTCTGGTAATTAGGTCGCCGCCTTGAATGAGGATGACTGAGACCGTCCTGACCCAACCCCTCTCGTCTTCAACCTGCCGTGGTCCTGGTTTCTTATCTGCTCAGACGTGACTGCAGATGAACGAGGTTCTGTCACTGTGTGGCCTCGAGGAACGTCTTTAGCTTCAGGTTTTAGAGGCGAACCGCGTTCCACGAGCAAAGAAACGGCCTCACTGTGACATCTACATGAGCAGATGAGGCTGATCTGCCGATGTGTGCCTCGGTTTTACAACCCACACCCAGGTTTAATTCGTACCAGCATTGGGATCATTAAAGCCGGATCAGGAACTTCCAAAACAACAACAGCGTCACCGTAAAACCCCAAAACATCACCTCCTCTCAGCTGCAGCTGGATGAGCTCTGAAGAACCACCAATAATCTGATTTAACTGTCTTTAAATGTCTGATCTGATTTCTGTGACAAACAGCCAAAATTACTGATGATTTTAAACATCATAGACGGCTGTTTAATTAGGAGACAGTCCTCTTGTTTCGTTTCCAGTGTTGGGTTTGCTTTCGTTCACCTACACCCAAAACAAAACGACAACACCCCTGGTGCCGAAATGGGCTCCATAATGAAGACTTTTCGACTCAACGGGCATAAATATCAGTATCTGTCAGCGTGTGATGGACTGCACCTCACCGGTCCAATCAAGCATGTTCAGAAAGTAAAAGACCGGATTTTGGACAGCATAAAAACGCAGCTTTACACACATTCCCCTCTCAGAAAATGTCTGTTTTTGTTCTCACACAGCTCAACTTACCAGCCGTTTCTGCTCGCCCGCTCGCCGTCTGAATCCTCTGGTTTGTCGGCGGTTCGGAGATGGAAACCCGCGGCGGCGTCGGGGTTCAGAGCGGTCCCGCCGAAGATCACAATGGCACGGTCAGGACGTCTGATAGTCTAGATGTGTCAAAAAAAATTAAAAGACCTTAAGAAATGCATGTCACCATTTACTTTTCATACCAGAGATCTCAATATCTGTAAAACTGACTGACTTATAGACATTTTTGTGTTTCCTCAGGTTGCTTAGCTGTAGCAGCCATCTTGAATCGGGTTTACTCCAAAGGTAATGAGTTTTAGACGTACACCAAATGATCCTTTTGAGAGTTTTATTTAAATCCATCTAGGGGTTGGTGAGATATTTTGCTAACAGAACTGTAATAGTTGATGGCTAAGTTTTAAAAACAGATCCTTGGTGATCAGTTAGCACTCAGAGCACCTGTTGGGGATGACTCTCAGCTGCTACCACCAAATTTTAGCATAATTCATGTTCAGTTGACTGAATTATAGCCATTTCTCTGTTTTACGAGATCACTTCGTCGTGGCGGCCACCTTGAATTGGACTGGGTCCAAAAGTTAATCAGCTGTAGACGTGCATCCAATGAGAACTTTCCAAGACTTTCAATAAAATCAAGTGGTTTGTGAGATATTTTGCACGCCTTTAATTGCGTTTTCGAACCAGAAGCAACACCTCGGCTCGGACCGTTTGAAGCACCTCCTTCCCAGGGAGGCCGCTTTATGAGTTCGCTGAAACGAACCCGTCTGATAGATGTTTACGGCGGCGGCGCTCCCGCTCTCCCGGGGTCGCAGCCTACCGACTGCTTGGCTGCTCCCTGTCACGCACTCCGGGCCGTGGTAATGTACACGTATAATCCATTACTACACACTTACACTAATTGTCTTCAGCTGCTATGACCTTTTTTATGGGAAATGAAAATAAGTGGAGGCGCGGAACAGGCGATATTGGATTCTGTTGTTAATTAATGTGTGTATTATCTGGGTGGATGAAGCCAGGGGGAGTGGGATAATTGAATTACAGTCAGTGAGTTGGGTAATGCACTGCTGTAATTGTTCCACTGTATAAGACACTGTTCACATTAGGGAGATGCAAAGCAGGCTTGATCTGCTTTGAGAGAATGGTGCAAAATTATTGTTTGGTTTTGGGGAGTGAGACATAAATAGGTTTCTAATTTAACCGTCGGGTTTCTGTAAACAAAAAATCTGCGACCCGTCTTACAGTCGATAACCAAAATCTGTTCGGAAAGTCGGCGTCACAAAGCAGTTCTGTACGTCCTTGCTGACTATCCAAGACATTCAGCACCATATTATTATATTTTTATTATTATTTTATTAGAAATCTGTTAATTTGCATTCATTGATTATTTCACACCACTTCTGTCAAGAGGGAACGAAGAGGCTTTTCTTTAGGTTGTGTCGCCATCTTGTGGCCGTCCGTTGAACAAACCACATCTCAGATTACATTTTTTGGGGGATAAATTAAATTAACCATTTCCTCTGCAACTGAAATCTACAAGATCAGGGGTCCCCAAATGGCGGACCGTGGTCCAGATCCAGATGAAATCCTATCTGGAACCAGAACGTTGCATTGTACATCAGAACGTCCTGGTTCCCCAACTTCTGACATGGACACTGTTAATCCGGTCGACTTCCGAGCCGACATGGCATCCTTTCTGTTGGTCTCTTGCTCATCACAAGGTGTGAGGTGAGATGGATCTTCTCAATTTTTAACTGAAGACCGTTGCCCTACATCAGTGGTGCCAGTCCTGGTCCTGGAGATCCACCATCCTGCATGTTTTAGGTGTTCCTCTGCTTTGACACACCTGGTTTGAATGACTAAGGGATCAACAGGCTTCTGGAGAACTTGAAGACCAGCTGAAGAGCAGGGAAACATCTAAAACCTGCAGGATGGTGGTCCTCCAGGACCAGGACTGGACCCCACATAAAACACTGAACAACCAGTTCTTCAGATCAGGTAGGATCCAGCACATTTTAAACCACGGCTCACTTAAATGGTCCAGTTGGGACTTCTGATTCTTGTGGTCACGATCAATAAAAACTAACCAGACAAGTTGCCAACATATAACGTCTGACAGATCAGGAAGTTAAAACATTATCATCCCACGAACATGGTGGGGAAAACGTGAAACTAAAGGCCGAGAATTCCTTGAAGGATCCCATATCGCCTGCCGCCTGTCATGTTTTAGACTAAAATCATCTTCTGAGTGAAATGAGTTCCAGATGTTTTGGTCAAACAATAATAATAACGTCATGTACGATCTGAGGAGATGCTGCAAGAGCTCAGAGTATGAATAACTCTCAGCTACTACCACACCAAATGCTAGCTCAGTATCTGTCAAACTAACTGAGTTATAGCCAAACTTATTTTAATCTTGGCTAATGGGAATCTGCACTGACCATCTGTCAGCTACAGTAGTTTTTCATTTTGAAGTTTTGATTCAATAAAAACTGCTTCATTTTCCTGAAGGAGCAAAAATATGTTGTTTTTGACTACTTATATTAAAAATAAATAAATAAACAAACAGAAAAACAATGACAATATAGTTTTCTGTAATAACACACTCAATATTTGACATGAAAAAAGGTTTATTACCAATTACTCCAACCACTGAAAAAGCTTCTGAACGATCATTAAAGAACATTTCCTGAAAGTCTTATGTCAGCCTTTAAAAAATACGTCAAAGTTACAACGTTTCCAGTTGTTTAATGGCAGTTCAGGATGTTAATTATCCCAAAACGTAGATTTTTAAGCCGCTGTAACATTCACTCCTTAACCCAAATATGTGGACTTCGTCTCCCTTGACAGTTCTTTAAATGCTCCTCCCATCAAAATCGTTTCTTTTAACGGAAACCTTTTTATTTTGTTAACATTCCTAACTACATCCAGTGGCTTCATCAGACAATTTGCTGACCAACGTTTGAACCAATGACTAACAATCTCAGCTATTACCACACCAAGTTTTAGCCCATTATCTGTAGAACTGACTGAATTGTGGAATTGTTTATGCATAACAATCATGGTCCAGAAGTAAAACTTCCTCTGTTAAGTTTTTCAGCGATAAATTTCACCAAAAACCACGGCCAAATTTGCGTAAGGCAAGTAAAAAGTTTGTTTATTCACTCAGTAAGTTGTTTTTTTGTAATCTTTCTCTACTTTCAACCTAATTTTAAAAGGGATTTTATAGGCGAGCAATTATGGGACAATGCCCGAAATCCATTGGATGACACTGAAGTGCTGATTACTTTTTATGTAATTAATTAGATTGTTTTAAATAAACATTTCAGATTTAAATGAAAGCAGCGCCTTCTACAAGCTTTCCATTGATTCCTTCTTTTGTTTTTGTTTTTTTAATCAAATTGGACCACAGACTAAAAGGTTATGAATGTTTTTTTGAAGATGAAATCTGAAACAGTAAATTAAAAATAAAGCTCATTAGCAGTTTTCTCTTGTTTTAAATGTGCTCATATTAAAATCTTTAAAAAGTTCATAACTCCTGTAGTTTTTGGCCTATCGGGATAATCTTGGTGTCAAATTAAAAGTATTTTCAAATATAATGGTGCCACATTTATTCAGTTTGCTCAGACTTTTCTTTTTGTCACAGACCAACAATAATATGGCTGTGGCGGCCATCTTGAATCAAGTGGACTCCAACTGTTACTTTCTGCAAGTTTCATTAAAATTCTCCAATTATGCTAATTATGCTAACAACACAACTACTGCTACAAAAACAGATTAATGTATAAATAATTCTGACTTTTTAGGTTCTTCTTACTTGACTTCTTCTTTACTCCTGGGCACAACTTTCCTCAGTCTGGCAGGTAATGCTAACAAAATAATCACATTTAATCACTAAAAGTTAGCTTGTTTTCATCTAACACAAACATCCACTGTCTCTAAAGAAGCCATTTAGTAGAAATTTATATTTACTGTGTTATGTTACCTTCAAACTTTCCGCTTCTTCCGTTTTGACCCAGATATCCTGATTACTGATTCACCAAACAGGTGTGAAAGTAGCTCAAATGGCTAAAAACCAACTGACGCTCCTTGCGCGCGCCATTTTCAATATTACCCAATCAAATCGCAGATAGCTCCTACGATTCTGCCTGGAAACAGATTTTACTCGATTCTGATTGGATAAATGATATAACGCTTAAATCATACTTATTTGTAATTACTTCACAAATAGCTCGTTTGTTTGTACAACTACAGCGTATTTTTTTGTTTTAATTCAGTTTAAATTTTAAAATAGAGGTCATTACATTGCTTTTATTACGAAACAATGATGTAATACTACCCACAATGCACTGCAATAAAAAAAAATCCGCCATTTTTTGTTTGTGGTACAATATCTCAAAATATAAAATTAAATCTTCATGGACCTTTGTAGAAAACTTGCTTTGTAATTAATATAAGGTTAAACGTGCCTACAAGTGAATTTTTGTTTTTATCTCATCATAAAAATTACAAAAAGATTTTGCAATATATGTATATTTTTAAAAGGTAAATAAAATTGAATACCACTTTCACAAAAAACTACAAAATTTCCAAAATAAATGATTATCTAACCAGATTTTTATGTATTTCCAGCGTAGTAATGTCCATCTAAATACATTTTTATGTAGTCATGTTTTGATATAATATTGATTCTTCAAAATTAAATAAAATATTATTACTTCACCTTTAATGTGCCACCTTAACCTGGATAAAATGTCAAAAAGCTAGTAGTTAGAAATCATACATTTCAAACTGGTGTTTTATTTGATTGATTTTTGGGCAATAAAAAGATATAAAATCTATTTTAAACCAAAAACAAATCATTAAACTTCCCAGTAAAGCAACAATACACACAAAAAAAAATCCACACGATTGGTAAATAGACTTTATTGATGAAAGCATATTTACATTTTTTCCCCCTAAATTTTACCTTCACTTTAATGAATCTTATTTTTTTGAAAAAGAAAAGAAAAGAAAAACTCCCATTCTGTACATTAATTCACATTAGAACAAGCAGTTCTTTAAATCTGTCTGCTGTACATATAAACACGTTACAGTTGCTAAATAAATGCTTAAAAAAAATAATAGTTAAATGTCATCACAGTTCCGGTTATCAGGACTCCTACAGACAGTAAAATGGATTAATTTGAAACAGATATTTCACCATTATAACATTGATTCAGATCAAATGGAGACAAAAACATGGGATTTGTTTAGTGTAAACATGGCTCCTCGAAATTCCTTCAAATGTCTTAAATCCGAACTATTTACCTTTCTGTCCGATGTTCACATCAGAATGGGACGACACTTCAAATCTTTATATAAAAAGGGTTAACTCTGATTTAAACCCTTGAATATAACACACTAGAAACAACAAATTAAAGACGGGTTTGAAGGATTCAAATTTTCTGGAAGTGCAAAAACAGAAAAGTGCTTTCAGAAACCCAAAGACCCGCTTCTTCGCCGCTAATCTGCAGGAATAAGAACAGGAGCTAAAGCTTTGCGGCATTTTGTTTTGGAGTTTAAAACATTTTCTCTTCACTACATTCATATTTACCTTTGAGCTGTATTCAGACCAACAAACATAACTTGAAATATCTTAGCCTTAAAAAGTTAAAGAAAAAGAAAGCCTCGTGATGCTACAGGTTCTTTTTACAATGTAAAAACAAGATGGCAGCACTTTGGTGAAAAAGGCTTGGAAGCTGTTCTCTCCCTAACAAATAGGTCTCATCACTTTTAAAAAAAACAACATTCACACCAAAAAGTTGCTTCCTACAGACCATCGTTTAAACATGTCAAACATCCCACACCAGCAGGGCCACGTCACAAACGAGTTAGTGGTTTAGGAGTGATCATAAATGATTTCTAACCTCGGCGTGAAGGTTTGGTTATCTACAGTTCAGTGAAAGAAATCTAACACTGCTGACCTTTAATGTTTTTAATGTACATTAGGAACAGGGAATGTTTAAATGTCAGTGAGGTACAGTCCTGTTAAACATATATATAAAAAAAAGAAAGAATCCATGTGTCCAAACAAACATTAAAGTGAAAACTGACCTCCAGTGAAACGCGACTTTAAGTGAATGGAGAGGAAATAAGTAAACAAGACGCTCTTCCCGCTACGACCGCGTACCTTCGTTAACAACCAAAAATGCACGAGTCTTCGAGTCAACCCGCGTTCGCTCAGCATGCTGGTCAAAACGGGGCGGGCCGAGCGTTTCTTTATCACACCAGGCTCAAAAACGCAGCCGCCCTCGTGTTGCGGATCCTCTGCACAGAAAGCGATCTTTGTGCCGCTTTCATGCGGCCTTTAACCGGCTCCGACCTGCCGTGCGGCGGCGCTCCCTTCCCTGCATTACAGTTTAGCGAACTACCGCCATGTCCGAGTTAATAACAGTGCAACAAAGTCAACTAAAAGTAAATGTCGCCCGCGTGGGCTTCAGGTTATAACAGGTCTTAGAGCTGATCTTCACATTAACCATCAGTGCTTAGTTCCCAAGTAACAAATGATGTATCTACAGTTATAGCATTGTGGTCCATTCAGGGGTTTTTTTGTTTTGTTTTTTGTTGTAGAAATGGACAGTGGAGACTAAACAGGAAGTTAAAAGTCTAGGTATTCTCATCGCAGTCCTCTAGAGGGCCTCCTGCAGTCGTCTTAAGAAGGGCAGAGCAGGTCGGACGGGAGGAGGCGGGATCAAGGCGTGTCGGGTAAATTCAGCGCAGCCACCTCTGGTTTCATCTTGAAGTACTGGTTGAAGCGCAGGACTGCATATCTTTGGGTCGAAACACAAACATGAGGCAGTTTCAACGATACGAAAACAAAAAGGGTATTAATTGCAAATGTTGTGCTGAACGATATAAAGTGCAGTTTGAGAGTTTCCGTATGCATCTGTAGGCGATGCGGAAATGCGGGTATGCAGTTAACGTAAACAAAGCCCTGAGCTGAATCGAGTCACGTGGTTGCCTGTAGTCGGAGGTAAACAAACATGGCGTAGAATTTCAGAGAAGACGTTTAGGTGGAAATATGAGAGTTATCTGCTGCTAAACTCAAAACAAACAAAAAACAACCAAAGAGAAAGACCGAGCTCAACCACCGCCCAAAAAAAACAACTTTTACTAAACTTCTCCAAGATCTTTTTATCTGCTTACGTTACTCGACAGATCTGAGCGTAAATATGTACAAATGCTTCCAAATTATCAGACTTCTCCATCCCAAATGGCTCTTCTTGGATGTTGCCAGTGTTGACCCATTTTCAGTCACTTCGGCCATTTCCGTTCCTCGGGAGCTAATCTCTCTGATGTTTTAGACACGTTCTTGCTTTAAAAAACACTTGATTCAAATGGGGGACTTATGAACGGGCTTCTGGAGAGCTTCATGTTGAAGCAAGACAAGTAAAACCTGCAGGGGAGTGGCCTTTGAGGCCTGGAGTTTGACACAAAGCTGACTTTCTGTTTTATAATCCCTTCAAAATAAAAGCACGATGTCATTAAGACGCAGAGGCTGTACAAAGATGTTTCTCTTTTTTGGCGGGGAGCGTGCCTTGATTAAAAAAAAGGACGAGGACGAGCTGACGGGTCCGTCTGTAAAACTCGGCCATCTTAACTCAAGCCTCATCTGGTCACAAATCCTTCTATGAAATTTACAATTTAAGAAAACAAACCATCGATGTGAGAGAATACGGTGCGGATTTCGTCTTCGTGACTTTGCAATGAGTCCCTTTAAACACACTGAAAAGACGAGGAAAGTCTTAACATTTTATTCTTTCAGAAAATGTGATTATCGTCACGTTTTGGAGCCGTCCCTCCATGAAGGGATTCTCTTGTTATCTAATGCAAGGGGAGGATAATCACTCCTAATGTTTCTTTCTCTCCTGCTAAGAAAAGCTGATCAGAAGGATAATAGCTCTAATTTGTTTAGGGACAATTATGTGTAGATTTAAGTATTTGTAGTTGATGATGTCTCATTTCATGAAAATACAGTATATTACAGGGAA
>JAOWBD010000077.1:16725029-16740753 GCA_028566035.1 Kryptolebias ocellatus | reverse complement strand
CCCCCCCCCCCCCCCCCCCCCCGGCTTGGTGAGGTATCACGTGTTGAAAAGCGTGATCATCGTGTCGGGAAGTGCGTGGAATTCAAACATACCCCGAGAAGTCAAAATCGATGGTTGAGAACTTGGTCTGAATCAGAGCCCAGAGACCCCAGAAGAAGTGAGACGCCTGGAAAAAAAGAGGAAAAGAAACAGGAATTACCGAGGAGTGAGCACAGAGGCATCGCTTCCAGTTACTCAACACACAAGCTCGTCTGAACCCTGGCGGCAACAACAACATCGTCGACACAAAAAACAGGTTTGCTTCAGTTGCCCATCCTCCACTTCGCCACAAACATCCCCGACTTATCAGGGCAGGAAGCCAACGCCGCTCTTTACCCACATTACCTGTAATCCTTGTTTACTGACGCACCTTGAATTATGGAAAAAAGGAAAAATGGCCTTGAGTATTAACTGTCCTCGGCGGCTCGAGTACTTCGAACGCTTAAAGAGATATACTCTTTAAATCGTGAGCATCTTTTTAAATTCCTGTTTTACTCAATCTGGAACAAACGACTAGTTTTTTTTGTTAACAGTTTCCTCCTCAACCCCCAAAGTCCAGAAATAGGAGTTTACTTAAACCAAGCAAATAGGGGTAACCAGTTAGACAACCATCTCAGACTGCTGACGTCGTTAGCGGCCAAAAATAATAATAAATAACACGACAACAATTAACTGATTTCGTTTCAGCAGGCTAGATTGATCACATGCAAAATTAATCTCAACTACAGATGAATAAATCTTCTTATAATCCCACTAAATTCATCCAGAGTCACAAAAGCTTGAAAGAAAAAACAGATAACTCGTCAAGTGTTAGATATATGATACATAATTTTAAAGAAAAAAAATATATAGTTTGTGGGTTTACACATGAGGCACAGATGAAACAGATAGGGGAAATAAAATAAAACTAGGACCAGAATTAAACCCTCACCAGGGCGAACTTGTTGACCTGGACGTAGAGGACCTCCACCTCCCTGTCAGCAACGGCGCCGTCCTGGCCTTTGTGCTCCTTGTAGGCCTCCAGGTACGAGCGGAGCCACTGCAGCTGGAAGCCCCGCTCCGGGTAGTGACTATAGTCCACCTCGTTCAGACCTGGAAGGTTCGAAAAACGGAGAATAATGGACGCCCGGCAGAACAAAGCCACCGCGGCGCCGACGGCTTTAATGAAGCCTTACCAGCAAACTCGTTGAAGTGGTTCCCAATGTCATAGGCTTGGTAATTGTACCCAGCGTACTCGTAGTCAATGAACTTTACGCTGCCTGAAAACAAAAGCAGGGTTGTTTAGAAAGTGAAAAAAGACACAGAAATACAATGATTATGTTGCGTTTCCCATTTGGTAACTCATAATCTCATCGCTCCTCATTTTATAAACCTACTTCTCTCCAACATCTAGCTGGCTAATTAGCTACCTGCGCAGGCAAGAAGTAAGAGTTTGTATTTTGAGAGATGAACACAGAAAGACAAGAAGATCTGTGAAAACGGAGCCAAGACTTTGTGAGGTTTCCATAAAAAGGGGGATTTAGGGGCATATAGGCTGATGTACTTTAAATAAGTTAGCATAGTTTTAGGCTTCGAAGTTAATTCTAATCTAAGAGGTAGAAGAGAGAACAGGAAAAAGGCATGCGTGTTTTCACAGTTGGGTAAAACGTCGTATTTCTTCCATAAGGAAACATTCAGACACATCCAGAAGGCAGCTGGGACACGTTACGAACGTAGGAAGGCGTGATGCGACACACGGAGTCTGGGACGCACAGTCAGCCGGCCGGCTTTCCAGAAAATATATTTGTTTTGGACGCATGCACGGCTTTAAAACGGGAAAAGGGAGAAAGTCAAAATTCTGTTTGAGGAAAAAGGAAACAGAAGGACGGACGAAACCAGGAAAGGACAAAAAATAAATAAAAATACAGACACTGATGGAGATTTAATAAAACGCAAACGTGCAGCTAAGACAGCAACACGGTTACTGATTATAATCACTGAAGTCGTTTAAAAAAGGTATGACGTTAAACATAAGAAATATTCAATTTATTCAGATTTTCAGCCTCTTCGGCACGTCCTCGCTGTCACAAACTGCTCGCAGTTAGTTTCATTTAAGCTGCGGCGGTTTCGCTCCTCGCTCGATGGATTCATTTCGTAACGAGCAGCTTTTACGTGCAGAGAACTGTTCTGACGACCGGAGCTCAGACACGGTCGACGTAGATCAAATAACGGTCCGATGGTTGTTTATAAAATAACTCCGGGTGCTTTTATCTGCTCGTGGTTTTGCTTCGGGCATACAGACGTTAGTTACGAAACGTGTTGCTGTCTGAGCGCTTTTTTTTTTTTTTTTTAAAAACCACTGAACATGTGAGACGGCCACATTAACAACGAACAAAGAGGGAAGCGGTTAGTCACGAGCTCAAAATCCAAACCCTTACTTTGACAAGCCCACATTCCCAAGGAAACTACTTCTTCATCACAAAATACTTTCAATCCAATTACTGATTGTTTTTTAGCTTTGCACAATTTCTTTAACCTGACATACATTTAAAAAAAAAAAAAAATGAGGTGTTTGCTGGACTACAGAGAAAGACACTGAGGTGGGTTACCAGCCGGCGTGTAGGTCCTAGGGGGACACAACTGAACACCTCCAGGCAGTGGCTATAGCCCCCCTGTGCAGCAGATGAAAAGGTTTGGGCAAACATCTTTCACACATGCTCACGCTCTCAGACACATTTGTCTTTGCTTCATTCTTTCTCCCTCGGAGTTTCCAAACATCGCTGCCAGAGATCCCTTCAGTGACTCACATTCCCCACCGTCACGCCACTCCCTCTGCAGCGCTTCACTCCCATTGGTCTCCTCTGAACCCTCCTCCTCCCTCTGCCGCTTACATAATCTCTACAAGGTTTCCCGATGACTGGAAACCTGTCAGCGTATGGATGTAGCCTAAAGCAGCCAGTAAGCTAGAAATACAGGAAGTGGGAAGTTTGTCGGTTCACCAGCTGTGTTTGTACTGAGGTGCCAGGAAAGCCAGTATCTCACCGAGCGTTACAGTCCGTGCGCGTCATTCTGTCGCCGGCGTCGAACCCGCAGAATACACCTCACAACACCTGCGCCGCGTGTCTGCGGCCCGTTTGTATTTACCGTACACAATTAAGGAAAAATTGAGACATCTAAGGCCATCGCAGACCTTTTATTGCTCAAGTAGCCACGCTAAAATGGCAAAACTTATAAATTTTTCCCCCACTTATCCTGTGAGGCGCGGAGGCGAGCGCCACCGTTTGCAAAAACTGCGTTTATAAATCCTTTATAAAAGGTTTTAATTGTCTGGACTCCATGTGCTGTGCGTCCTTTGAGCCATTCCTAGACATACGGACCTCAACAGCGTCGTAAGGAGAGCTTCGGGGGGAGGAAACGACGAGGCATCCAGTGTCAAGTTACAAATATAAGCAGGTGTCTGGACAAGAAGAACCGGGCAGACGTGTACGAAAACTTAACCCAACTCGATAACTCTAGAGTTACAGAAAAGCACGACGGGCTTCGACGCGGCGTAGCGAGATACTGGCTGAAGCAGCTCCTCTGAGCCTTTTTTAAAGACCCGGCACGAAAAGAAACCAAGTAAAACGTGACCTGTGGTGGCAGAACGAGCTCAGGCTGCAGCGCTAAGAATTCAGATTACGGCTTCAGAAATAATCCTTTTATTTCCTTAAAAATGGATTATTTCTCTCTGCTGACTGCCACAGCGCCGGGAAACTCCTTCGTATAATGTTTGGAATCATTGTAACACTTCGGGCTTCCCCCTTTTTTTTTAAAAAAAAAAAAAAAAAAAGAAAAACCGGCGCTCTCTTAAACCGAACCGCCGCGTTGCCAGGTGAGAAATCGGCAAATTTTAAACAAGCTGCGGATCGTTTCGAAGCTTTTCAGACGGAGAATTTGAAAATAAACGAGTGGATTTTTTTTTTTTTTTAATCATTTTGCCAGCACGGGTCACACGTGTATCATCTGTATTTACAACAGCCATTAAAACCCCCTCAGTGAACCCGATTTAAAAGATAAAAATTAAAGGTTGAAGCTTTTTTTTTTTTTTTTTACATGTCATTGTGGAGCGTTTCCCCACTCAGATCATTTTAAAGGTGTGGTTTAATTGTTTACAGGTGTCAGGCTACAACAGAAGACCTGAGATTTGTGCTTTAGAAACAATAAAATACTGAAACTCAACCTCTTGCTTTCATCACAAAGCCTGAAACATGATTCTGCAAATCTGCACGCAAAGGTAGATTTATTTTACATGACGGAGGATAGAAATATCTGCTTTAGGCACATTTTAACAACTCTCACGGAGGAATTTAAAGGGTGTGGGTGCAAAAAAAAAAACAGATTTTACAGGCGAGCGTGTCAGCTCTCCTGGGATCTTCAGTTACTTAGAAACCGTTCGTTTTGTCAGAATCATGTTTCGGCTTTTAACAACAAGGTAAATGATATTCTGCGTCATTAATGCCAATTTGTCCTCATGAAAAGATCAGAAACAACAGTTGGGACAGTGTGAGCACTGAAAAAAAGTCAATAAATACAAATATTTACGTCTGTAAAAACATTAGCTGAAGCTATGGTTTGTAAACGGATCCGTTTATCTGCTGAAATCTATTATCAGACGGAGGTTTATAACAACTTTGGGCACGAACAAGTATTTATAGCAGCAGAAAACTCAATTTGCAGATCATTAGCCAATAAACTAATGTAACCTACTGGTAATTTTGTTTAATAGTTCCTGGAAAACAATGCAGAAAGAACTCGAGCGTAAACGAGTTTGATCAGTTTGTTTGTTTTGATCTCGTCATGAAGCGAATCGTCAATAATTAAAACAGAAAATCACACCTTTATGTTCTTTTCCTGCCATCTAGTCCTTTCTGATTTGGCTACCGACGCTTCAAAATGGAAAGTGGACAAGCAGACAAAAAGGTCATTTGTGTATTAGGTTGGCGCCCAGAGTTACTAACAATCAGGCGGCCATTTTAACAGTCCTCTAACAGCCTGACAGCTGGTTTGAGGACAATCGGGACGCACGCGGCTCCTGCTGCGGTCATGAACTCGTCCCGATTAGTCTGAGCAGAGGGAGGCAGACCACGCGAGGGCCCTCAAAGGCCTCCTGTGCGTGAGGCTTGTGTCTCTCCGTTCCCTCCCCGGAGGGCAGGGCGGCGCAGGGCAACCACAGCCTCCGCTGTCATTCCTGGGGGAGAAAAGCTAGACACAAGGAGCTGTGAGAACGGCTGCGCCCACCCCCTGGTTGACCTCCCCTGAAACAACCTGTGGCTTCCCTGAATACCTGCTTCTTAAAAACAATGACTGAGCACAGAGGTCATTTGTTCAGTTGCTTTGTGTTAAAGTACACCTGTCTGGTTACCTGCTTTACATTCATACCAGTAAAAATGTTAACAAACACACTTTAACCATATATGTTAAATGACATTTTTTGTTCTAAATAACAGCTTTTAATAGGGATGCACCCATACCAGTACTCATGAAAATGTTTAGTTTATTTTGAGTTTGATCTTGATTCAATCCCCTTACCGCCGATAAATACCAGAAGAAGAGGAAGCAGAACTGAGCTAAAGAGGGATCGTATGGATCTGAGCCTGAGCTTCCTGACAATCTCCAAGTCTTGGATCGTCACTGGAGGTGAAAGACAACGAGAGCGGCGAAGGCGTCGTCGACACGGCCACCCCTCCCATCAGCTTCAGGAACCTGAAAAGCTGCTTAACGAGCTGCCTAACGAGTGGAAGCTACTCTGTTTTCGTCGTCTCCACTTGTACCTGAAGCCTTTTTAAAAAAAGGTGAGGCCTAATTTTCTTAATATATAGTTTTTATTTCAGCTTTCAGCAATGCTATTGGGTAGGACTGTTTAATGTGGTACTTTTCATTTTTTTTAAAAAGAACAAAATGGGTTCAAGATACAGATTTTCAACAAAAAACATCACCTGAAATGGATCGAATTTGTAATTAGGAATTTATTAGTACTTGTATGTGTAAATACTTGTACTGTGGTATCCGTGCATCCCCAGCTTTTGCCGTTTTAGAATAAAATTAGAATGACAGTTCAGACGAGCTAAGCTGAAAACATAAATAAGTCCTCACATTGAGCTAACTTACAGACACGTTCAGTCAGGCAGTCTTCACATAAAAAAAAAGAGCAAACTGCCTAAATTTGAACAAGGATTCAGTCCAGAGTTTTGGTAAAAACAAGCAAATGGACTGCCGGTGACAGGAAGTGAAGCGTGAGTCTACATCTGAGGGAGTCCAGGTGATGCAGTCCTACCTGAATGCGTCAACGCACCAAAGCAAATCACACTACAGCTCAGTCACACAGTTCTGTGACTGCACTCCTGCTGCTCATACTCACCCTCCCTCTGGTTATAGATGATGTTTTTGCAAAGAAGGTCGTTGTGGCAAAGAACTACGGGGGAGCCCAGCACAGACAAGCTCTGCTGGAGCCACACCAGCTCGTTTCTGAGGGACTCGAGGCTGGGAACCTCCATTCTCAACCTGGAAGTGGAGGAGACAGAGAGGTTAGGAATATTTAGAGGAAGCCGGCGGCTTTGGGTGCGCTCGGTTTACTGGAGCAGAAGCGGAGAACGCTAAATGTTCACATTACGACGTGTAGTTCTGCTCGCCCGGGCACTTCTGTTGGTGCTCCTCGGGCGTGCGTGTTTACGTTTGGCTGGACGCCAAGGAAAACCAGCAGAAGTCAGCTTGTTCTCCTCTTTTTTTTTTTTTTACATATTACTCAGAAAAGGTGGCCGTTATTGTCAAAACAATTCAAACTGTTGTAGCTAAAGAGCTCAAATCAAGCTAGTATGACTTCAGATTCTGAAGGGACACGATAAGAGTAGTCGTTCACATGTTATGGAAACAATTACTCTTTAAAGTACAGCGCGTACTGCATGAGTGCAAGTGGTATTTTGTCGCGAACTACTTGTTGCACAATACTAAGAGTTACTCAAGACCTCTTTGTTCTGAACAGAGACAACAAAGCTGTTGTGATTAGACAATCGTCCAAAAATAGTGAATAATAGAATCGTGGAATAATGTCACTGTAATAAGGATCTGTTTAACAGATTTGACATTAAATGCCTGTAAAATTGACAGTATATCCAAAACACTTTGAGGTCATTTAGGAGTTAACTTGTCCGATCTTCTGATCTACCACATTTGACCAACTATAGTATGAGTTCTTCTCACCTGTCATTCTGCTCAGACTCCTTGAAGCACTTGGAAATGAGGGCGAAGTACTTGCCCATCTTTAGCCACAGGTCAGAGCGGGGAACCGAGCCGTTATGGGCATGGATGGCGTGGTACTTGGCCAGCTGGCGTGCAATAAGCCTGTGAGGCAGAAGCAGACGGCGTTTACAGCAACAACAAAAAAAGGAGAAAATTCAGCTTTTAAAATCTATGAATTCGTTTAAGAATGAGGGCGATTTGTGGTTTCCAAACCATGAGAACTAGGCCTGTGTAACGTAAATTCCTTTAGCTGTACCAGCACATAGGGGTCCACTGGGTGTTTCTGCAGCCCACAACAAAACCCAAACATTTGTAATGCTGTATACTATAAATGCACCTGAATCAACGTCCCATTCAGAAGAATCTCATCGTCCATTCCTCCAATTTTAGCTTAACTCCATCAGCTCCCGTCCTTCTAACACTCAAAGCTCCATCTTGTATTAAAGATCTTATTGTTCCATACTTTCCTAACAGAGCGCTTCGCTCTCAGACTGCAGTTTTACTTGCGGTTCCTAGAGTTTCTAAAAGTCGGAGCTTTCAGTTCTCGGGCTCCTCTCTTGTGGAACCAACTTCCAGTTTCTGTCTGTGAGGCTGACACGCTGTCTGCTTTTAAGACTTTTCTTTTTGATAAATCCTGTAGTTAGGGTTGGTTCAGGTTTCCTGAGCTCTCCCTTAGTTCTGCTGCTACAAGCTTGGACACCAGTAAAACAAACTGACGTGTTTTTCCTGTTTTTTTTCTTCCCGTAGAAACCACACCTGAACCAGCTATTCTGTGTCTGTCTGCGTCTCTTTGCTGTCTTCTCAGAACCCAGCCTGTCGAAGCAGATGACCGCCCGTCCTGATTCTGCTGGAGTTAATCATTCCCACTGTCGCCATTATGCTGCTCAGGATTAAGAATCGCGATGAAGTAAAGATTCAACACAACCTTCTGGCTTCCTTAGGGAGATAACTTTGACTAATTAGCGTTTTATAATGTATGCGAATGTTTTCGTTCGGTGTCCTGATGTGACATTAGCTGTGAACCGGCGGTTTATAAATAAACTGATAAAGCAAAAAGGACTGATAACAAACCGAAAACACACAAGGCTTCAGTGCAACTGAAACATGCACTGACAAGAGCTGCGTTTGCATGAGTCTAATCAGAAGTATGTGAACAGAAACGGGGCTGAAATCTAAAGTTTGTACAGAAATGCTCGGCCAGTAGCGTTTACAGCACGAGGTGAAACCCTCAACGCCACACTCGGATCACCTTGCCTTCTTTAAAAAAAGGTAACAAGCCCAACTACAGACACGCCCTGGATTCCCATCTTACCTAAAAACTGCTTGGCTGCGAATGTGCTCCGGCTCCAGGGCGGTTCCTTGCAGGAACTCGTAGCAGAGGCCGTTGCTGAAGGTGCAGTACAGGCGAGGGGCACAGCGGTGGGCGTGCAGCACTCTGAAGCTTTTCACCTCATTCTCCCGGTCCACCAGCAGCTCCGTTTTGTTGCCATAAATCCGGACCAGGACCACGTCCTGCATCACGGGGCCCACGTAGCAGCCGAGCAGCTTGTTGGTTATCCCATCCGTGAAGAACTGCAAAAACCAAAATGCAACGCTGTGACTCCCACGTGAAGGAAAACAGACAAACGAGCTTGTTTTCTTGTTTGAAAATCAACCTCCTGTGGAATAAAGCCTGTAAACATTTTGTTTAGGAGGTCAGGTGACAACATACCAGCTTTAACCATTCACTAACTGGAACTGATCCGAGAATGCCAGGAATGTGAGGGGTTTTTTCCGCCATAAGGAAGGAATGATTGGCATTTGCTGAAGCCCCACTTTGCCTCACAGATGAGTAAAAAGGGAAGGAAGGGCACATGATCCCATTCACTCCTGGATGTGTTTACAAAACTGAGCCACACCTCCAGTTTTATTACACAGGAAAAGATCACTGCCCAGATATCCACCCAGTTAATTTATGGTTATGTCAAGAAAATAAATGGCCCTATATGACTCAGGCACGTACAAGCATAGATTTAAAAAAATTATGCAAACCGTGAATGCAAATAATCGTGATAAATTCAACTTATCTTACAGCCAACCGAATAACTTCAACCTCTTATAAAAAAAATATGCTCTCCTTTAACCTATCCAGGTCGCATTTGATGTCAATTATGAGCTGATAAATCCGCAATATATAAATATATATCATAACCAGGTCTGGGTAAGTAATGTGGACGAGGTTTACCAAAAAGTGAAGAAAACCTTCCAACAATTTGACCCCATTTCTGACGCATTTACAAAAAAATAATTTAAAAAATGGGTTACGTGAATAGAATAATAAGCTATAAGCCTCTGAGGGTTTAACCCTTTAATGTGTCTAACTATAATTTGCTTAAACTCTTAAATAATAACAATAATAAAGCAGCTTCAACACGTTTGTTGTCATTTTAGCCGCCTCCGCTAACATATCATTTTAAGCTAGTTCCGTTTGACGTCCGCTCGCGACATTAGCATCGGTTTCCGCGTTTTTGTTTATTTATTTAAAACGACGGAAACAAAAATAAACATACAAGTAAGGGGTAAACGTAGAGCCACGGTAAGAGTGACATATATATATATATATATATATATAAATGGCAAACCTTCACTTTGATTTCGGACGGCTTCCAGTTCGGTCTCAGCTCCTTCATTAGCTGCAGCGCGCCCGTTCGGTAGTCGCGCTCGTCAACGGCCACGTCTATTTTGGGCACAGCGGGAGCCTCGTCCGGTACGTGGATATAATTAGCCATGGCTGACGGCAAGGCGGCGGGTCTCGGAAGCTTTTCGTCGCGCGACTGCTGAAGCACTGAAGCGAAGCGGGGAGAGGAGCTCGGGCGAGTCGGGCAGCGCAGCGTATGTAAATGTGCGAGGAGCCGCTGGGGATATAACGCTCGTGAAGCCAGCGTGCGGCAACGCCCCTCAAAAAAGCCCCGCCCACCTGCGCCCTGACGCCGTCGGACGCTCCGACTCATCGGTGTCGCTTGTTCTCATTCACAGCGTACACCGCCGGCGGAGCTAATTCGTTAAATATATATACTGCTAAGCTTACACGTCTTCTTTCTTTATGTATTTATGTATTTATTTCAAACCACTTAAAACCTAAACATAAATCACTTGGGTTAAAAAAGAGACGAATTACACGCGTCACTTTAAGTTTCACTCCATCAATCGGTGGTCTGGGGTGGATATAAGCAAACGTACACCTACTGCAGCGGCGCTGCTTACGTCACGTACGTCACGTCCGCAATCTATGAATTCTGAAGTCACGTACTTCTTAGAAACTACGGAAGCCCACTCTGAGAAAATAAAAAAAAAAAGTTCTCCAAATCACAGTTAATAACCATGACTTAGCACTTTAAAATTATAAAATGCTGAGTCATAATATTCCACTATCACAGTATCTTTGAGGATATATGCTTTCAGTAGGGTTTGTTTGTTTTGTCTGCATGCAGGATCAATCAAAAAGTAATAAACGGATTACGATTAAATTCTCAGTATGTGTTGAGGTCGTCATAAACAAACAAATGACCGAATTCTGGTGGTGATCAGGATCACGATCCGGGTCCTACAATGTTTTAATGGCCCTGTGTCCAAGGTGGAGCAATGCCCTGTCAGAGGTCAGAGTTCATCATCATCATCAATGATGACATCATCACACGATGATGTCATCATTGATTTATCTTTTATACTTTACTTTAAATGTATATGTTATTAAATAATATCCCATAATTATGAGATAGTACCTTCAAACATGAAATGTCATTATTTTGAGACTACATCTCAAAATTATAGGATTCTAACTCATAAATCGGAGACATCGCCTCATTATTATGAAATACTAAGTCTTAATTTTAAAACGCAGCATCTTAATTCTGAGATATTCAGTCATTTTTTGAAGGTTAAGTCCAAATTTTGAGATAC
Organism: Kryptolebias ocellatus; assembly: GCA_028566035.1. Classification (NCBI taxonomy): domain Eukaryota; kingdom Metazoa; phylum Chordata; class Actinopteri; order Cyprinodontiformes; family Rivulidae; genus Kryptolebias; species Kryptolebias ocellatus. The sequence goes on along the minus strand of JAOWBD010000077.1, from coordinate 16,729,521 downwards.
TAAATCACAAATTTGATAAGCTAATCATAGTTTGTCATACTTAGTCCTAATTTTAAGTTACTAATTCATCATTTTAAAATCCCAAACCAGAATTTTGAGATAGTATCTCATATTTATGCCTAAGTAAGTCACAATTCTGAGATACTAAGTAAACATTTAAAGATGCTATCTTATTTTTCCTGAGATTAACTCATAAATCTGAGATGCTAGGTCATATTTTGGAGATATAATCTCCTAATTATGACGTAAATAACTTTTTTAAATTAGCAGAAATGGACTCCCAAAAGACACACCATGACTCAATAATAAGATGAGAAAAATAAAACAACACGGGACATTTTGCATAATTTTAAGCTTGTTTAAAGTGTTTTTTTCCCTAAAACATAACAAATCACAGCCGACCTAATTACATATAAGCGTGAAGACTTTTGAATTTTTCCGTCTAAGTTTTGTGTTTTTTAAAGCTCTTCGATCTTTGGACTCTTCAGACTCATTTCACTTTAAATGTCCGGGCAGAAAACTTGTAAATTTCCAAACCTCTCCGAGTCACGTTACTCATTAATCTGAAATCATTTAGGCTCGTTTTTGAACCGAGCGCCGGGCTCGGATAGTTTCTGAAAGGTCACGGCCTGCCTCGGCCGACTTCAGCTCTTTCACTGCAAAGTTTAAATGCTTTGAGTCATTTTACTGCTGCTGTTGATAATAATTTTTTTTTAAAAAGGCATGTAGTGGCAACTGGCGTATCTCGCCAGCAGTAAACCGCGTCCAGCCTGGTTGCTTGGAAGCGGGAACACATCAGGAGTTGGGATCTTCCGCTCTCCGTATGAGCTGGGATTTTAATTTCATCTGGAAACACGTGACTCTGTTGACTCAGACACAAAAAAACGTCCAACTATCCGTCTCTGCGGAGATCCACGCTTCACAACCAGGACGAGCCGCCCCCCCTGTTCGGTTCGTCATCTTCTATTTATACAGAACTGTCCACGACACCCAGTGGGCATGAAGTACCGGTACCGCATCGACCCGTCCACCAGCACCTGAATCATCGTGGGCGGGAGGAATATATGCGATAAAACTTTCCACTTTCAGCAGCGGCTGCTCAGACTGAAACACAGAGACGTTTTTATGTTCCTTACAGCACGACCTGTTCCTGTGAGGTCAAAAATGTTCTACTGTTCTCATTACGGTGCTGAAAATACGTCCTTTCAGCCTTTTTCTTCCATTATCACCTGACAACCTGCAGCTGAAGCGGACTTTTAGGGAGTCTGAATCATTGACGCCATGTGCAAAAAACATTTTTGATCTAAACCATGCTGTTATGAAAAGAACCTGGAAAGATCACCAGGAAGTAGACACGTCCGGCCTCTGAGATATTCTCCAATATTTACAGTCCCAGCAGCTAGAAATCCTCCAAATTAACCACGAGATGACGGCGCCGCCAGGTTTTCTCCAAAACCTAATCTAATATTTAACTGATGTTTTTTGTAAATAAGAATTTAAGAATCTGAATCTGAATCTGAGATGCTAAGTCATAATTCTACGATACAAAGCACATTTTTAAAAGCTAAACCCACATTTTGAGACATTAAGTCATAATTCTGAGATAATAAGTCATACTTTTGAGATGGTAACTTCTTTTTTTTTAGATTAATTCCTAATTTTCAGATAGAAAGTCATAACTATGGGATGCTAAGTCATAATTCTTTGATACTAAGTACAGTTTTAAAGGCCAAACCCACACTTTGACATACTTAGATATAAATATGAGATATTAGGTCACAATCCTGAGATAAATGGTGATTTTTTTGAAGTGCAGCAAAGCGAGACGCAGGATGAGAAAACGCTGCACTCCAGACTCGTCTCGGTCCATTCCCCAAACGATGACGCGTTGGTTTGCTTCATTCTGGCAGCAAAACGTTCTGAAAATTTTTTATTTTTTTAAAGCAAACACGAACGGACTGTTAATAAGTTAAAGTGCACCGAAGTGGTTCGTTCCTCCGTCGTCAGTCGAAGTAGTCCTCTATGTCCACGTCGGGGTTGAGCAGCTCCTCTCCGTACGCCGTCACGTCCATCCGGTTCAGCATCAGGTTCTCGAACGTTTCCTCCAGGTCCGTCTCCCCGATCAGCACGGCTCCCACCATCCGCCCCCTGCGGAGGACCACCTGCAAACAGGAAGTAAACGTCAGAAAACCGTCCGGTCAAAACCCCAAAGCATGACTTCCTTCGAACAACAATCCTGAATACGTGTCTGGAGCTGGAGGGCACTGCTCTGAAATCAATAGGGATCATCCTCGACATATGAGATGCCAGCTTTCTGCTATCTTTAGCTAACCTCTTGCTGCTTTTAGCTTTTAGCTTGTGTTCCTTTTTAAACTTTAACAACTTTGTTTTTTTTTGTTTTTTTTCCAAAGATCCAGATTTTGGATGTATACCTGTATAAAGGGCTGGATTAAAACTTTTGCACGGCGCTCTCTGTGTTCATATTTTATGTATTTATAATAAATTTGAGAAGCAGTTTTTCTGACAGAGCTGTTTAGTTTTAGAAAAACCTGATTTATATTTAATAATTGTTTTTTTCTGCTCCACTTTCTTTGCCCCAAATGTTTTAAAACCTGGAAAATTCTGGGAGGAAATTCCAGACTTTTCCGAGAACCTCGATCAGGCGTCACGAGCAGAGACGTCTTTAAAGCTTTTCTGCCAGGTTTGTGTGAAAGAAAATGCGAGTTTGATGTTCTTTTTTTTTTTTTTTTTGACGAGGGTGGCAGTGATGGGAATGCTGCCGGGAGGAGCGAGTCCGGACTCGGGTTTCAGGGGGGGCGGTTATGTAACCGGTGGTCTCGGAAACGAAGCTCCTGGTGCTGCTAAATAAAACGTCAAACGGTTTTTATGAGCTGAAGATCAGCTGCAGGGAGCTGCGCTGACTTCCTTCCTGACCTTGACGTATTCCCGGCCTTTGGTGCAGCGAACCAGCAGCTCGTGATCGGACCCCAGTCCCTGAGCGTTAAACCTCCCCAGCAGCACGACCTGTCCAAAGAGCAGAAACTCAGCGGCGCCGAGAAACGACCTTCAAGGAAAAACCGTGAGCCCGACTGGGCGGATGATTAACCCGCCGGGTTACTGTTCAGCCGCCGCGGCTCACCTTGTGGTTAAAGAACTTGGTGACGTGCGAGAAGAGCTCGAAGCAGAAGTCCAGCTCGATGGGCTCCGAGAGGACGTCCGCCGCCACGCAGCGGCCTGCGTGCCAACCCATCTGACGGGCCTGCGTCCACAAACGCATCTGAGCACAAAACACAGGATGAGACCTCAGACACACGCAGGAAAGAATTTAACCGCTCGATATCCCTCTGGGTCAAAGACGTGATTTTTTTTTTAAGCTTGAGAAAATCAAATGTATTGGCCAACATCTAGTCAAATGATGTGTACCGACACCAACTTGTCATTAATTCAACAAACTCGAGCCTAAAATAAATTGATGTGCAAGCTGCTGCTGTGGGATTGGTCGAGACTTTACTTGAAGACAAACAGAACAGAAAAAGGGTGCACTGGGAAGAAAAATACCCAGATGATGAGCGAAACTATGATTATATGCTAAAATTTGAGCATTACAACAGGTCGTGGAAAAATTGGAAGAACACCAAAGATACACTGTGCCAAATAATGTTTCATGTGGGGTTGTTTTTGTTCGTTTCTTTACTCATTTCCTTCATCCATCCAACAATATGATTTCTGAAAGCTTCCTTACTTGTTTTTAAACAAACTTTCACAGAACTGTATTCTTCACACACATAATGGACCCTCGAGAGAAGCACAAACGGCAAACTGCCCTCTTCTACCAAGATCAGAGAATTTAAGATATTGAAGATTTCTGATTTTGTGCATAGAAGGATTTCTTCAGAGAAGGAGGTTCCCGAATAATTAACTCATCTATTATTCACAGATAAGTCTCCCTCTGCCCTGCAAGTATAAAACACCCATTAACATTCAACAAGACAAGTTGCAATAGCAATGGGCTAAGTCCATTGGCCAAATTGAGTGAAACGCATTAGAGCTTGTTCAACCTAATTATTCACTAAAGTTCCTGCGCATCTTCCACTTCAAATTTTTTTCCCCTTACCTTGTCCCCAGTGACTTTAATTATATAGAATATCAATACAGTGATTATTCGTGGGTTCTACACATAAGTTTTACCAAAAGTGGCAATGTTTTTCTTTTTTCCCAAATGTCACTGAATTTTTGTTTTGGTTATAAATATGGGTAGTCAGAAATGTTGAATGACATATTTCCATTATGTTGACTTCAAGTTGAGATGGGAAAGTGGGGTTGGGTTTGTTTGTCTTTTTGTAGTTATATTGTTTAATTTTTCTTTTCTGTTGGGGGAAAAAAAAAAAAGGGGGGGGGGGGGTTTGAAAATGCTGGATTTTAATTTTGTAAATTTGGAGTTGTTATTAGTGTGCAATGTTTAGTTAATATTGTACTGTGTGTGCTGTATTTT
>JAOWBD010000077.1:16704972-16715854 GCA_028566035.1 Kryptolebias ocellatus | reverse complement strand
AACCCACAAAGAAGAGACTAGACCGCAGAAACGGTGGCGAATCACTTTAGAAACAATAAATATTGGGTTAAAGTTGTAAAAAGTTGCGGTGTTTGCTTGATTTTGCGTTAATAGTTGCGAAATCCTGGAGGGTCTGATTAGTGTCCAAAACGTCTGTTTTAAATGTAGCCCTGAACTGGTTCTGTTCAAGTTCTTTTAGATTCACCCGTTACCTTCGATCCGACCAATCATAACATTCATGTGAACCGAGCGTCTTGTGGGTCGTTGTTTAAATCCTATTTGTGTGAGAGTTGTTTTTTTTTTTTTTACATTCATCAGGTAATACTCCTCTTTCCTCGGCACCTGTTTGTTGTGGGGTACCCCAGGGGTTAATTTTGGGTCCAGTTCTGTTGTCGTTGCATACGGTGCCTTGGATGTGGTCAAAAACAGGACGTGTTGTTGGTCCTTTCCTATATCCATACAATAACACACCAATTTCTTGTGGTGTACCTCAAGGCTTCATTCTGGGTCCTATTCCGTTTTCTTTTTTTACGCTGCTTTCAGGATATTCAGAAAGTACAATTTGTCCCTTTCTTGTTATGCTGATGACATCCAGATTTCTTCCCCTTTTAAACTGGATGTCTATGAACAGCTGCGGCCTTTTTTAACACGATATCTACATCAGTGGTGGACAGTAACGGACTACATTTACTTGATTACTTTACTAAAGTACATTTTTTGAGAATCTTTACTTTACTTGAGTCATTTTTTGGAGGGGAACTTATAACTTTCACTCCACTACATTTCCAGGAAGCTGGTCATTACTTCGTGGTAACAGATTCAACCTTAAACCTCGGCTCCATCGTGAAACTGTGAGGAGAATCAAGACTCTCTGGTTTGGTGTTTTTAGACAAAAAAAATCCTCATTTTTTTGTGGCATTTTTCTGCTGAAGTTCTTTACAGGTGGTGTAGAAGTTGCAGCAAAGAGTTTCTACGCGTCGATACATCAGGTGGTTTCTGAAAGTTACAAGCTTCTGCAAAATTACTGATATTAGAAAATTTAATTTGTATTTTTGAACACTTAAGTACTTTTAAATGCATGTACTTTTGAATACTTAAGTATTTTCAAAAGTACTTTAACTTGAGTACATTTCTGACCGAGCAACTTTTACTTGTAGTTCAGTAAGATTTGACCACGAGTGTCAGTACTTTTACTCAAGTACTATAGTTGAGTACTTCGTCCACCGCTGGTCTACTGGGCCGATTTTAGATCACGTTTTTTAAAACCAGAGAAATAAGCGTCCATCGCTGTTAGGACCAGTTTTTATCAGTTAAGACGAACTGCAGACGCAAAATCTTTCCTTCCTCCCGAAGACCTCAAAGCATGCTTCCATCACCTCAGGATCAGACGACTGCAACTCTATATATTTTGGATTTAATCGTCTTTTCGTTGCCTGCAGGTAATCCAGTATGTTGCTGCGCATCTTAGCAGGTTTACACTGACTCTCTTGTCCGTTCCTGTGTTGAATTTAAGATTCTTTTACTCACTTTTAAGAAATTAAATGTCTTTGCACCCAGTTCAACCAAGCTGCTTGAGCTCATGCTTTTACTGAAGCAGCTCTTTTTGTTGTGGCGTTTTCTCGCTTTCAGTCTATTTATTGTACTTATTTATGTTATTATCTTGTTCTATTGATGGTTGGTCAACCTTTAAACGTCCTACAGGAATAAAAGAATAAGATCAGATGTTCAGGAAAGGTGCGGTTTCCTGACTCACCTGTGGTTTGGAGCGGCGGCGACGCAGCGCAGCGCCACGAGCGCCGTGAGGAGAAACACGGGCAGCCTCAGGTGATGCATAATGCTGCTGACGGCGAGTCCCTGCACGCACGAAATGAATCAATTAGGAACAAAATTAACAGCATTACTAAAAAACAACAAACACACAGTCAGAAACAGCAACAGAAGCCAAATAATTTAATTTAAAGCAAACAAACGTGACTGAAACACATAAAAATTTACATTTTTGACTCATTTAAAGCTGACAGTGTCGTAGAAGCACCATTCAAATTTCTACCTAATGCGGTATTTTAAGATTTATTTTGTTTACACTGTAAAAAAGGATTTCAAACAGCATTAAATACAACCAAAGAAGGTCCTTTTAGCCAAAGATCTTTGTCTTTTTTGGGTTTATTTGTCTGCAGAAAACAGAAAAAACAATAAGTTTATAATAAAATGGGTGAAAAGTACAGAAAATCTAAAGTAGAACTTGTGACGTTTCTGTTTTTAATTTATATCCAGAATGTCATTCTTGCTAACATTAGCAGAGTTTTTCCTGTTTGATCATTTGGCAGAAAAATAAAGAAATAAAAAAAGCAATAATTGTTAATGAGCTCATGAGTTTGTATTTAATTTGTATTTTATTGTATTTTTCTCATTATTTAAAAAAAATTAATACTATTTTGCAAAAATACTGTATCTTAAAAGTGCAATTTATTTAGATGTTTAAGCAAAATATTTATGATTTCACTAATTTGAATGATTGCACTTTAAAAAAAAGGTTTGAATTTAACTAACATAGCTGAGTGACACCAAATACAAACAAGTTAAATTTTACTTAATTTAATAAACTAAAATGATGCAAACCCTTTAATTAAAAGCTTAAATAATTAGTAAGGATTTATCTGATTTAACTAAGTATAAAAACAGTAATTGTTTGGGAAATTACAAGTGTAAAAAGTGGGTTAAATTTAATTAATTTACTTAAGTTTGCTTTAGCTGTTTTATTTTGGTGATTTAACTTAAAAATATTGTTTATAATTTACCCAAATAAAATAACTGTGACACTGTTTTATTGGTTAAAATCCAGTTTGTTTTTACAGTGTATTTTCAGCTTTTTTTAAATAACAGAATATCCTGTTAATAAAACACACAAAAGAAATCTGCACTTTTCCTATTATAAGGAAATAAAAACAAAATAAATCAATCAGGATCTCCCGAATCAATATGTTGTGTTGTAGAAAAACAACTTTACATGAGAAATTATGTTTTTTGTGTACTTTAGGTGCATTTTTGTGTAAATAAAGCACCAAATCTGCCTTTTTCTTTGGAAAATCCTAAATATTCCACTCAGTCCAAATCAAACTCCACAGATACGCAAACTAAAACCACTTTTTGTTGCCTCATATATTCACAGACGGTGAAAATAATGGATTAAAAAGACTAAAATGAAAGATTAATGGGGTACTCACGCTCTGCTGCTGTCTCTGGATCGGTCCGGGGTTTGTCGGATCACACGAGCCGACTCCAACAGTTATAGGCTCTCCGCTCAAACCACTTGTGACATCAGCTCTGTCCAAATATAGCAAATCGTTTCGATTTTACGCCGAGGGGGGAGGAGGATAAACCAGGTTTCATACATGTCACATTTCTACAAAGCAGGTTTTTTTTTTTTTTGGTACATTCACACACAGACACACTTCTGTACGTCACCGTCCTCATCAGCACCTTCGTCAGCGTCGTCATCAACCACACCAGAGACAAGAGCTCTGTCAAGACGGGAGGACAGGCGTCTTCCTGTTTGCCCTGAGACAAAGTTTCAGGTCGCCAACTTTTAGTCTCCGCGCCTCCCCGAAGGCTCCAGGGGTGATTAATAAAACATGGAGGCCTGAAATACGATTACTTATGCATGATGTCACATCGTGTGTCGCACGGCGGAGGGAAAGTTACCCAGGGGGTGTGTGAAAACTTTACAAACACGCCACCGACCAGACCAGATATTAGCTGAAAACCAAAGAAAGTACAGCGTGAACACTCGGCGCGATATTTGCTGTAAGCTAAAAGTAGCAAAACACGAGCTAAAAGCATTAGCTTTAGCAGCAGTAGCGTCACTAGCAGTAGAATTAGCAGTGGCAGTATAAGCGTTTGGCGAAGGAGCTGAAACTGAGCTGAAAGTTTAACGTAACAAAATACAAGCTAAAAGTAGCAAAATGCTATGCTAAAATTAGCTAACCGCTAGCTAAAATAAGCAACGTGCTGACAAAAGCTAAAGGTAGCACAATGCTAACTAAAACCTAAAAGTAACAAGATGCTAACAAAACTGAGCAAAATGTTGGTTAAAAGCTCAAAGCAGTAAAATGCTAGCTAAAAGTAACAAAACATGAGCTAAAAGCATTAGCTTTAGCAGAAGTAGTATTAGCATTAGAACTAGTATTAGCAGCACAAGGACAAGACTTCTGGAACAAAACCAGACCAAAGAGATGTTTACCCAGAATGCATTACCTCAAACCCAACGTATCGGCACAAACACCTCATGCTAACTGTCAAGCACAGCGGTGGAGGGCTGATGGTTTGGGCTGATTCTGGAGTCAGATGTGAGGCCATCTGTCCACAGCAGCTAATCTACAACAGAACGGTCCAGTCAGAGTCCAGAACCTCAGAGAGCTGAGCAGAAACCAATGAGCCGAAGCAACGCTGGAAAGAGGAGTGGGCCACAACTCCTCCACAACCATGAGAGAGACTGACAGAGAACCAGAGAAAGTTGTTCCTGAAGGAGGTTGAACAGCTTTAGAACCTGGTACACACCAGATCGGGGCAGACTTTCTTCTTCCTACCACTGTATGACGTTCTATCACACGTAATGGGAAGCCCATTATGTTCTAAACACACCCTGGAAGATCTCGCCAGGACTCTGTAAAGACCATCCGTTGTCTGGAAGAACTCTGACGTCGTTGCTGGGTTATCATCCAGTGACGGGGGCAAAAGATGCAGAGTCTTCTGAACTTTACAACAAAATCTGGGTCCAAAGTTGTGTTTGGACCATAATCTGACTAAATGTGGTCATGCATGAAGACAAATCTGCTGACTGGTTCAATATTGGCCCCTGTTTCTTTGGAGTAAATACGTAATTTCAGTAGGTAATTTCAACAATGTATTCAATCAGATGTGGTAAAAAACGTACAGACTATACAAATTTAATCAGTTCTACCTGTAAGATCTTTTGTTTGTGGGACGAAATTATGTACGCTGTCGGATCAGTCGTCGAAGGAGAACTCGTAAAAATGTCATTATCTCGATACCCCACTGAATCCAGATTTCCATGATTACTGCGTCCATGATGTTGGTGCTGCAGGAGTCCTAATGCGGTTATTGTTTCAGCCACGATCTGTCCCCGAGGACTCCGGCCTCGCCCGCTGAAGAGATGTCAGGACGGGCTTGGGGCTGCGTCAGAGTGCTGGTGGTTTTCACCATCACTACTCTGAGCTAACCGCCACGTCTTAATGGACATGTTTCACTCTCGGCCACCTTCCTGAACTTCCTGTAAGCCTCACAATAAAAAGAAATGGAGACCAAGATGGGGTCGCATGCTGGATCTGCTTTAATCTTCCCTGATAGCAGGATTTCATCACGATCCTTGGTAATTAATGTTGTACCGCCAGATGCTAACGCAGCCGCATTCCTTTTGATTGGCAAAGGAAAGCAAAACAAAAGGAAAGAACTGGAGAAAGTTGGGAGCGCTCCATCTTCCGGGGATCCCCACTGACTCCTGGATGGTCCCAGCTGATTGTCGAGCCTCGGATTCAGGAGGAAAAGCGCGGCTTTCGTGGACCGAAATTGAATTTTCTGCTCCATCAGCTACGGCGGTTCAAATTTGTTTGTTTTTCAGAAGGGCCGCTGGGCTCAGTGGCATCTCACTGGGCTGAGACTGTTTGAGACTCGCTGGAGTGTTGAAAATAATGGAAAATAAGCAGAAATTTGTCAGGTTTTCAGCATGTTCCCACTTCCCTTTTCCTGGCTCACGTTTAGTACTTCATGTTAAGCTGAGCCAGGACTCCTTACTGGGCCGTAAACGTCACTCTAACCCCTAAACCTGAATACCGTAGATTCCTCCGGGTGTCCCGCCCTAAAGGAAGTAAGGAGAAGTCGCCTCAGCCGATCCGTCTGAATGTCCCCATGGAAACCTGCAAAGAAAGAAAGAAAGAAAAGTAAGAAACAAATACAAGATCCTGAAGATCTGCTTTTGTTCGACTCACCTGGAGATTCATTCTGTTCCCTTCTGCAGATGCTGTAAATATCCACTTCCTGTCCCCTCCTCTTACCCGTTTCTGCTGCTGTCTCACTAAATTACCGTTACCAACAAACTATTTTCCGTTTGTTTCCCTTGCAACACTGCATTGTTGGTCGCGCACATTATTTTATCCACATGGTACCCACGATGAAAACTTAATCACACGTTTGGGAGGAGGAGAGGCAGATTTGGACCAGTTTTTATTTTATAATCATCAATGTGAGTTTTAGACCTGGACATTCAGGACTGTAGGATGTTTTCTGTCACAGGAGAGCTCCCATCCAGGTGCGTCGAGAGACCCGGACTATCGAGTATTCGTCCGATTTATCAAGACGAAGAAGAAGCCGAGCCGAAACGCTCAATTTACCAGTCCGTCGACGTTCCAACCCCTTGGCTACAGATCTTTTTCTGTAGGGAGTCCGGGCTCAGCCTCCACTCCGAAAGGAGTCAGAGGTGGTTTTGGCCATCTTTAAAGGCTCCATCCTGACTGGTTTCCCAGGGCAGACCTGAAACTCAACCCAGGAGGAGCTGGGTCATTTGCATCTGGGTCTCTCTGCTTGACCTGACCTTATATAAGCCGTTGAAAACGGAAAATGGAAGGAAAACATCTCAGGAAAAAAATGACATTTTGACCTTCGGATTACTGCGGCGGAGACGGGCAGGCTCCGAGCGAAACTCCTTCACGCTGTGACCGAATTCTTAGTTCATACTTTGAAGAAACTTTGCTCCCATTAACATTCACCGGATAGATTTGCCTCCATAAGTTGCAACACGTAGCTGATTATTCCAGTGGCGTTGAATATAATGGAGATCAGATGTCACAGGAAATGATTAGCACATCTGAAGGTGCGCTGCCTGAAATACTGATTGAGATCATCTCATGTGTACGGCTTAGTGTTTGCAGTTGAATGTATCGAAATAACGACACGAAACTTGTAACCCGGAGCTGCTTTAAGCTGCAGTTTTCTTCATAATGCAGGGAAAAACAATCCTGAGAGGCTTTCTTCCCCTTCACCCTCACTGCTGCCTTTACTTCTCAGAGCTTTTCTGTTTTTAAAAAAAAAAAACAAATCCATAAATTTATTTTCGTTCGCCCTCTCGGCACTCAGAGCCTTCTAAAAAGCAGCTTTATCTGCTAATAGCAGCCGAAGGCAGACAGAGAGCAGAAATAGCTTGAAGTTGGTGGACACTCAGAAATGTTTTTTGTCTTTCTTTGATATTTTTTATCTTCACAGCAGAATTAATTTTGTCTTCAAGTGAAGCCAACTTCCCTAAAACAGCCGTTATTACTTAGCTAAACAATATAAGCTGCTAAATTAGCCTTTATTTGATCATAAAGCTGCTAATTTTTAAATTAATATGATGAGTTTTGTTCAAATACCAGCTTGGAGGAGCTGAAAATTTTCCTAACGGAGCAGATGCAGAAACTGAGTCGTTAAATTTAAAAGATGCAAACACTAGCTGAAAGCTAAATATAGCTAAAACGGTAGCTAAAATTAACAAAACACGACAAGCTCAGTGTATCAAGAGGCAAGCTAAAAGGTGAAAATAGCAAAACACCAGCTAAAAGCAGCAAAAAGCTACAAAAAGACCAACTAAAAGCTAAAAGATTAAAGTAGCAAAAGGCTAGATACAAACTAAAAGTAGTAAAACACTAGCTACAGGCTAAGTGTAGCAAAATATTAGCTACAGGCTAAATGTAACAAAATGCTAGCTAAAAGCTGTTAGTAACCTTGACTAACTAAAAACTAAAAGTAGTAAAATGCTGGCTAAAAGCTAAAAGCAGCAAAGGCTAATTAAATGTAGCAAAAAGCTAGTTAGAAACTAAAAGTGACAAAAGGCTAGCTAAAAGCTAAAAGTAACCAAAAGCTTGCTAAAAGCCAAAAGTAAGAAAAGGCTAACCAGAAATTAAAGTAGCAAAACACTAACTAAAATGAACAAAATACTAGCTACAGGCTAATTGTAGCGAAAGGCTAGCTAAAAGTAACCAAAGGCCAACTAAAAGCTAAAAGCAGTACAGGAAGAGAAAATAATTTTGAAAGGAAAATTAATCTTTCTGAAGGATTTGAAGAGCTCGCTGTATTTTTAAGAGGAAAATATTTGTAAATCTTGTTAAATATTCAGTAAAGTATAAAAAGTCACAGCACCCATCTCCTGAATCAGCCGAACATTTTGATATAAGGAACGGCTAAAACAGAACAAAAAAGTAAAACGTACAGAAAAATTACCTATAAAAACAGACAAACCAGAGTGTGAATCAATAAAAAAAGATAAAATCTACAAACTGAAAGCAACAACATCAGATCAGTAATTCGAGGAAGAATATTTCTTTTTCTGCAAAGTTGTGGCGTTAGCATAAACGGCTTAGATCGCTCAGGTGGATTTATTCATCAGGAGCTGAAATCTGAAGGTGAGGAAAAGGGTCGAACTGCAGGATCGACATTTTCTGAAATATCCTTTAATAAACGAGAGGGAAACACTGTTACAGGAATTATTTATGGCTCTTTAATACACATCCAATCAGACTGGAGAATGTTAAAACATTTTAAAGATAAAAAAAAAACATTTTTATTGAACACCTACATAAAGAATTGTAGTTAATTTTTTTTATTTTTATCCCAGTAATATTTTGATTATTGTGGATATTGTTCATTTCACTAAGACAGTAAATATAGTGTGGTTTGATTATATATGAAAACAGCCTGCTATAACCTGTCAGTCGATTATATACTCAAATGGATTGCCATACCCTGTGCAACTAGATTATATGATCAAAGAGCCTGACATATTTTGTCATTAGACATTGAAATGGCCTGCCATACCCTGTAATTTTATTATATATTCAAATGGCCTGCCATACACTATGTGATTAAATTATATAATCAGATAACCTACCATACTCTGTGATTTGATTATAGGTTCAAATGGCCTGCCATACACTATGTGATTTTAATTATATAATAAGATGACCTGCCATACTCTGTGATTTGATTATAGGTTCAAATGGCTTGCCAAATTTGGGTCATTTGAATATATGCTAAAATCATTTGATGATATGTCAAAATGACCTTCTATACATGTGCAATTCTAATATACATTTAATTTGCCTGCCATACACTGTCTGACTTAATATATGATTAAATGGCTTGCCATACTCTGTACCACCTTGAGTGAGCTAACAGGTAGAGGTAGAAGGACAGTGAGCCGAATGTAAACAGGAAATAGGCACAAAGTTTGATTGTAAATAGGATTTAAATTTTTTAGCTGTTAGCATTTAGCATGCTAAGCATCCAGGTGGAAAAAAGAATCAGAAAAAATGGACCAGTTTTGCTCAAACATGGCAGGAACAGTGGCGCCCTGTTTGACTCCACATTCTGAACTTCTGAGCTGTTTGTCGTCTCCAAACCCCGCCGCTTCCTTACATGTTCACCCCGTGGGGAGTCTGAGGAGTCACCTCCGCTGTGGTTTCTGCCAGGCGTTTAGATTCCCGCGTGATGTTTGTGGAACTGAGCCCATGCTCCGAGCCCGTCACGCTCCTTAAACACACCTTTTTTGCTGTTCCAGGAAGTAGCCCGGGACCCCTCGAACCAGCGCCGCTCGCCTGGAGTTCCATCTCTTTTGACGCTTTAGTTCGCCTCAGCTCCGTCTCCAGCTCCGCCCTCCTGAACTGCCGCCTGAGGAGGAGGATGACGGCGATGAGGAAGAAATACGAGGAGCCGCTGAGACAAGTGACCAGACCCAAGAAGATGACTCTGCAAAACCGAGACGGACAGACGGACAAAGGTCAGAGGAACAACCTCCAGGTCTGAGATCTGGGTTTGTCCTGACAGTTAACCGGGTTACCTGTACATGTCAGAGTCGTAAATACGACACGCCCCCCTGCCGCCGCACTTCTTCACCGACCACTTCAGGCAAGTTGAGTCGATCAGAGCGCCGAAATACACCGGGGCGGGAATTCCACCTGCACGCCGAGCACAGATATCACCTTTCAGATGACTTTTTAACCAGCAAACAATGAATCCCTGCAACCGTTTACACAGTCGTCTTGTGTCACTTACAGTATTGCACAATGGTGTGGTCCAGTGCTTCAGAAAAACATTTAATTTAACTACAATTAGTCCAAAACAGGGCACTGAATTGTTCCATATATGCAAATATTATCAGTATGCACAAAGCATTAGGTTAAAAATAAAATAATTTATGCGTTTATAGAAATACCGTCGTCTCTAAGATACCAAATGTTTTATAGAACCAACTTTTATTTAGTCAAACTTTACACAATTTTAATAAAAGGCACGCTTTAAAAGGTTTTATTCTTCCACGCAGCAGGAATGCTGGACAGAAGACGTATTTGTACAGGAAGGAAAACATTATTATCTGCGTGAAGATTAGCCACCGTCACAGCGACGGCTCCTGAGGATCCAAATAAAGAAATGAAATGGAGTTTAAAGTTTGAAGCCAGTTAAAAACAGAGACGTCTGCAAAGCTTACCGAGAGTCCTGGTTCCCAACGCCTGAATACCGAGCGCCAGAGACTTCAGCTCTGGTGAAATGCATCTGAAACAGAAGAAACGAACAAATAATTAAAACAAAATAACAATAAACTGGTTTTCTTACGATGGGAAGCAAACGGAGCAGCGGAGAGGTGAGATCTTGAGCATAAATCAGACCCTCAAGGATTTTGTGATGTTGCGATCGCAACTATTAACGCAAAATCAAGCAAACCCCACGAAATCGCAACTTTCATGCAACTTTGCCCAAAACAGCGCAACTTTAACCCAATATTTATTGTTTCTAAAGCGATTCGCCACCGTTTCTGCGGTCTAGTCTCTTCTTTGTGGGT
>JAOWBD010000077.1:16669381-16683549 GCA_028566035.1 Kryptolebias ocellatus | reverse complement strand
TACAAAACTAGGAAGGATTTTTGGTTTATATATTAAAAGTTATGGTTGTTTATTGATTTTAGTAAAAAAAAAAAATCTCAGCTTTTAGGAAAATGCCCCGTGAAATCAAGCATTTTAGCTGCAACAATCACAAAAAATGCCCACAAAATCCTGGAGGGACTGAATTATAACAAGATGAACTCAACACAACACTGCCTTTTGTCACACATCCAAACTCCCATTGACTTCTATTGTATCTGAGTTATCGGGCTTTAGAGAAGATGATGCTGGACTCGTGAGGAGAAGCTGCCTTTAGCACCCTTCAGGAGGTTTTTTATTGATAATGAAGTCCAAACCATTTTGTTGCAAGCGTTCATTTACTTACCCTTTATATGAGACGGTGAGCCCGGCCACCTCGGCGTTGTCACAGTGGAGAAAGATCTGAATGGCCAGCATCGACGAGGACCCGAACATCGCAAGTATGCACACCCTGGCTGCCCCGACAACGCCGAGCTTAAAGCGTTTCATCACGAAGCCACCGAGGATGATA
This sequence comes from Kryptolebias ocellatus, assembly GCA_028566035.1. NCBI lineage: Eukaryota > Metazoa > Chordata > Actinopteri > Cyprinodontiformes > Rivulidae > Kryptolebias > Kryptolebias ocellatus. The sequence continues at coordinate 16,683,020 of JAOWBD010000077.1, read as the reverse complement.
CCCAGAGCCACGGCCGGCAGGTTCAGGATGCCTGCGGGGATGAATGGATTAATGCTTTATTACATCGGGAACTCGTAAACAGACGCCGCTCTTTAAAGTCTCTGCTCAACAATCCGTGTTTCTGCGGTAACAATGTCGAACCGTCATTAAGTGCTATTTATGGCTACTCAACTCGACAAACATTTTGACAAGAGAAGAGCCCACGGGGAGACGTTTAGTGGTTATGTTTTGAGTCGGTTTTATCGTAGACGATCACACTTCCCTTCAAAAACATCATTGTTTCAGCTACAGGGATTTTGGAGCGACTAGGGGGGGACGGGACGGGACGGGACGTACCGATGAGAAAAATGGCCCTGGCCGCCGCCTGGCCGTAGACCTGCTCCATGAGCTTCGGCTTGAAGGTGATCATGCCGACGAAGCCGTTGACGGCAACCAGGTTGATGAGGATGATCATGGAGTAGATTTTGTTTTTGAATAATCTCTTCAGGGAGGGAAGAAAGTCTGGTGAGCAACGGAGCACAAAGACAGATAAAGCCGGGACAAAAGTTACCTTCTAGAGACATATGAGGTTGTATTTGAAACAACAACGACTTCTCCAAACATGGCGTTACCTTTAAGCATCGTCCTAAACGTGACCGGCCTCTCCTCACACCCCTGGGTCTCATCTGGTAGGAAGTCCTCCTGCTCGGCCACGGCGGTCAGCTCCGTGTTCTTGTCGCTGCCGTCCTCCTGCCCCTGTTTGGGCAGAGACTTGGGCAGGAAGAAGAAGGGGATGCTCGACAGCAGAATCACGGCGCCGGTCACGATGAAGCCCAGCCACCAGGCTCCCACCCAGCGAGAGTCCTTGTAGGTAATGCTGATGCTGTCTGGGGGAAAGGTAACGACAGTTAGTTGAATGGGTCCATTGGAGTGAACTCTAGATGCCTTTTATGAGCAGTTTAGCCATTAGCAGGGAGGGGAGGGGGGTTGTTTACAGTTCAAATCACGCTTGGAGGTAACTTGTGCTACTATGTCAACAGAGTGACCTGTTGTGTAATCCTCCTGCAACCCGTGCTCATTGACAAATATTTTTCTTTCAGGTTCAAAATGGAAAAAAGGTTAACTATCGTCTTGAAAGGCCTCCTTGTAAAGCATCTAGAGGTCTAGTCTGGCTGAGATATCGATAATCTTGATCAGTCAAGGGCTCTTGAATTGGTGTCCAATGGGAGAATACGTCCTGCACACCAACCAAGGGTCTGGATTGGTTCAAATATGGATCTAATTGTTGTCAATTAAGGGTCCTAAATCATTAGTGGGAAAAATGTACATACTGTCATCAGTCAAAGGTCTTTTCTGTTTGAACTGTTATCAGTCCCACTTTCTTGAATGGGCAGCCAAAGATCTGGTCTGGTTGAAATATTAATCTAATTTTTAATCAATCAAGCTGTCTTAAAATGGTCTTTATAGGAAAAACGATGTCCTGAACACCACCGAAAGTTCTTATCTTTTTTGAATTATTGGTCCAAAAATGGTAAAATGTTCACATTACACACCAACCAAAGGTCTAGTCAGGTTGAAATATTAGTCTAATCTTCATAAGTCAACATTTCCCAGATATAACAAAATAATATGTTTACCAAGATTATGTCAACATGCTCATAATTATGTGAGTTACAGTAGCCACACCATGCAGACGAGTATAAATTCATCTTTTTGTGAAGTCTCATACCTAAATTGACAAATCCGACGTCAACGTAGATCTTGCCGAGGAAGGACCCCATCATGAACCCGACCATAGGTCCTAAAATTCCCACCGTATGGATACAGGCTGACACAAAGAAAGGGGGGGGGGGGGGTCAAAATATGCACATAGAAGTGGGATTTGGAAGATCAATGGTACAACAAATAATTAGACAAACTAAATATGTGACAATGTGAGCTTGTAAAGCTAAGTTCAAGGAAAAAGAATAAATAAAATGCCATAAAACTAAGTGAAGGCAATGTACTTTAAAAAAAAAAAAATAACAAACCCAAATAAAAAGGGGTGTTTTCCTGTCTGGAAAAGTCATCCAGGTAGGACACTCCCAAAGGCATGATGGGAGTCTCTCCAATTCCACGCAGCATGTTCCCCAAGAAAACATAGATCCACATGGACGAGCCGACTGCCTTCTCACAAGCTGAGGGGAGAAGAGTGGGCTTAAAACGGCGCCGAGCATCAAGGCGTTGGATTGGTTCACAATCCAATCAACTGGAGCAAACTAATCCAAAGCATGAAAAACCTTCTTTGGTCGCGATGTCAGGCATCTCGTTGGCATCCGTCATGCTGTGGTTGGCCAAACAGGGCAGGATGTTCTCGGTGCTGTTGACCTGAGCGTTATGAGACATGCTGGTCTCATATTTATACCTTGAAAACATTGGGAGGTTGCCGCTCAGTATATAGGGCTGTTTCGGAACAAAGGCATTGGTGTAGACAAGAAATGAACGTGAAGAGCAAGTCGGGTACTAACGGTCCCTGGAAGAAGTGAGGCATGGCTATAAGGAAGCACCCGGAGGCCATGATTAAACAGCCGATGCCAATCAGCCTCGGTCGATGGAGCTTCGCACCAAAGTAGCTCACAAAGGCGATAACCAACAAGTTGCCTGGGAAGACAAGTTGAGGATAAATAAGGAAAATGATTGCTAGTTGCACAAAATGATGCGTCTATAAACATATCCTCGGCGTGTAGGCATACCTATTTCAAAGCTGCCATCGATGACCCCAATCAGAGAGCTGGGGATGTCGAAGCGCCTCTCGATCTGAGTGATGGAGCTCTTCATGTAAGATCCGCCGAAAGCTTTGGCAAAATACACGAACGCCAAGGAGACCAAAAACAGCTGGAAGACACAAGTTTTCCCAGTTAGGCTTGGAGAGAAACGTTGATTTGATTCAATCAGGGAAGTTTTGGTTTTGTTTTCACTGTGATTGTTTTAGCTCGAAAGGTGAACTGATTATACGACATTTGTAACGTAACATTGAAAGTCTTATCCCTAAATGATAGGATTGAAAATCCAGTCATCATTATCCACACGTTTGGCTTTAACCTTGATTGAATTTGCATCCAAACACATTGAGCGTTGGGGGAAACACCAACAAAGGCTGCTACCTTAACAGTTTTTTATTTTACAAATCAAATCAGATTTAACAAGAGAAATTAAGAGTTGGTTTGGTGTGTCTGGTTAGTAAGTGTGATTTTTTTTAACCATTCAGAGGAAAAAGTCCTTCAAAAGGAGCTCGATCCTATTCAGTTCTTCTGAATGTCTCAATAAAAGCTTCATTTAAAGCTGCTTAATGTGGGAAATAAACACCACTGAGGGATTGTCAAGTCATCTTGTTATCTTGACTCGAAACGAAACTAATTAGTTAAACAAAACAGACTTTGGTACAGGATTTAAATAGAAACCGCAGCCCAGTAGTCCAGCTTCACTTGTTGACATAAAGAAACCAAAAGTGTTTGAACTCAATGTTTTTGTTTTTCCAAAAACTAATTTCCCATGTAATGTTAAAGTTTAAAACCAAAGCTTAAAATGAGATGTTGGTACAGTGTGATTTCACGTTACACTGATAAACAAAAAGTTTTTTTTGTTTGTTTGTTTTGACCTAAAACATGGAAGTTTAGTCTTAGCTCATATATTTGTGTAAAACAAAAGATGTTTTCAAACCACCTAATAATATTGTCTTTTTAAAGTAAATCAAAATAACCGAGGAACCGATCAAGCTAATGTTAGCTTAACTGACTAGCAAGGTGCAGCTAAACGTCACAAAATGAAGTATTAAGATGCAAAATTTTTTATTTTTTGTTTTGTTAATAATATCCACATTTAGTCTGACTCTATTTGTGTAAAATATTAAGATTTTAGAACCACTTAAAATATCCTTCTTGGAACAAGTCAAGGACAAACTGATTAAGCTAACGTTAGCTTAACTGACTAGCATGTTTCACAAAATTAAGTATTAAAAAAACAATAGTTGTCCTATTTTTTTGTCTTGGTTTATGATTTACAGATTTATAGTGTAAAATAAAAAATATATTTTAACAAAGAGTAACAAAGTTCTCTAAAATTAACCACAGACAACCGAGGAACTGGTTAAGCTAATGTTAGCTTAAAACTGACTAGCTAGGTACAGCTAAAATCCACCAAATAAGAATTAAAACAGACCCAAAAGTTCTCTTTTTTTAATCAGTCTGTTTTTATTTTAAATATATTTTGTCAGACTTTGTGTTGGCTGCAAACTACACAAGAAATAAGATTTAATCAAACTGTTTTTTCTGCTGTTTATTACCAATATCCTCCATTTGTGCAGCCAAACCATTGACCCAATGATTAATGATTAACGGGAATTCAGAGTAACCTGCAGGTCATAGATTACTCCGTAATTTCCCTGATAAATATGACTCGGCAACATTTCCTTCAAGCTTCAGGCTTCATCAATGGTTAAAATGTTACATTGTTTTCAAGTAACCATAATCAGAAAACCAATAATCCCATTTTAGTCATTCAGGTCCAACTTACATAACTAATGAAATGTCATTTAAAGTAAAATATACGGACAAAATGAGCAACTTAATTGCTCTAATATAATATGACGAGTTACAGCAACTCAAATATCACTTCTTTTTTAATTTAGACTCAGTCAGGGCTCTTGTTGTCCATGATTGAGCAAAGTATTTGTCAAAGTTTGGATTTTTTTTACTGCTGTTCAATAAATGGAAACGTTTCACGAACCTTCAGCTTGGAGCAACAAGCCTCTCGGGTTTTTCTGGACTCCACGCTCATGATGCTGCTGTTGGCTTGGACGAATCAGAACCAAATAAAACCTGCAACAAGAACATCTTATAAACACAGGAATTCGAAGCAAACTCTAATTATCTTTGGCTTAAACTTTGAATTTCGTTATAAAAAAAGCAGAAACACATATTATTGGCGGTTGTCTTTAAATCTGGTAGTCTCTGGTCTTACCTTATCGCAGAGCAAACAGCACTAAAAATATTTATAAAAAAAGGACTTTCTCTGACCAGCCTGACTAAAAGCTCAAAGATAAAGCAGTAAAAAGTGGAGGATTACCCGTGAGTCAGCAGAGGCCCGGTGTGGTGAATCCCAGCTGGAGGTTCGTTGTCCCTTGGAGGACTTTGCGCCTGAAGCTCGGGTCTTATCACGAAAATTATAAAATCAGCTGTAATCAGTAACTCGGCCACTGGTGTTGATCCTGCTGATTATGTCAATAAAGAGCCATCCAATCGTCTCGCAGCCAGAGATTCCCTCCAGCAGGATGCCTGTCGGACCGTCCAAACCCACTCCTGACAGTCGAAGGTTTTTTTTTTTGTTTTGTTTTTTCTGCGCACCCTCCTCTGAACGCCACAGGCCCCGAGCGCCGGCCCTTTTGAAACGCACAACAAACGGCAGCGGACAAACAAACCTCATTGTCGTCCAAAGCCGGCTCCTTTCTCTTGGTTTGCTTGTTTAGAAAACAGGAGAGCTTTCCTCTCGCAGAGAAAATTACATTTCTGCGACCAGATCAAAGTCTTCCTGAACGAACAGAGGCTTCCTGCCGCAAACAATGGCTTTCCCTCCGATGTCTCGCACATCTGATCACCTGATCAGACTCTGATCAACGCGGGTATTAATTGGAGAGTTGACTTGAATCCTGAGACTCCCGTCCAACCCTCCATCAGGCTCACGGGACTTCGGCGAATCCTTTGAAGCTTTTATCGGAGTACAGTTTGGTTTGAGAGATTTTATCCAAATTTAGAAATTCCCTTCAGTTGTCTCCATCCATCCGTTCTCCCAGTTCACCCTCACTGCTTGTGTGGTTGACCCGGTTTGTCCGATCACCAGAACCACCTCCATCCCTGTGAGTCAGAGACATTAAGAGACCCGAGGTGGTCTGGTACCGGCTACACTTTGGACCACCATATGCTGCTAGATAAGTTAAGATTTAGTTAGACTTTTGCCACAATTTGTATAAAAGTGAGTCCATAAAGTCCCTTTTCTTAGAATCCCTATAAAAGGACCGTTAACGCTGGGAAATCCCTTCGTATAATATTTGCCGCTTCGGGCTTCCGAACCCCCGATGACCAATAAAAACAGGCCGTCGCTCCCCATCGGATCCTCCCAGGTGGTTCTGTCTCGGTCCACATGGAGTCCCTCAGGAGAACGATGGAAGTCTATTGGGTCATCGGCCGGGACCGTCCCTGAGGTTCATCCTCAGGGGAGAAGTCCAACAGTGAGGCCTCGAGTTAGACACGTGGGGTTTAGGGTTTCGAACCAGGTTTGCCATAAAAAGGACCGGAGACCCGTCCTGCAGCAGGACGTCTTCTTTTTGCTTTAATCCAAACTGGGAATTTCTACGTTCCAAATGGAGGAATTTTGGATTTCCAGGGAAATAAAAGTTCGGACACAAACTCAACCAACCTGATTCTTAAAGTACGTTTTATTGTTTGATGATCACTTCATTAAATTAACATAAATGATTCAATTCTTTTAAATGAAAACAGGAAAGACTTTTGTTTTCCAATCATCTCTTAAATTTGAGAACCTCAGATTCGGTTTGAAACATAAAAACTCGTCTTTCTTTACGGTCCCGGCGGGTTCGGACTCGGACTCGCGGTACAAGCTCGGCACTCACAGCTGGTGACGTGGTCGTATTTGTACTGCCTGGTGATGAGGTCGAAGCAGTTCAGGGTCATGATCCTCCGCTCGGAGCTCCGCTCCTGACAGCACCGGTGCTCCTGCTGCACCTGCAGGTCGCCGCCGATCATCACCCTGCCGGGAGGAGAGGCAGAGCTTAACCAACCGGCTGCTTTCAAACGCAGCTCCTGTTAAACGTCGACACCTGGATGCTACGCTTACCTGGGCTGGGTCAAACACAGACCCTGACACACGGGGATTTGTAAAACCGCTTTGCAGCGCTGAATAGTGACGTTCACCGTGGCGACTTTGGGAGCGCAGGAATAATTACCTGGAAAAATTTAATAAAAATCGTGAAAATCTTAGCTTGTTGGGGCAATTTTACAATAAAAGGAGCTAAAATAAATTATAAACGATCATTTATAGATTATAACTGCAGGCCTGACCTGGATTTACTAAAGGATGCTCAGATTTTGCACAAGTATTGGAGACATGCGCCTCAAAATGCGCTGCCAAGCAAAAGAGGTCCGTTTGTGCTGAAAAAGGCTACAATCTTAAACAAAAAGGCTAAATCAAGAAGGTCCCTTACAGAACACAGCTCAGACGAGACAAAAGTAAAGTTTCTGACCTAAAAAGGACTCTCAAAGTCTTTGCAAAGGGAGATGCGTGATTCAAACTGTGCCGCCAAGCAAACTGTGTCCCTCTGCGTGGACAGTTTGTCCAAATTTAAAGGACGCTGCCCGTGTTTTTGTAAATTATCGCCACAGCTACTTAGAGAGTACTTTTTGTTGCATACCTGGTACTTACAGGGTATGTACCTGGTAAATTCTGGACTGTACTACGTTTTGTTAAAGTATTAAATAAAAACAAAAGGTCAGGAAATCCTAAAATAATTAAATATCGTTAATTTAATTCGTCCTTCATACGGTGAGATGTACTTCGATCAGTAAGACCTGAAAATCACGGTGAGAAAACATTTTTCTTTCTCTACGTCAACGCCGTGTTTGTGGCAGGAAGTCGAATTTGGATTTCGCTAAGGGAAGCTCCGATCTGACGCACAAAGGAGCGCAAGTTGCTCACACCCGCTACGCCGAATGGCCGTGTTTTTCGCCGGCGTATGACTCGTTAACACAGAGGGGGAGCAAATGATGCGTGACGGAGGAGCAAGAATGAGGCGTTGCACATTTTTAGTGAATCTGGGCCTCTTAGTGCAGGAGCGAGAAATTATTTGCTGAATTTTAAAGTGAACAACAGTTTATTGGATCATTTTTATTTTACTTACAGGCAAAGCAGCAGTGCTGATCATCCCAAACTCTGTCCTCCTGGTAAAAACAGTTCACCATTAGCCATTTTACAAACCTTATTCTTTAAAATTATCTTGCTTGACGCCATAAAATCAGTTATAGCCTGCAGCTTGGGGAGAACAACATTTTATTTTAATTTGAGGACCGTTATCATCGTGAACGTGAACAAACTGGGCACCTCTGGGCAGCTTTCTGCAGGACAGACCCTTGTTTCAGTCTGGATGCCCTCGGTGGTGCAGGTGAAGGACACGCAGGGCTGATTCGCGTCTTTCCACCTGTCTCCCACCTGCAGACATCAGAGAGACGTGAAGAGGAGGAACTGGACCCAGTTTGGGTCAAATAACAGGAGATTAAACGGAACATACGTTGAAGGTCTGTTCATGGTAAGTGCAGGTCTTCTCAACTGAAAAACAGCAAAAAAATTAGGCAAAAATGAAGTTAATTAGCCAGGGATTATGGGAAAAGTAGTTTTTACTGCCGTTGTTCAACTTTGTAGTGTTTCTGTAGCCGTTTGTAGCCTTGGAGGTAAATATTTAACGGGGGGTTGAACGTGTCACCATGCGCTCCACGTCCTCCCAGATGGAATAAACGCGCAAGGCTTTTATTGTGAAAGGACGGCAGTGATTCTGCCGTTAAAGGGTTTGTTCAAACATCTAAACTGATGCCGTCTTTAATGCCAATCTCATAAAGTGGTTCAATTTTTTAATTCTCCACCACATGGTCACTCAAACAGAACTGTAACGATGTTTCTGAAATAAGTGCTACAGCTAGCTGCTGCTGCTTCTTGCAAATAAACGTAAAATTTGCTGTAAATGTGTCAGAATCTGTTTCTTGTGTTCAGTTTCATCCTGCAGTGTTCATGAGTTTGTTTTCCCCCTCAGTCGGCTCCATCCGCACCCGTTCCTGGTTCTCATTAGTCCCACCTGTCTCCAGTTTTCTCGTTTCTCTTAGGAAACTCCTGATTCTCACCCACTCTTCGTTCACTCCCGCTGGTTCGTTTCCCCGCCGCCGTCATCCCGATTCATTCCTTTTGTTTAGTTTTTGTCTTTGTTTGGATAATTAAACTAAAGTCTGCACGCTTGGGTCCTAATTCAACACAAATCCTGACAGAATAACCCCGTGAAGCCAAACGGACAGGTTTATGAAACGCAATTCACATGCACTGTCATGAAAGTTTGAAGACTTTGAGTCGCCAGAACTGAACTTTTCTCCAAATCGAGGTTTCCACAGATCCCAGCTTTAAAAGACCCGAACTGTCACTTTAAGACAAAGAAACAAACAGCTAATATTTAGTAATTAACCCGAGGACTGAATGATGCCGTGTGAAGGTCATAGTTTGTCTACAGTGGAATATTAATCTACATTTACACAAGTCTAATAAGCTATTTTACACGTAATCACAGCAAATTACTGATAAATATTTTAATTTAAATAAAATTTTTGACGTTTAACTGTTTATTTGAAGCCACAAACATTAAAATATTACAAAAATATAAGCCTGAGAACTGACAAAATGGAGAATGTACCTGTAGAAGTCACAAAATAAACTACAATTTCCTAATCCTGATCTAATACAGACTTGTTAATGTATCGTCACGATGCAAGTTTTGTTTTCAGTTACAGATAAAAACTTTAATAACTAAGTCTGGTTTGGAAGCTCTTACCACAAAGTGGATCGCCGCAACAACTGGTGTTTACCAAAACGGTGCTCGGGGCGCACAGAGGAGTGGGCAAGCGAGGTTTAGGAACGCACTCCTCGCTCCAAGTCTGGTTGTTGCACGTGCACCAGTGGCATTCGGACTCCCACACCTCACCGGGCTGGAGGACGGGCAGAGAAAAGCTTTGTTATTTCAGTTTGGAACGGACGGACCTGAAGAGGAAAAACACTGACCAGTTTGGGTTCTCCGAGGGGTCCTTTACAGTCTGCGGAGGGGAAAAAAAGGGCTCATTTTGATGCACGAGACTCGAAGAACGGCCCACTCCCGGATGACGCCACGATACTCACAGTTGCATTGTTCCACGCAGACGTTGGAGTGGTTTCCTGCTCTGACGAGGCCGGGCGGACAGAAACAACCCGGAGTCTTCTTCTCAAGGCTGGATCCTGGAAAACGAACCCTGCAGAGCCGGACCAGAAGAAACACAAACACTGATATGATGCGAGGAAACAAATAAAAGGGCATCGGATGTTAGAAGGAATGATTCCAAACCCTCCGAAGCAGAAGTCGTCAAGCTTCTTTTGGCATTCCATGAACACCAGACCGTCTGGACATGTGATCTCTGAGACATGGAGACGGGAGTCAGCAGACCGGCCTGACCGGACTCGCCGTTAAAACAGAAACCACGGGTCTCCCTACCACAGACTCCGTCAGTCAGTCCCCTCCAGTCGACGCAGAAACCCAGATGTTTACATTCCTCGGCAGCCTGGCTCAGAGCCGAGCACGAAGCGTTTTGGGAGGTGCACGAATCGAACCTGCAGTTCCTCTTTTTCACCACCAGGTCCACCACCCTGCTGCAGTTTGCAAACACCCTGCGGAGAAACGGGCTCGCCGTGAAGCCGACGGCTGCAGGAAACGGTTCTACTGTGAGGGGGGCGGAGCTTACGGGTGGTCCAGCAGCTCACACAGCGGGCTGGGCGAACACGTCGGCGGGTTGCTGGGGGGCCCGGTGGGCCCCGGGCGGCAGGACACGTTTGTCGGCGCGTTGAAACAGGCCGGCTTCCGCGGGTCGTCGAGCAGCCAATCGAAGGCCGTCTTCTCGCAGCAGGAGTCGTCTTCGACCCGCCCTCCTCTACGGACGCACGAGGCGCCGCCGCATACGCCTGAAACGGAAAGAGGACGTGACCGACTGGGAGCTTGGAAACGCCAAATAATAATTTTACCAGAAACTTAAATGTTAACGGTTCGGTCCGTCCTTTCTAAAGCCAGCATCTTATTGGTTAATTGATGTTTTTTTGGTTTCAGTTCATTTAATCAGGTTTCTGTTCTTTGTGTTTTCTTTTCTTTGTCTCAGATTTCTAACATTTAGCTCCTCAGAGTCCTTCCTGCTCCCTCTGTTGTTCACACGCACCTGCTTCACATATTCATCAACGTCAGCCGGCACCCCTTTACTCATCATTCCCCACCTTTTTAAACTCCATTTCCTCAATCTTCACTTATTGTTTGTCTTCCTGCTGCTTCCTTCAGTGTTTTTATTTTGCCTCAGCTAATTATTAGACTATTAAATTATTTTTCATCAAGTCTTCTTGTTACTCGGCATCCCTGGAACCTGTTCAGTGCAACAAATTCTCAGTTTATTCAAAGAGATGTTGCGAGCGTCCCGAACCCTCCTCTGAAACCACACAGATGGTCAATAATATTTGGAAAACTGGTCAATTTTATTTCTAAAAATGTAGACTGTGGGTGGAGGCGGCAAGAAAATACAGCTGATTTGTGAGCAGTGACGCAACAATAAGATGCGATTTTCAAAAACTGGCCGCTAAAAAACCTCAACTACACGGAGCGTTTGCCACTTGGTCGCAAACGCTCAGAAATCAGACTGACGCTGAAAATCTGAATATTTCATTACCATTAAGTCGTCACCGAGCCTCCAGCTGTCACGGCCCGATGACATAAGACCTTAAAAGGTAGAAGCAAGGTTGGATATATCAACCGGTAAGGTTACTACAAAATAAAAACCACGTTTTACCGCCTCTTTCATACAATCTGAACTGGAAACAGGAACCCACAGGCCAGGTGTCAAACGAAAAGTTAAGAAAATATTACAAAATAAATAAATAACCACAGAACATTTGCTTTATTTAGTTGGACGGAGGCTTGATGCAGATTTAAAAGCAAACAGAGCTGATCTTTAAGCTTCGGAACCGATAATTAATGCTTCGTTTTGGTGTCGAGTGCTTTTAAATCACATTTTCTGCTGCTTTTTTCTGTTCGATAAAACGTTTTGGGAGTTTAAACCCGAGTTTGAGTCGTCACTGAGCCACAGCGTACCACATTGTCCCTGGGTGTTGTTGACGAAGTGCTCCATGGCGAGATTGACCACCAGGGTGTAGGACGGCGACAGGGACACGAAGGAGCGGATCTCTGGAATGTGGATGAACACGACGTACCCCGTGGTTTCGAACCTCAGCCCGTCCCGTTGGTACGGCGGCCGGACGGACACTTGGTTGAGCGTGGCCTGAGGCAGATCGAATCAGGGATGAAACTTCGGACTCGGCGACACATTTTCTCGCCTGGAAGTAAAACGAACATCCCACCTGCACTCTGTACGACTCGGAGATGTAGAGCGACGCCGTGACGTTCTGATACCGGAGGATGACGCCTTTGACGCAGGAGCCCGGCATGCCCGACACGCAGAAGAAGTTGTCCACGGCGATGGACAGATGATGGCGCGGAGTCCGCTCCTCCACCAGGACGTAGGTGCAGTCTTCCAGGAAGTCGTAGGCGAGGCCCTGGAAGGAGATGTAGTGCGGGTCGCCGTAGAGCTCGCAGCGGCCTGGGAGCGTCGCCGGAAAAAAAAAGAAAAAAAAGAGAGCTTTAGTCGACGGCGACGGAAACCCGAGGAACACCGCGTCTACACTCACAGTCACACATCCACGATCCACAGCATCCGTCCGTGACCCTTGCCACCTGATTTCTGGGACAGGCGGGAACAGCGGGCTCCGGACAAACCACCGGACTCAGCTGTATTCTCCCGTCCACGCAGCTCTTATCGAAGCAGTCCTCTGTCCAGGTTTCGCCACACGACCAGGTGACTCCCCGCTTCATGTCGGTGCAGACACAGCTCGTTGTGGTTGGCTGAGCTGCAGAGGACAGCGATGGGAAAGAAGACCGGATTACCGACAAAACCTGCAGCCAGGACGACTCGTAATGTTGGAGTTTTGACGCTTCTTTGCACCTTTCTTCTATAAAGACCTCACTTTGTAATTTAACTTAAAAAAAACTATATAAACCGCATTAGACGTGTGAAAAGCTGCCGCCAGTGGCTCATTAGGGTCGCCGTGGTAACAACACACCTGTGCCTTTCTCTGTTTAACAGCACGTTAATGAGAGGCAGACACGCGGAGCCTAAAGTAAGCCTCAAACAATCACCGGCTGTGTAAAAACCATAAGTATGTAGTTTTATGTAAAAGGTATAATGGAAACCAATAAGAGTTTTGATGTGAGAACTCTGCATTTTGGGCGGGATTAAACAGAAAACCACAAGTCCTATATGCCACAAGTTCCTATACGTGTAGACAACTCAGTCCAAGCTGGCCGTTCCATTGCAAAATTATAAAACTATAAAAGATATATTTAAAAACAGTTCAGGAATATGATCTAATGTGCCATGACTTGTTCAAACGTTGAAGGACATTTTAAATGTGCAGCTGTAGAGCTCCAAAGAGGGTTGGGTTTACTCATGGCCGTCTTTGAGCTAATTTTGTCAACACTGTTCAACGTGCTGCTGCCTAAAGCCAAAGCATCGTTCCCAGCTGAGCCACGTTTTGATTTATTCTTAAAATGTCTGTTTCGAAGAAGTTGTGACATAAACTGAAGAATAACGAATTGGCACGAAGCACTCACCAGTTGAAGAGGTGTATTCCGTCGTTAACGAGGTGGTCGTAGATTCAGTCGTAGGTTGGGTCGTTAACGAGGTGGTTGAGGATTCAGACGAAGGTTGGGTCGTTAACGGGGTGGTTGAGGATTCAGACG
>JAOWBD010000077.1:16633066-16645561 GCA_028566035.1 Kryptolebias ocellatus | reverse complement strand
TTTTTTTATTGTGATGTTGATCTTATTTTCTATCCCTGATTACTCGCATATAATTTGTTGTTAATAGTTTTTAGTGTGCACTAAGATGTTATAATTTCACTCAAAATATTGTTGGGGAGGTGTTTTTGTATATATATTTTCTGAAAAGATTGTTGATTGTGAAGTTGTCATTATAATGGTTTTTGTATGTTAAAAAATTAATAATAAAAAAAAAAAAAAGCCAAACTGGTCAGGTTCAAAGGTCACGGAGGCCTGAGGCGCGTAAGAAACTTATTTTTGTCTGTTTAAACATTTAAAAATCCACTTAAAAGTTTTCATATGAGTAAATAAAAATGTTCAGCTCATTCAAGAAACAGCTGGTATTGTATTTTAAGTGTTTTACTTTGTTTAAAATAAACTGAATTGTCCTCAGTTTAAAAAAAACCATCATTCACTTTGAAATCTGCTTCAGCATACCTCCTCTATTTTTGTCCTCTTCGGCTACTTTTAACTAACTCTTCTGATACTTACAGCTGGCTTTTAGTTAGCCCTTTGCAAATTTAAGCTACAGGTCTGCTACTTCTTTTAGTATTTAGCTTTCCTTTGACAATTTTGGCTACCATTCTGTTATTTTGAGCTATTAGCTATCTATTTGTTCCTTTTAGCTTGTAGCTAGTCCTTTTTACTTTTAGCTTGTAGCTAACCTTCAGCTAGTTCAGCTACAGGTCTGCTATTTTAAGTCTTCAGCTAACTTTTGATACTTTAACTACCATTCTGTTACTTTTAGCTTTTAGCTTGCCTTTTGCTCCTCTCAACTTGTAGCTAGCCCTTTTCTGTTTTTAGCTTGCAGCTAAACTTTTGCTACAAATTTTAGTATTTAGCTTAACTTTGATACTTGTAGCTACCATTCTGTTACTTTTGCTTTTAGCTAGTTATTTGTTGTTTTTAGCTTGTAGCTAACCATTTGCTACATCTTTTAGTATTTAGCTTAACTTTGATACTTTTAGCTACCTTTCTGTTACTTTTGCTTTTAGCTAGCCTTTTACTACCTTAGCTTGTGGCTAGCCTTTTACTACCTTAGCTTGTGGCTAGCCTTTTGCTACTTTAGCTTGTGGCTAGCCTTTTGCTACTTTAAACTACCGTCCTGCTGCTTTTATTTTTAAAGTAGCCTTTTACTGCTTTTAGCGATCATTCTGTATTTTATATTTTGCCCTTAGCTAGCCTTTTGCTACCTTTAGCTTCTAGCTAGCCTTTTGCTACAAGAGGCTTTTAGCAAGAATTTTGCTTCTGTTGGCTCCTATGGGGTGGATACTTTGGGGGTTGTTGTCTCTCCCTGGACCCAAAAATCTGAATTTATTTTGTTTTTTGAGTATTTTCTCTTGTTAAACATATAATTATTAATATTATAAAAGTTATATTATATGATATTATGAATTATAAATATTATAAAATATGATTCTACATCTTCAGAGACCAGGAGATTTGTTTAATTGAGTCTACCAAGATACAACCAGTTTACTTTTACTCTAAACTATCTTTAGTTACTTAGTTACTTTACTACTTTAGTATCCAGAGCGAGTACAGACGTACTTTAAATGATCTAATTATTACTTTCAGGAAGCTTCAGACACAGGAAACATAATAAATCAGATTTAATGGTATTTCTATAAAACAAAAATGAATCTTTATTTTTTCAGCTGTGGATGTATTTAATATAAAAGGATTGTAAAGGTTTCATTGGTCCTGTAGGGGGCAGCAGAAGCTTGTTTGGTGCTAAATAAATGAAATGTGAAGTTAGTAATGAGCTGTTTGTTTGTTTTATTTTAGCTGTTCCAGCATCAAAACGTTCAGCTCATTTAAGAAATGGCTGCTGTGAGTTTTGGTTTTTGTAGCTTTCATGTTTTTCACAGAATTAAACTTTTATTTACAAATATTTCCCCCCAAAGAAAAGCTCTTTTCAGTTCCTTCAAAAACATCCTTTTTAAAATCTGGTTCAGATTTCTGCTTTATGTATCATTCTGCATCTTTTAGCTACTCATGGGCCCCTTTTTAGCTAGTCTTTTGCTACTTTTAGCTAGCATTCTGCTCCTTGGAGCTATTATCTACTGCTCTGTTTTTTTAGTCATTCTTTTGCTACTTTTAGCTACTGTTCTGACACTTTTAGCTGGCCTTCTAACTAGCTTTTTGATATTTTTAGCTAGTATTTTGCTAACTTTGGCTTTTAGAAAGTGCTTTGGTACTTTTAGCTTCTATCTAGTCTTTTGCTTCTCTTAGGTTTTAGCTAATTTTAAGGTAATGTTTTTCTGCATTTAACTAGCATATTGCTACTTGTACCTGACACTTTTAGCTAGCCTTTTATTTGGTTCTAGCCAGAGTTTTGATGCTTTTAGCTAGCATATTGCTAATTTTAGCTTTTAGCTAGTGTTCGGCTACGTAGCTTTTAGTTTGCCTTTTGTTAATTTTACTTAGCATTTTGCTTGCTTTATCTTTTAGCTAGCCTTTTGGCTAACCTTTTTTAATCTTCCAGGTTTTAGGGAGCATTTTGCTTCTTTTAGCTTTCAGAAAGCCTTCTACTACTATAAGCTTCTAACTAGCATTTTGATATTTTTTAGATGGCATTTAGCTAATTATGGCTTAGGATTTTGCGACTTTTAGCTTCAAGCTAGCTTGTTTTAGCTACTCTTTTGCTACTTTCATTAGCAGTAGTCACTCAATGACTTGTATACTAGCATGGTTCTAGCATGGTAATTGCTACCTTCAGTTAGCATTTTGCTACCTTTACTTAGCATATTGTTACTTTTAGCATTTGGCTACTGTTTTGCTATTTTAGCTGTTGTTCTACTTTTTTAGCTAAATTCCAGCTTCTTCAGCAGTTTTGTTTAAAACTGATTTCCTCTAGTTAATTTTTCTCTTAAAGTATATTTTTTTCCTAATAAATCCCTAATGATTTCAGTGAGACGGGGCCCGTCTACTTCCCGTCCGTAATGACCCTCTCTCTCTTTGCGTCACTCCGACGCGGCTGGTGACGAACCGCTTCCCCGCCCTCCTCTCTCACCTTTCCGCTCCACTTTTCTCCAACTCTCCCATCAGGACCGCCGGAGATGCTGCGATAAATAAAAACAACTTTCACCCCCCAGCGGTCAGCTTTAAGGTGGATTAGGAACTTTGAGTCCAGTTTTAAGGTGATATATCTCGGGTGGGTTTTAGTTTAGTTTTTTGCTTTTTTTCCCTCCATCAACTCAGCCGCCCCCTTTTCTGTGTTGCATTTATGTCGCGAAAGCAGGTAGACCATGACTACACCCTCCGGAGCATGAGCAACCTGATGGGCGAGCGCTGGAAGAGGGTGAACGACGGAGGGGAGCGGAGTCTCATCAAGGCTCCGTCCAGCGCCAGCCTCGGCAGCCAGGGCGCCGCCGCCGGAGCCGGAGCCCCAGCCCCGACTCCGGCTCCGGCTCCGGCCCCCGCCTCCACCGGGGACCTGGAGCGCGCTGCCCGCAAGCAGTTCCAGCAGGATGTCACGCCCGGCTTCGTCTACGTGCTGGCGGCGTTCTCGGCTCTCGGGGGCTTCCTGTTCGGCTACGACACCGGGGTGATCTCCGGAGCGATGCTGATGCTGAAGCGGGAGCTGGACCTCAGCGCCCTGTGGCAGGAGCTGCTCATATCGAGCACCGTGGCCGCGGCGGCGCTGTCCGCCCTGCTGGGCGGCTTCCTCAACGGGCTGTTCGGGCGCAGGGTCTGCATCCTGCTGGCCAGCTGCTGCTTCACGGTCGGCGGGGTCGTGCTGAGCAGCGCTCCCGGGAAAGAGGCGCTCCTGGCGGGGAGGCTCATCGTGGGAGTCGGGCTAGGTAAGATGTCACCCTGCACGTTGTTTATGCAAAAATAAATTAAAAATGTATATATTTACATTTTGACTTCATGACAGAAACTATTCAAAACCACCAAAACTGGAAAGTTGTGTACGGAAGCCGGAAGGGGACATTTTTAGGAAGTTATTTTTATAACAACAATAAACAAACAAAAAAAAGACTTTTTAAAAATTTATTTCTATATCATACCAAGCTTGTTTTCATGAAATAAAATGAGTTAAAATACGTGTTTATTTAAAGTTATGAACTTATGGAAGCTGAGAGAGGACATGTTTAAAAAAAACTTTATTCAGGACGTTCTGTCTAACGAACAATAACTTATTTTATAAGCTTGTTTTAAGCTTACTTTTAACTTTGTTTATTTATTTTGACCTAAAGTTATGGAAGCCAAGAGGGGACATGTTTAGAAATGTTTATTTGAGACATTATCTCGAGAAAACTATTTATTTAGTTAGTTTTTTAATCTCACACCAAGCTCGTTGTGTAGAGATAAGTGTATTTATTTAGAGAAATATGGAAGCCAAGAGAAGACACATATTTTAGGACTTTATTTAGTAAATGAAGCTTTTTTTTCTTGAGATAATGAGTTAATATATTTACTGTATTTTGCCTTTATGGAAGCTGAGAAGGGACAATTTATTTTCGTGTTCTTGTCTCGAGACACCAAGATAAAAAACACTTGTTTACTTAAGAAAATAATTTATTATATTTATTCATTATGACTTCAAAAAGTACGGAAGCCATGTTTAGAGGCGTTATTTTAATCCCTTATCTCAACATAACTACTTATCCGGCTCCTTGTCTCAACATGACAAGGTTTTTTTTATCTTTTCTCTTAAGATCTTTTAAGCTTTTTTTGGAGATAATGACTCAATATTTTGTATGATGTATTTCGCTTTAAGTACGGAAGCCAAGAGAGGACATGTTTAGAAGTTGTATTTCATCCCATATGTCGAGATGAGAAATTGTTTCTTGTCTCTAGGAAAAAGATAACTTTTTCTGACATAGTCTCAAGGTGTTTTTAAATATTCTCATTTATTTTTAAAGAAAGAATGCTTAGAGATCTATTTTTATGATTGTATTTTGGATTAACGGATTATTTCTTTATTTCGAGTTGACGTCACTTGTGTTCTGAAGTTATTGATCCTTTATCTTGTTTTCTGGAGATAATTTGTTTATTTATTTCGACTCAGACAGGAGGGAGGGATGTGATTTTTATGACTTTTATCTGGTAATTAGCCGGCTGGAAATGAAGCACGTTCTCTCCCTGCCAGAAGCTCTGCGGTTCCTTTTAGTGCTCTCCTACGATAATCATCCCCGCTGGGCTGCGGCCATGTTTCTGACGGCTGTAATGGACCTAATGTGGCGACAGGAAGACCGCTTTCCTTTCCTTGCTCTTCTTTTTCTCTAAAACGTCTTCATCCATCCGTCCGTCTGTCTGTGGAGCTCTAAGTTAATAACTCCTTACATAGGTACCTCATAGGTCGAGGGTGATCCCTTTTGATTTCAAGGTGTCAAGTCAAAGGTGATGACTCCTCTGTGAAAACCGTTTTTGTCTTCTAACTCGGCAGCCGTTAACGTGGGAATGTCAAACTTCACAGCTGGACACCTCACCTGGCAAGGGTGATCTCTATTGATTTCAGGGTCACAGGGTCAAAGGTCAATGTCACAGGTGACTCCAGCTCCAGACACGTGTTCTCAGGATCGTTGTGTTAGGGAAGCCTCGACAGTTTTTTGACGGCGTGTTCGTTACGGTTGGAGGTTCTCTCGTTTCTTGGCGTCATAATTTAAACACCTGCGGTGGTTTTATTTTGAAAGTCCCCGTTGCCTAAAACGAATCGACTGGTTTTGGTGGTAGCGACCCTACTTACGCCTTGATGCATTCACAAACCAAAATGGAAGTCGGTACGGCACTTATTTTTCGCGTTTTCAAAGGTTTTTAAGGCAACCCGATATTTGATAGGGACCTTCCTTACGCCTCGACGCTTCCACGCCGAAACGGACCTGAAAGTCGTGTGCTTTTATTTTGAAAGCCGCAGACGGTTGACTCTGTCGCTGTAACTCTGAGCCTTAAAGCAACAGTTCATATGTTACGAAGTGGGGTTCCGTAAAAAGGTCATAATCGTCTTACCTGCTGTAGATAGCTTTCTGGACAACCCCAGTTTGAGGAAAACGGAGTTTAATTCTGATCTGATTGACGAGCTAACGGAGGAGGACAAAGACCAAAGTAAATATAATAATAATTTAATTCAAACACATTTTTATAAACCTTTACATTTCCTTCAGTTTGACATTAAAAAAGTTATTTCTGAGTGGGTGTTTTGGCTCAGGTTGGGATACTTTTGGCGGGAAAATATTAATATTTCTGGTGAAATAGCCATTAAATGTAAAATCTTTGGCAGCGTAAAGGTTTTCTTTGCCTAAATTGCTCTGATTCGTTTAAAATTGGAGCAGATTTAATCCAACTTAATTGGTTTTAACCTTTTATAAAAGATCAAAATTATATGAGGAGGTTCTGGATCCGGTTGTCTGTCAGCAAAGATCAGGTAAAAAAAACTAAAGAACAGATTTGGATGAAATGTTCAGGAAAGGCATCATGACACCCGACACGTCGAAGCCGGGCTCTTACAGATAACGAGATGCTTTCTGGCACTGCGGCCTTGGTCGCGCTAATAAGACGCCGCCTGCCATGGACGTGGACGCCAGGTTCCAGGAAGTCCAGCCGCTTGACGTTTGTCTGGAACTGAACCGAGCAAAAAGGTCACCGGAGCCGTTTGTCAAACCAGGAAAGGCCACACGCCGCCGCACGCCGCCACTGCCCCAACGCGGCACGACATGTCCGCTCCTGACCTTTGCCTCAGGACGGGCTCTGTTGTCCCGAAGCAGACGCTTGACACCGATAAGCATTTCAGAGGCTCGGCAAATTCAATCTGATTATATTTGTAGAAGAGTGTGTCAGTCTAAAATAAATAAAAACAATTTTATTTAAGCTGTTTGACGTGACGAAACGAGTCACAGTGAGGAATAACGAGTTCATATTTTCAAATTCTCCGTCTCAAAAGCTTCAAAATGAGCCGTAGTTTGATGAAATGTGCCGATTTGTCACCCGGCAACAGGATCAGGAGAGCTTCGGCTCAAAAACTGGATTTTTATCCGTCTGGAGGGACGTTGTCTGGAATTCCAGCTCCGCGTTTAAAAAAAAACGGGGAATCGCAGAGCTTCACCATGGCCGTGAACATTATACAAAGGGATTTCCGGAATCATTTTCAAAGGAAATTCATAAGGAAAGGATTATTTCCTGTTAGAAAACTTCAATTTTGCCATTTTAGTTACCGTCTTCATTTTAAAACAAACCTCAGTTACAGCAAAAATCAATATCTGCTTGTTTTATCCACTGCAGCCGAGCTCATTTAATCTTATTTTGCGGCACAGATTTATACAAAAAAAAGCATGTTTTACATATATTTGTATATTTTTTTAATGTTCATGTATTAAATTGATGGATAAGAGGTTTAAATATTATTTGTTTGTGATAAAAAGTGTCAGTCCTCGCAATTCTTACATTGATGGGACACATCGTAGGCAATGAGGGGTGGGACCCGCCGGGAATTGAACCTTCAGCTCATTCATTGGAGGACAACTGCTCTAACCGCTGATCCACTGGGCCCCAAACAACACCAAAGAGCCGTTTGACTTCTTCAGTTCTGATTTTAAATTCCAAGCGCAGCTGTGCAGCCGTGCAGCTGCAGATGCAATTACGCTTTAAATCGATTCCATCTGTCATTTTGCAGATTGCATCCATCTCATTGTGTTTTTGAGCGGTTTAAAAAGCTCCGCGGATTGCTTGTTTTTTTTTTCTTTTAGTTTTTTTTTTCTTTTAGGTTCAGTTTACACACACACACAGCGAAGGCGTAATCATGTTGTCTTGCTAAATTATCCAGCATTTGCGAACGCTGCAATGTTTTGTGCTCAGAAACGGTTGAAGGGTTTGAAAAAAGAATTATCCCTGTTAATTACATTGCGATGAAATTTCGTTACCGGGCGGCTTTAATTGGTTGGTTAACATAATGAAGCCTGAAGTCTCGTCCTAACTCGGCGAATGCCACGTGCGCATTTAATGAAACCTTGTTTATTTGCATTTTTGTGCTGAAAAGTGGAAATTCAATCACTAAAATCCCATTTAATCCCTCGTTCTTAGCTTTGCTCGGATGGTTTGCACAATCACGACAAGGTTTATGCTTTAGTTTTTTTTATTTATTTGTTTATTTCTACAAATAAAGATATTTTAGGAGTATTTTTCAAACAAAGTGGAACCAAACATTACTTGTTATTGATGAACTCAGTTAATCCATCACGAATAATTTGTGTTATATGAGGCTAACCTTTAATTTGCGGGGCTAGTTAGCCTAAATGGTGCTAATCACATGAACACAATTAGCACTAGGCTAACTAGCATGTGGCTAACTACAGCAAAATTTGTTTGCAGTCCATTGTTCTTACTACAAGCTGCTTCACCAGCATTAACTAATGTTCAAATCACGTCTTCCTCCATTTTCTTTAGTTTAGCATCATTTAACTGCTAACTAGTATACTTATCACCGATTTACCAGAATTACAGTTAGCATATTTTGGTCTTGCTGGCCTAAACGACACAAATAAAAGTAACGAGCAACAAAAAGCCTAACTACTTCAAAATTCATCAGCGGTTTCTTGTACTTACTACAGACTAATTGACCAGCATTACCAGTTGATCAATTTGTCGCTAGTTAGCCCAAATGGCACAAATAACATAAATAAAAGTAGTAAGCGTCATATAGGCTAATTAGCGTTAGCATGTGACTAGCTAGTGCAAAATGAAACTGCAGTTTTTATAGTTACGACAAACGAATTCCCCAGCATTACCAGCTAGCTTATCTGGTGATGGTTAGCAAATATGATGCTAACTACATGAACAAAAGTAATTAGTGCTATATAGGCTAATTACTAACTAGCATGTGGTTTAAAAACAGCATCATTTGTTTGCAGTTAATTAGGGCAACATGTAACAACCATATGCTAGTATAGTAGCATATATGCTACTAAAAAGGTGAATAAGAGTAATTAGCGCCTTGCAAGCTAATTAGCATGTGGCTAATTAAAGCTAAATTTATTTGCAGTCCATTATACGTACAACAAACTGATTCACCGGCATTACCAGTTAGCTTATATGATTCTAGTTAGCTTAACTGATGCTAACACGTGAATGAAGATAATTAGCGCTATGTAGGCTAACCAGCAAGTGGCTAATTGAAGCTAAAATTATTTGCAGTCTGTTATCTGTACAACAAACTGTTTCAGCATTACCAGTTAGCATATATGGTGATAGTTAAATTATAGTGCTATTTACATGAATAAAAGTAATTAGCACTTTAATAGGCTATCTAGCATGTGGCTAACTACAACAAGATTTGGTTTTAATTTATTATCCTTACTACAAGCTGCTTCACCGGAGTTATCTGTTGTTCAGATCATCTGTCTTCCTCCATTTTCTTTAGTTTAGTATCAGAAACATCCAACAGAACCCGTACAGGAGAGGTCACAGCGACTGATGACGGCAAATTGGACTTTAGTCCAACAAAGGCAAAAGATTTCATCAAGAAATAATTCACCCACTACCCCTATAGTTTAAAGGGTCACTCAGACTTCAGATAAAGTGGTCAGACTAGGAAATTGGATTGAAGTTTTCATTAAAAAAAGATTATTTCCAAAACATTCGAAGTCCTAGTTCTGCATGACGAACCTCGAAAATGAGATTCAAAATAAAAATCCAATTTGGAGACAATGTTTTGTTGAACACTTTGAAAAAAAAAAGATCTGTAATTGCTAATTTTCATTCCTTGTCGAATTTAATTAGAATTAGAACATTTCTGCATTTTGAAAGCCCCGACAGCAGCTTCTTTAGTCGTCTTTTGTCTGTATTTTTACCAGAATGATCCCTTTTCTTTGTGTCTGGAGTGGCCGGTGGTGAAGTGCCTCCGTCTCCGTCTGATCGAGGGAATCAGCGCCCGGCTTCGTCCTTCGTGTCTCCGGGCGCCGTGCGCAGGACCCAATCAGATACTTTGTTCTGACGCGCCGATTGACCGGGCGACGGCGTTCGGCCGTTTGAGTGTTTGATTACTGGCAGCGGGGAGCTCGTTAAAGGGCGAACGGAGGGCTCTTCCAGGGGATTTATAGTCGAGTAAAGCAGCAGAAAATGCTGTTTTCTTCAGGATCAGTCTGAGAACCGAACACTGAAGCTACAGATTCGTTAACACGAGTCGTTAGAAACAGAAACAACAAATTAAAGGCCGAGGATTCATCGAAGGAATGCATATCACCCACCGCCTGTCTCGTTAGCTTTGGACCAAGATCGCCTCGTCAAATCGTTTAGCTACCATGCTGCATTTTTTAGCTTTTAGCTACAGTTTTGCTCCTTTTAATTAGTTTTGATAAATTTAGTTGTTTAAAGTTTTGGTCATTTTAGCATTAGCTATTGTTTTGCTAGTTTTAGCTACAGTTTCACTAATGGTAACTTGTAGCTAATGTTTTTGATTATATTTAGCTTTCACATACAATTTCGCTCATTTTAACATTTAGCTAAAGTGTTGCTACATTTAGTTTTGAGTTACGGTTTTGCTGCTTTTAGTTGTTAAAGATTTGCTACTTTTAGCATTAGCTATTTTTGTCAATTTAGCTTTTAGCCACAGTTTTGCTAATTGTAACTTGTAGCTAAAGTTTTGCTCCAGATAGCTTTGAGTTACAATCAGCAAAACTGCAGCTAAAAGCTAAAATGATCAATACAGTAGCTAACGCTAAAAGTAGCTAAATTGTGACTCAAAGCTAGCTGAAGCAAAACTTAAGCTACAAGTTAGCTTGTAGCTAAAGTTTTGCTGTTAGGAACTTGTAGCTAATGTTTTGGTACGATTAGCTTTAAATTACGGTTTTGCTACTTTTAGTTGTTAAAGTTTTGCTAATTTTAGCATCAGCTGTTGTTTTGATCATTTTAGCTTTTAGCCAATTTTTCCTCCAGTTAGATTTGAGTGATGGTTTTGCTCCTTTTAGCATTAGCTATTGTTTTGCTAGTTTTAGCTACAGTTTTACTAATTGTAACTTGTAGCTAATGTTTTTGATTATATTTGGCTTTCATGTACGATTTTGCTCATTTTAACGTTTAGCTACTGTGTTGCTAATTTTAACTTGTAGCTAAAGTTTGGTTCCATCTAGCTTTGAGTTACAATTAGCAAAACTGTCGCTAAAAGCTAAAATGATCAAAACAATAGCTCACACTAAAAGTAGCTAACTTATAATTAGGGAGAGCAAATTCTTTAGTAAAAGTTAGCTTGTAGCTAAAGTCTTGGTATGTTAAGCTTTTAGTTACGGTTTTGCTACTTTTAGTTCCTGGTTAAAGTTTTGCTAATTCTAATATCAGCTATTGTTTTGATCATTTTAGCTTTTAGCTAAAGTTTTCCTCCAGTTAGCTTTGAGTAACGGTTTTGCTACTTTTAGCATTAGCTATTGTTTTCTAATTTGAGCTTTTAGCTAATGTTTTACTACATTTACTTTCAAGTTATGGTTTTGCTACTTTAGCATCAGCTGTTGTTTTGATCGTTGCAGCTTTTATTTACAGCTTTGCTCATTTTAACTTGTAGCTGATATTTTGCTCCGTTTGGCTTTGGGCTTTTGCTTTTAGCATTAGCTTTACTTTAGCTACTTTTAGTTTCTGATCTTCAGCACAGATTAAACTTCACAACAGACTTTTTCAGATTCACATTAGCAGCTTCAGAAGCTGAAAACAGGCGAACATTTGAGCCTCTGAGGCAGAAACGATAAAATATTGATCCTCGCTGACGTTAACTTTAGCGAGTTTATTCGTCCCAACCTGCAGCTCGACTCAGGGTGGAGACGAGCCACGACTCACTAAACGTATTAACATCAGCCGAAGTTTTGTTTAGAGCAGCCGATTCGAGGCTGAAGGACACAGAGGGAAAATGGCCGAAAATGTAAAGGGATGTTTTGTTTTCGTGCAGGACTCTGTGTCTGTGTTAGCAAAATGTCTCCATTTGGGCTTGAATGAAACTCCGAGAGAGCGGTCAGTGGTTGTAGATCAAAGAGCCGGCGGGATCCAAGACGAGCGGCGCTGGCGAACCCAAAACACGTCCGCCACATCAGCTACTGAGCTAACGTTTGGCGCGGTGGTAGCTGAGAGTCATTTGGAACGCGTCCTCTGAGCGTTTCTTCAACATGAGAGGGTTTTAGAAACGGGAATGGCGGGAAAGGCGGCGGGCGACATGCATTCCTCCTTGAAACGTTTTGGTTCTTCCTGCTCACGCTGAGCAGGAAGGTGTGAATTTTTAAATGACTCAGTGTTTGTAACAGCTTTGAGATGTTGTTGCTTCTTCTTGGGGGTAAATAAAAAAAGAAAATAATATAAACAAATAAATAAATAAATGTAAAAATAAACATGGACTCGCCTCCCCGGAGCTGCCACACTCTGAGGTACACGCTTGGAGACGAGAGCGGCTGCTTTCCCCTGCCAAGTGGTCTCCGTGGCAACGGGTAGCCACGTCGTCATGGCGGCGGTTCAGGGCAGGGCGCCCACGGGAGATGGTGATGGTGGAGGGGGCGAGGTGGG
>JAOWBD010000077.1:16581763-16593356 GCA_028566035.1 Kryptolebias ocellatus | reverse complement strand
GTCTTCATGATGCTGTTTTGACACTAAAGCTCTGTAACAACCCACTGAGGCCTACAGCTGTGTTTATACTGAGATTAAACACTCTTAAAAGATCAAGATACTATTTTATAGCCTAACTCTGCTCTAAACTTCACAACAATTTTATCCCTGACCTGTCTGGTGTGTTCCCTGGTCTTCATGATGCTGTTTTGACACTAAAGCTCTGTAACAACCCACTGAGGCCTACAGCTGTGTTTATACTGAGATTAGAAGCTCCTAAAAGCTGGAGCTATTGTTTTATTGCCTAACCCTGCTTTAAGCTTCTCTGTGTTATCCTTGACCTGTGTGGTTTGATCCTTGGTCCTCATGATGCTGTTTCACCATCAACGTTCTGTAACAAACTGCTGAGGCCTACATTTGTGTTTACACTGAGATTAAACACTCTTAAAAGATTGAGATACTATTTTATAGCCTCACTGAATTTTCATCTCTCAACGAGGTCATCCCTGGCCTGTCTGGTGTGTTCCTTGGTCTTCATGATGCTGTTTCACCATCAATGTTCTGTAACGAACCGCTGAGGCCTTCGCAGAACAGCTGCATTCATACTGAAAACTAGGTGGGCTCCATTTACTGATTATTATTCTTTAGCTGGAGGCTTTTCAGATTGAAAATACTTTAAAAACTGAGATTTTTATTTTATTTTATTTTATTTTACTTTGAGTAAAAACCCATAAAACACTGAAGTTTGTGGTTTTAACGTGACAAAGGTTCGAGGAGTATAAATACTTTTTCAAGGCTCTCTATATCTCTGTTTTGTGTTGTTTTTATTACTTACATATATAAATATAAAACCACTTTTATTTATTTATTTATTCTTTTAGCAAAAAACTAAAGTTTTATTGTCGACGCACTAAAAAAAATAAAATAAAATAACCATGAATGCACAGAAGTTCTCACGGTTTATTTCTGGATCCGTTCAGATAAAACGGCGAAGCTTTAATTTGATGATTGTTGTAATAAAATATAACTTTATATCCGTGCCTGTGTGATGTGAAGGCGCCATTTTCAGCCGCAGTTCCCTGCATGTGGCGGCGTTTATTTCGGTTTAACGAGCGCTCGTTTACGTTCCACCCGTTTTATTCCTTTTCGTCTTCCGTCGAAAGCCTTACGTCCAAAAGCTCCGGTGGAGAAGGCGTCGAAAGTTGGACGGTTTGTTGTAATTTAGTCGTGTTGATCAGTTCAGAGCACATCCCGAGTCAACGGCAGACTTTAAGCTGTAGGGCGCCAGCGCCCTCTGGTGGAAAACGCACGACATACACGAGCATCCATTGTCAAAGCGTCCATCTTTGTCTCTTAGAGGCCTGCGGGACGCCAGGGGTCAAAGGGGTCCTCGTGGAGACGGAGAAATACTTTCCAGAATCGACACATGACCAACAAAACGTAAATATTCAGCTTTAAATATTTAATCTGCATCGAAAAAATAATGATTTCATGTTAGTGTTTAAAACCTAAATAAATATAAATCCATGTTTTATCCACAATGGAACGGGATAAACATCAAATGTTTCAGCTGAGAAATATAACTTTCAGGAAAGAAAGGAAGAGTTTTGAGTTTTAAGGCAGCAACACGTCTTTAAACAGCTGTTCCAGACGTTCTCCTCTGTGCAGCATCACTTCTAACATCAGTCTGCAAACATCTGGTTTTAGAGGGAATGTTGTCCCATTCTGTCTGTTTAACAGTCCTGGAGGGGAGCAGATGTTGTTCTAAAACCTGGAGATCCTTTCCAGAGGCATTCATGCCCCCCCATACCATCAGAGAGGCAGGCTTTTGTCCATCTTTACATCTAAAAATAATCTTTTTATCCTCCTGTTTATCGTTTATTTGTTTGTTTATCGTTTCGAGACACGTTGCTGCCACGAAATTCAAAATCGCTTCATTTCTCTTCTACAAACGACGCATAAAACACGAGATCATCGCGTTCTGTTTTTTAATTTGCATTTCGCACAACGTCCCGGCTAAACGTCGGCCGATGTCGCCAGACCACGAGAACGTGTCGGGAATCGCGTCAGAAAGCCGAACTTTCAGGGGACGTTTCAGGAGAACAGGAGGTTCCTCTGCTCTCATATCGAAGGTTCTGCGGTGGAACATGCGCTTACGGTGAAACGGTTGTATTTTAATTTATTCTTTTTTTTTATGTGAACCGGTTACATGTTTAAGTTTACAAGGAATTATAAAAACAGGAAAAAAAAACTGTATAGTATATTTAATTATTGTTCGAGCTGTAAATGTTTTGCTAGAGTTTATATTAAATAAAGATAAATATCATGAAATAAGAAATAAACTTAACCTGAACGCTTTAAGGCTTCCGTCTGTTTGCTGAAACGGTGAATCTGTTTATTTCCT
Source organism: Kryptolebias ocellatus (assembly GCA_028566035.1). NCBI lineage: Eukaryota > Metazoa > Chordata > Actinopteri > Cyprinodontiformes > Rivulidae > Kryptolebias > Kryptolebias ocellatus. Next base: position 16,590,973 of record JAOWBD010000077.1, on the reverse strand, counting down.
GTCTACCTTCTCCTTCCTCTGCTTCAGCAGGAGCAAAATGTCGGCTATCTCCTGCAGCGTCTCCGCCTCCTCTGAGAGTCGGTGACCTCTGACCTCCTGTCCTCCTCCGTCCGGCGCCGCTTTGATGAGACGGCTGCTCTCGCCTGTCGGGAAACACGATATTTTACCAAAGAAGCTGAATTTTGTGTAAAAATCTCTGTTTTTTTTCTGTACCCGTTGGGCTGCTTGCTGCGAACTCGCCCCACGGCGTCCATCTTTCTGCCGCCGACGCGTTCGTTTGCGGCACGTCGGCCTCGCTCTCGCACTGGGTGGAGGCGTTGCGCGCCCCGGCCGCGCAGCCGGACGGCGTCTGGGTCCCCGCCTCTCGGGTCTCGGCGGGCGTCCCCCTGCATCCGCACGGCTGCCGGCTCCCAGGAGGCGCAGGCGGCGCCGTCGGCCTCCCGCTCTCCCGGGTTTGAGCCACGATCATCCGGTCGTCTCCGGGGTTCGTTTCGGATCCTAGCGGCGGGCTGCGAGGGCCGGGCTCGTCCCTCTGTGAGGTCTGCAGGTCAGCGTAAAAAGCGGAGGCCTGGAGGCACGTTTCGCAGCACGACTCGTCCTGATGAAGAACAGGAAACAGAAGAACAGATGTTTAAAAAAGGTCCCGTTTCCTCTTTACAGCTATTCTACCATCAACGCCAAACAAACAGGAAACAAGGTGAAAGTTTGGTGGTGATCCGGTCAAAGCTCGGGCTCGAACTCCGCAGCCGGACACCTCATGGGATGAGGGTGATCACGATTGATTTCAAGGCTCATGGGGTCAAAGGTCACAGGTGACCCCTCTGTTAAAACCTCCTCTCTGCTCCTACACGTGACCCTTCTGTTTCCGTTTGTCTGAACAGGTAGAAATGAAACAGATTTGGAGGAAATGTTGGGATTAAATTCTGATTCTGATACGGGTCGAAATATACTTTAATCCCGGTTTATCCTGGCTATCCTATCCTTTTTTTAAAAAAAAAAAAAAAGCAAATATTATAGATTTTTGCTTGTAGTTTTTATCGTCTTCGTTCAAAGGTTTTAAATTTTCAGTCAGTTTACATCAAAGTTTCAGAATCTAGAATGTTTTTCTGTTTTTAAAGTTGCTTTTTTCTTTCATCATCACCGCCAGAAGGATTGGATGCACGTCTACAACCAGTTAACCCGGTTTAAGATGGCTGCCACAGCCAAAACGACCTTCGAAAGCACAGAAATGGTCATAATTCAGTCAGTTTTACAGAATTTGGTGTAGAAGTAGAAACTGTTTGGATTTCTGCTTGTTTATCAGCTAAATAAAACTTTCAGGAAATGATCATCTTTTAATTGACAGCTTTTTTTATTACAGGTAATAAATAAAAAAGGTAAATGTTAAATGATTTGAAAAGATTTTAATCAGCTTCATCAGTGCGACCTCTAAGGTGACAGGATGTACAGTATTTACCTAACAGGCAGCTTTTTTATTTTTATTTGAAATCCTTGTATCAGTCTGCGGCAGATGCTCTTCGGAGAGCGGCTCCGAGGTTCAGCTGTTCTTTAGCTTATGTTGTTCTGTTTTCGCTGTTCTCCGAAAAAACAATGAACCAGCGTCCTGATCGTAAGTGTTATTCCGTTCTCTTGGTTTGTGTTTTCGTTTCATCGTATATTCTAAAACACAGAGCGTTGTTTTTATCTCAAAAATTAAAAAAAAAAAGTCTAAATGTGTGCTGCAGGTTAGTTACGTCTGATTAAACTAATTAATTTAAGGTTTAAAACCTTGAAAATGCTTCATTTGGGAGGCGATCATAAATGAACGGACAGTTAAATGTGTTAAATTTCTATCTTGGAGCAAACTGTAGAAACGATCGGATTCTTGTCGTTTTCATCATTTGTCTGACCGAGAGCAGCTAAAAGTTAGTAAGTTTAAAAACAATGAGGGCGTTAAGGTGACCCTTTTAGTCAACTCGGGCTTAATTTGGCTGAAATATAACGATTTAATTTCAAAATAAGACCTGATATTTACACTGTTCCACCACCAGGGGGCGGTTTTATCTCCTGGTGTGAAGATTTTCCACTTAAAGTTGAGTTTCCGTTACGTTGATCCGTGCACTCTTCGGCACGCCGGGCTTTCCGGTTCCCCGGGTAACGGCGGTAGTTCGGGAAACCGAACAAAGCTTAGAAATGTAAATGAGCTTACGTCGCTGGAGTCTGAACCGAGGTAACCCGCCTTGCAGGAGCAAGTTGGCGAATGTTCGCAGCCGTTCAAAGGCTCAGTGTTCTGGGCAAGACATGCTGTGGGTTTGAAAGGAAAAGCAAAAAAAAAAAAAAAGGGGGACATTTATTCAGTTTGGGTCCTTTCTCTAAGAAACACTCAAGGAAACGGCAGCTTTCGCCTCGGAGACTTACAGGACTCCACGTCGGTGCCGTCCGGGAGCTGAAACAGAAACAGAGGGTGAACTCTTACGCCCCGACCTGTGCGAACTCCTGAATCCCGCAGGAAACTGGAGAATCCAGCGACAGTCTGTGGCAACAGAAGAGGAAGACGAAGAGGAGCTCACCTCTGACCCCGTGTTCTGAGCAGGAACGATTCTGTCGGGAAAAAACCTGGTTATAAACTCGGAGCGTTCCTCGCGTCAAAACTGGAATACGAACACTTACTGCGGCGTCAGATGTCCGACGGACGCTTCGTCTGTCAGATATATCTTAGATTTTGGGTTCCCGTCGTCAAAACCTGAAATTAGATGCAAAAATATGAAGTTGGAGGTTTAAAACTGCATATTTTATCTCCGTGTTGAGCTCCGGGTTCACCTTCTGTTTTGTAATCCACACCAGCGAACCTCCTGAAGACATCCTCCTCAAACGGACGCTCGGTGTCTGACAGGTGAAGCGGGAAGTTCAGCGTCGGCTCCGACTCTTCCGGTTGGTCCAGGAAGAAGGCGTCCGCAACGCCGTTTTTCACGTCGGTTTGTCTGTCGCGACACACGCGGGGTGGATAGGAAACCCTCGGGCAGTTTGAGACGTTAGAATTATTCACTCGGATTATTTCTCACCCTGGTTCTGGACTTCCGAAGAGGACCCGGGCCGCTGCGGGGGTCTCCAGTCGGAAAGGCGGTGGCTTCGGTTTGCCGGACCAGGACACAGAATCCGTCATTCCTCTGGGCTGAGAGAACAGCTGAAACTGCCACAATAAAAACAAATATCTGGGTTAAAACTAAAAGTCTAACTTGTCTGAAAGGAATGCATATCGCCCGCCTCTTTTCATGCCAGAGTTTTAAACTGAGATTGTCTCGTGTTTAGAGGCTTTTTCTTGCTCGGTTCTGGCCTTGCTGGGGTTCCTTAAGGTTCTTCTGTAGACATGTGGGCCGTAGTTCAGGTGTTATTTGAGCTTTTGAGACGTTAATCAGCAGGTCCCGGTTGGAAAGCATCATAACAAAATGTCCAAAAAAAGTAAAAATCATTCCAGCTGCACAACATCTGATACCAGAGGAAGTAATCATCCAGATTGAGTGATTTACATCCAGAAAAAAGAGGAATTAATGTTTTCAAAAGCAACATCCGCTCCACCTCGTTACGGAGGACAGTAGGTATGGAAAAATGTTGCTGATTGTAGCAAAAAGTTGGAGTAAAGATGCTGATCTGGGTCTTTATTTTATCAGGACGAAGTACAGAGACGTCTAAAACACAAACTTCCTTCTTATTTTTGTTGTTACTTCAACACTTGCCAGCATCTGATATCAGAGGAAGTAATCATCCAAATAAAAAAGAATAATTAAAGTAATTAAAAGCAACATCTCAGAATGAACGAACAGAGCCACCTCGAGGGTCGCAATTTATGAAGCCTTCAATGTCCCTCTGTTCTAAAACGATCAGATTTAACTTTAAAAAGTAAAGTTTTTTTTTTAGCTCTACCTGTTTTTGGTGCAGCCCTGGGGTCTCCCATGGTGGAGGGGAATAACAAGGAAGAAGCTGAGGTGGGAATATTCCTGCTGTGGGAACAAATCAGTACTTACGCCAGCGGTAGCTTTCAAAGAGGCGGGGTAGTTTGTTCTGTACAAACCTCGTCCCGAGGAGCCGGATGAGGCGGGGCTGAGCGGCTCGGTGGCAGGGGGCAGGTAATCGGAGGCGCTGTTGTCTGAGAACGCCGACTCCACCACTGGTGACAGCTTGTTGGGAGGAAATGAAACTGTTTTAAAGAAACTTCTAACACTGGGTTACATTCTCCCACCCTAAACGAACAAGACGAGTCACTAACCTGTCGACACTTGAGCTTTAGCGGAACAACGTTCTTTCTTTTCCCCGTCTCTTGAACCCTGGGTACCACAGAAAAGACACAATCAGCCAGCGGTTCAGCACCGACCGCTCCGGGTGGGATTGTCAACCTGCCCTCCAGCTCCACCTGCGCTGAGGCGGACTGCCGACCAGGCTCAGGCGTGACGGAGAGCAGGGGCTCATCGGGAGCACGAGGGGCTCGTTTCCGCGGCGCCTGGACCCTTCTCTGAATCCGCCGAGAACCGACACTTTAGGGGGATCTGAAAGAGACAAAGGCGGGACAGCCGCGTCACTTCAAAGGCCGCTATATATTTTATATATTTAATTCGTCTTTGATGTCTTTGCTGCAAGCAGATACGTTCCTATAAGAGCTGAATCATCTGCAGTCTTGGTACCAACCACCTGGCAGATCCATCCGCTTCAATAAAACATCTATTTTTAATTTATTGTCAAACTGAAATTACAAGAATTTGCTCTGATCATTTACTTCCTGTTTGAGAGACAAAAGCATTAAATGACCTAGCAGACCTTTTAATTACCTAAATGCTAAAAATCAACTGATTTGATTCGTCAGCACATAATATTATTTTCTGCAGTGAAAATGAATGGGTAATTATTAAAAATGAACCAATTAATATAACTCTAAACATTGACAGAGCTGGAAGATTTTGACATTCTTTGTTTAAAAACGGTTTGCTGGAGGTTTTAATGACAATATCTACAAAATAAATTTGAGAAATTTATGTGACAACTTCTTACACAGTTTAATGGGAATTCGGGGCATTATTTATCCCCGATTTCTGAGTTTTAAAACACTTTACCCTGGCTACTTTTTAACCAAGCTGCATGATAAATTATGTGTTTTACCGTAAACGTTTTTAGGCGTTCTTTAAAAGTTATTATGTGCTCCTGCATTCTGAAGTTTTTGGTCTTTTTTCTGTGTTTCCCTCATTGTTAAATGGCTGTTTATTAATCTCACCTTTATTTTCCTTCTTGGTAGCAATCTGATTAACAATAAACAAGTTCATGAGGTCTGTGCTCCCACAGCCGGCGCCTCCAGGTGAGGAAGATGGAAGACTGAACCCCAACTTCTCCAGCCTCTGCTGCATTTTCCTCTTTTCGAAAAACTCCTACGAAAGCAAACAAACAAACAAATAAAGTAACACCAAAACACCCCACAAGGTGTTTTTTTAGGCTGTCTCACCCTCTGCTTTTTGGCGTCATTCTTCATCACGAGTCGGTTCCTGCAACGTTAGCAGTTGAGCTAGGTTAGCTTTAGCCACGTAGCTAATGAGAAAAAAATATATATTTTCCTTGCTTACCTCGAACCCCCGACCCAGTTCATGTTTAATATCTGTTAATAATAAAATAATAAAATAGTTTTCATGCCGCTATAAATGTGTAAGTAACAACTGGTGTTTATGCCAGATTTGTGTATTTCTGCTCATTAGCTAGCTAACGCCAACGGAAATGCTAGCTAGCTAGCTAAAATGTTGCAAATGCGCACGAGGCTCACTCAGTTAACTGTTTATTCATTACATCATGGACAACAGATCCTGTGAATTTGGAAACATTTGCTCTTTTTTTGACAAAGTTACAGCCGCCTGAAATAATCGGTTCCCCCTCCATAACATTATTATTTTGGCAAAAACTGAAATGTATTGGTATTGATACTATAAACTACAGTCAACCATTACAGTGTCGGTTAAAACACCAAAATATTTACGCTTGTCAGGCGTAAATATTTTGGTCATTTGTAAGAAGCTCTTGTAAACCTAAATAAGACGGATAGAACTACGAAAAACAGGAAAGTAATTAGCTTTATAAATAAATATACATGAACAACACGGTTAACTTGACAGTACAGCAGAGGTTGATACATTTGTATCTTATTCTGGTAACTATAACCGGAAGTGATGTTTTATTTTCTGCAATGCGAGGGAAAACACTCCCGTAAAACATTACCGTTAAAATGGACAAGTCTGACACACCTGTGATTAAATAGGAAGCTAATTAGCTTTAAAAATGTAAACTTCTCAACCGCACGGTTTACTTATCAATCCAGGAGAAGTTGCTCAAATTTGCTTTATTCTGGCACCTGCAACCAGAAGTGGTGTTTCGATTTACGTAACTTGTCACTAATGCAAGAAAAATAGCTGATAAACGGTAACCTCAAACCTCGGAACAAAGTACAACAAAATAGGAAGCTAATCAAATAACTTTATAACGCATTACTTTATAACGCATTACTTAATAAAACCTGTCAGTCCAGCGGAAGTTGATAAGCTTACTTTTATTATGACAAGTATAACCGGAAGTGTAACTTCGCCGATACAAACAAAAGCTCCTAATATAATTACTAAAACAGGAAGCTGGTTAGCTTTACAAATGAAAACCTAATGAGCAATTATTAGTCCCGTTGAATTCGAGAAGTTCATGAATAAAAAATTCGTTGGATAGGCTTTGTTTTATTCTGAAAACTATAACCGGAAGTGGGCATTTGATAACCTTCCTTAAAAATAAAATACTTGCAACCTAATAACTTTAAAACCATGGAGTTCATTAGCTTTACAAATATAATCGTAATGACACTCAGTGGCGTGACTTACTTGTCAATACAGAAGATAAGCTTATTTTTACTTAATTTTGACAACCGGAAGTGCCATCTTTATATGCCGCTAATGCAAAAAAAATTGACAAATCATGCAAAAAGGATTTATTTACAGTAAAACAAAAATTTTGTTAGCTTCATGAATTAAAACGTAACACCTACGTAAAGCATGGCTTGTTTGTAAGATCTGTAGCCGTCGATGAGGTTCGTTTTATTTTAACAAGCCTGACCGGAAGTGGTATTTTTAAACACCTAGCTTGTTTCCGACAGAAAAGCAGCAGAATGTAGCGGTACCCGCTCATCTTCACAGCCGTCAGAAGTCTCTTCTTCTCCAAAATGTCGACGCGGTGAGTCGGTTCTGGACGTGGGGAGGGGGGGATGAGTGTCCTAAAGACGGTTAGCCTTGGCCTCTAACGTACGGGAGGTGGCGGGGGAAATAAAAATAAAAGAATAATGTCCAACATCCTCGATGCGGCGTCCAGGGTGAAGTGGGACCGCTCGGCTGCGGCGAAGCGAGCCGTGCTCCTGGCGGCCGCCGCTTACGGCGTCAGGGCGCTGTACCCCGTCATCTGGAGGCAGCTCCGCCGGAACCGCCAGGGCTCCAAGGCGAAGAACGGCTCGGCGTGCGCGGGCAGGGCTCCGGCGGACGCCGCGGGCGACAGGAAGGCGTCCCCCGGGGTGAACGCGGACTTCTTCCGGCAGATGTTCGAGCTCGGTAAGATCCTCTTCCCCCGGCTCGTGTCCAGGGAGCTCGCGCTGCTGTGCTTGCACTCCGTGGCGCTCGTGTCCAGGACCTTCCTGTCCATCTACGTGGCCGGCCTGGACGGGAAGATCGTGAAGACCATCGTGGAGAAGAAGCCCCGGCGCTTCGTCCTCCAGCTCATCCGGTGGCTCCTCATCGCCATCCCGGCCACGTTCGTCAACAGCGCCATCCGGTACCTGGAGTGCAAGCTGGCGCTGGCCTTCCGGACCCGGCTGGTGACCCACGCCTACCGGACCTACTTCGCCGACCAGACCTACTACAGAGTCAGCAACATGGACGGCAGGCTGGCCAACCCGGACCAGTCCCTCACCGAGGACGTCATGATGTTCTCCCAGTCCGTGGCCCACCTGTACTCCAACCTGACCAAGCCCATCCTGGACGTGGTGCTGACCTCCTACACCCTGATCCAGACCGCCAGGGCCAGGGGCGCCAACGCCAGCGGGCCCACGCTGCTGGCCGGGCTGGTGGTCTTCGCCACGGCCAAGGTGCTGCGCGCCTGCTCGCCCAGGTTCGGGAAGCTGGTGGCCGAGGAGGCGCACAGGAAGGGCTACCTGCGCTACGTGCACTCCCGGATCATCGCCAACGCCGAGGAGATAGCCTTCTACAGGGGGCACAAGGTAACCCAAGGGTTCACCTCGCTGCAACACACCCAAACCATCCGTGCAGATAGTCCAAGTTCACACACAGCTGGGTAAAATGTAAATTAAATCTCATGCACCCACATTATTAGACATAATAACGCATCTCAAATGAGCGGGAGGATGGGCAACGAAAAGATGACTAATTCAGGTTTCGCAGTTGGAGGAGTGTTTGGGAACTAATTAGGTTAATCTGGTAAGAAAACCGGGTGTAAAAAGAGCATTTTAGGCCGTATTCACACCTGATAGACTCAATTGGGGACGTTCTTGTTGCACAGAGTTGATCGAGCCAAATCCTCTGAGCGACCTGTTCCCCCTCCTCGCCTGTGGTGGCGCCGCACCAGGAGCTACTGAAGGAAACAACCTGAAAGCCTCTATAGGCGACGCCGAGTTCAACTTCCTTTTCCTGGGAAAGGAAACAGGAACAGAGTGGCGTCAGAGTTGAGCGGGTTCAGGATTTCTTCACTCCTTGTCCGACCACGAGCCGTTCAGTGGATAGAAACGCTCGTTTTGTTTTTGGTTCCAGAAGGCCGTGCGCCGGAGTTCACTTCAACCGAACCGAGACCGAGGTTTGCAGGCGGAGCAGAGTTCGACCGCGAGTTCTATTAAAGCGGACCGAACGGGGTTGGTGTGAACGCGTCCTGAGAACCTGAACTTATCAGAAGTAGAGATGGTCTGCAGTCTGAGAACTTCAGATTCATGTTCCTCAGTTTAAAAATTAAGAAGACTTTGATTTTCTTATCTAGCTCATAATATCGTCAGAAGACTTTAAGAGCCTGGAGGACTCTTTGAGGTCAAAGGTCAAGGCTGAAAGTCAGTATTGGACGTTGGTGATTTTGGTGGTGATGATCCGTGCCGTCTACAGATGCTGCTTAAAGCTCTATCAGGCAGAGAAGAAGCCAGATGTGTCTCCTCTGGACCAAAGAGGAGAACTGTTC
>JAOWBD010000077.1:16567557-16581560 GCA_028566035.1 Kryptolebias ocellatus | reverse complement strand
CTCCTCCCCAGGCCGAAGTCAGACGGCGGCTGTTTTGTGTCGTTGCAGGTGGAGATGTGTCAGCTGCAGAAGTGCTACCGGGCCCTGGCGGAGCAGATGAACCTGATCCTGTCCAAGCGCCTGTGGTACATCATGATCGAGCAGTTCCTGATGAAGTACGTGTGGAGCGGCAGCGGGCTCGTCATGGTGGCCGTGCCCATCATCACGGCTACCGGCTTCGCGGACAGCGGTGGGGAATCCTGTCCTCCCGTCCCCCGGGGCGCCGGCCGCTTTTTTTGCCGTCGTTCGCGAGTACTTACGGCCTTCCTCCTGTCTTTTTCCCGTCCGCAGAGACGGAGAGCGGCCAGGCTCAGGTGATGGTGAGCGAGAGGACGGAGGCGTTCACCACCGCCAGGAACCTCCTGGCGTCGGGAGCCGACGCCATCGAGAGGATCATGTCGTCCTACAAAGAGGTCTGAACGCCGCATGCTTCGCTTCGTCTTATTCCTGCGTCGCTTTGAGCTGAGGGAAATCAACGGCCTGGGATTTCATGAGGGAATGCATATCGCCCGCCAGAGTTTCAGACCAAGATCGTCGTCATTTTTGCATTAATTAATCAACAGATTTCTTGATCTTCTTGGGTGTAGTTTTGCAAATACTTAAAAAATGTGGTCGTTTATTTAAAAAGCACAACTAGATTTGGAGTTCGGAGAGGTTTTGTGACAGAAACAACTCGTTTGAGTGTTACATGTCACTCATTTCTGGTTATTTGGTTAAATTTCGGCCTACAAACAGAAGGTTAGGGTTCGGGAAACGACACGCCTTCTCAGGAAATGAGGCCTCCTGGTAATCCAGGACGGGCGTTTCAAGCGATAACAAATTATTCAAAAACCACCCACGGTTATTTGAATATTACTCCTCGCGCTTCGAGGCTCAGATTTTTCCCACGCGAAACAACAAACCGGCTCGGGTGTCGCTGAGAAATCGGATTTCTAACAGAAAGAGGTTCTGAATTAAACGACACAGAGCTGAACGCTGATTTAACGTCTTCATCGTTCAAAGAGATGTGAGAGTTTTGACTTTATTTTATTCTTTCTAACTAACAGGTAACAATTTTGTTCTCATATTTGGTCTTTTAAAGCCCCGTATAAATGATCTTATTCTGCAAAACGCAGCAAACAGAACGGTAGAAAACAGGAAAGAAGCAAATTTTATATTTATCTCAACACAAACGAGACAAAACGGCTGAAGGTAGAACCGAAAGAAAGGATTAAACAGAACGAGCAAGAAAGGAACCGTCCACAACCCGATTCAAGATGGCCGCCACGTGAAATCGATCCTTGCAAACACAAACGTGCCCGCGTTGAAACCTGGAGACTTAAAGTTTTTAGATCCGATTCGTTTCTGTGAAAGGGATCTTTGAACGCCGCTCGCCGTGTTTACGGGAGGAAAGATGGTCGGCTAATCTGGCCGAGCCCTCGCTGGTGTTCACAATAAAAATGTTAAAACAGCTAAATATAAAATATTAGATCACATTTTGTGAAATTTATATCAAACAGTCTCGATTAAACCTCAGGGCTGACTTTCCACAGCCCCGATCATTTAACGTCTTTCTCGGTACAGAATGATTGACAGGCGTCTTGCCCCGCCCCCGAGGCCTCAGGCTTCAGCCAATGAGGGTGGACGTATGATAATATACCTCGAGCCGCGAGCGTATGTGATTAATGTCTTTTTGGGGGGAAACCTGGAAGTGAAGAGGTTGGAGGCGGATCGACTAAAAGATGTTCAAAGAAGGAAAAAGCGTCAAAAACCGAAGTTTCTCTGTAAGCGAACAGGAAGTGTAGCTGACAGATCTTTAAAAAGGACAAAGTCAGTTTATAGCAGGTTTACTTTATTTCAAACAGACGCTTCTGTAGTTTTATTATAAATCCGTGAGCCCACCCTGCAATGGATCTGGTGCCTGAAAGAGAGCGCCATCTTGGAAAAAGAAAGGAGTGAATGAAGGCCTCGTTTAATGGAGGGCCCAATCTGGGAGCTTTTGTTTCGATTTAAAAAAAAAAAAAAAAAGGAAGACTCATTCATGCGGCGTCTCCGCTTGGCTGCTTTGAGGCAAATGTTTGTCGAGCCGAAAGCGTTCCTCTGCGGAGGAACTGAAACTGGCGCCGGCACTTCCTGTGAGGTGAAGGCGGGAAGCAGCCGAAGACGGCGGAGCGCGTTCCTGAAGCCCGCACGCCGCAGGTCTTCCTAAAACCTCATTTTCCAGCTTGTCTCAGAACGTAGCGGCGGGTTAAATAAAAGGCTCTACGCTGTTCACATCTGCATGGCTCTAATCCAGATTGGTAATTTCCCGGATTAGCCACCTTAACGAGACACATGGGGTCAATTTTCAGCCTTATTCTGCACGACTTCAGCTCTTTTAGACAAAAGCCCCAATAATAAACATCATGATGTGTGTGTGTGTGTGTGCAGAGCGTCTTCTCAGGCTTAGCCTCGCTGTGAATAATCCACCATCTGTTGATCTTTCAGCTCTTACTTTCTCTCTCTCGCTCTCGAACTCAATCTAAGCGGTCCACGGTCAGATTTTCACCGTTATGGAGTCACTAAACGTAGGAATCGTCCTAAAAATCTGCAACAATTTTGCCTCTTTGGTGAAGAAGCCAGTTTTTGTAGCTTTGGGGTTTTTATTTGGCACCCGGTCTGGTTCTAAATCAAATTACTGCAGATTAAATCAGATTACCAAGAGAGTTCTCAGAAAAATAGAACTTCAGATTTATTTATAAGATCAGGGAAACGAACTGATATAAAATACAGATGTTGGTAAAACGAGCTGAACAATAATCAAAAGTTAAGCTTCATAATTTTGTGTTTTAGTGTCAGTAGACCATCTGAAACATTAAGCTAAAAGAAACAAAACACTAGCTTTAGGCTAAAAGTAAAAAAGCTAAATGGAATAAAAGATTTAACTAAAACTATCAAAAGGCTAGCTAGAAGCAAAAAGTAATAAAAGGTTAGCTAAGAGTAGCAAAATGCTAACTAAAAGCAAAAGCTAGAAGGGCTAGATTGAAGTAAAAAGTAACAAAAGGCTAGTTAGCAGTAGAAAAAAGGTAGCAAAAAAGCTAAATGAAATAAAAGGCTAGCTAGAAGCATCAAAAGATGAGTTAAAAGTAGCTAAAAGTAGAAAAGGGCTAGCTAAAAGCTAAACATTAGGCCAAATCTGGGAAAAGGCTAGCTAAAAGTATCCAAAGGCTAGCTCGAAGCTAAAATAAACTAAAGGCAAGCTAAGATTAACAAAAGACTAACTAGAAGCTAAAAGAAGCAAAATGCTAGCAAGACATTAAAAAGCACAAAACGCTGCATAAAATTCCCAAAAAAAGCTAACATAAAGTAGCCAAAGGCTAGTTTGAAGCTAAAAGTACCCAAAAGGTTAGCTAGAAGCTAAAATAACAAAAGGCTAACTAGAAGCTAAAATTAATAAAAGGCTAGCTTGAAGCTAAAATGAACAGAAGGTTAATTTGAAGCTAAAATGAACAGAAGGCTAGCTTGAAGCTAAAATGAACAGAAGGCTAGCTTGAAGCTAAAATGAACAAAAGGCTAGTTTGACGCTAGCATTAACAGAAGGCTAGCTTGAAGCTAAAATGAACAAAAGGCTAGCTTGAAGCTAAAATGAACAGAAGGCTAGCTTGAAGCTAAAATGAACAGAAGGCTAGCTTGAAGCTAAAATGAACAAAAGGCTAGTTTGACGCTAGCATTAACAGAAGGCTAGCTTGAAGCTAAAATGAACAAAAGGCTAGCTTGAAGCTAAAATGAACAGAAGGCTAGCTTGAAGCTAAAATGAACAAAAGGCTAGCTTGAAGCTAACATTAACAGAAGGCTAGCTTGAAGCTAAAATGAACAAAAGGCTAGCTTGAAGCTAAAAAGAACAGAAGGCTAGCTTGAAGCTAACATTACCAGGGTAGCTAAAAGCAGCATTAAAAAGACCACAGATCCGTTTACTAAAGCAGATTTCAAACAGAATGTTTTTGAGCAAACTGAGGAGATCTCCACGTGTTTCTATGATGAAATATTTGTACATAAAATTAAATATTCTGAAAAATATAAAAACTACAAAACCCAAACGTCACAGCAGCCGTCTCCTGAACGAGCTGAATGTTTCAAAAACAACAAAGTCTGAATTCTGTCGTTTCTCTGCTGTGTTTTGTGTAAATTCTGCCCCTCAGATAAGGAACAGTTCAAACAGGCTCCCGAAGGCCCCGTGTTGACATGACACGTTAGCCGCGCGGGCGTGTAAACGTCCGCTCTTCTGAACTCGCCGGTCCAACGTGACCCGGGGTGAAAGAACGCGAGGCGAGGCGAGTCGTTGTCTCCGCCGCCCTGCGGGTTCTCAGAAAGGCTGCGTGTTTAATAAAACCCAAGCTGTGTCAACAGCCCCGCGCCGCCCTGCAGCGGTGAGAAGGGAACATCCTCCGGCGGCGGGCGATATGCATTCTCTCCACCAACCTGGTGTCATTCTCCACGCCCCTCGGGGTTGTGCTGACGTGTTCTCCTTCCCGCCAGGGCAACCTTTGACCCCCATCCTTGTGTGCGTTTGCGGCAGGTCACGGAGCTGGCGGGCTACACGGCCAGGGTCCACGACATGTTCGCGGTGTTCGAGGACGTCCAGAGGGGCGTCTACAAGCGCTCCTCGCTGTCGGCGACCGCAACGGCGCAGAAGAAGAGCAAGCCCGAGCTGCACATCGATGGCCCGCTGGAGATAACGGGTCGGTTCTGCTGTTCTGCATGATTGAACCACGCCTGTGTGCAGTTTGGTCCGAACAGCCTCTCTGTCGAGATGCACCAAACTTTATTGTCCCCCGTCCCAATGCCAAGAGAGGACTCCGTCCGTCCATCCATCTGTCCATCCGGTGGATAACTTGTAAAATAACCGACACACCGACTTTCATTTCGGTGTGTGGTTGCGTCTGGACCAGTGGTCTTCAACCCTGATCCTCTTTGGGCCACTGTCCTGCGTCTTTTCCTTGTTTCTCTGCTCCAACACACCTGGTTTGAATCAATGGGTGATTAACAGGCTTCTGCAGAACATGAAGAGGTGATTTAACCATGAATCAGGTGTGTTGGAGCAGAGAAACAAGGGAGACATGGAGGACAGTGGCCCAAAGACGACCAGGGATGGACAACCCTGGTCTAGGCATAAGTAGGTTAATCAGGCTGCCGTTTCAAAAACAAAGATGGATGGATGAATGGATGGACGGATGAGTGGTTGGATGGAGGAATGGAAAGATGGATGGACGGAGGGACAGAGGGATGAATGGTTGGATGGATGGATGGATGGATGGACAGTTGGATGGATGGATGGATTAATCGATGGATGGACAGTTGGACAGATGGATGGATGGATTAATCGATGGATGGACAGTTGGACAGTTGGATGGATGGATGGACAGTTGGATGGATGGACGGATGGATGGACAGTTGGATGGATGGACGGACAGTTGGATGGATGGATGGACGGACGGACGGATGGATGGATGGAAGGATGGACGGATGTTTGGATTGATGGATGGACGGACGGACAGATGGAGGGATGGACAAATGGATGGATGGATGGATGGATGAATCTATGGCGCCCCCCTCTGGCTGCTGGTGGTAATTCGCTCCCTCCTCTCGTCACTCTGCTCCGCCTCAGACGGGTTCCATCCAGTACCTCCTTCGGTTCTTCTGGACTTTTGTCTTTTCTAACGAGCTGCTTGGAGTCCAGGTGTTGTTAACTTTCTCTCCTCCTGTCTTCAGGTGAGGTGATCGACGTCGAGCGGGGGATCGTGTGTGAGAACGTCCCGATCATCACGCCCAACGGGGACGTCGTCGTGTCGTGCCTGAACGTAAAGGTGAGGCAGCCGTCGACTTCCAAACGGGCCGCCGCGCTCCCCAAAGTCCATGTGGCGTTCGTTAAAGCTCCTCGTTAAGAAGGACGTTCATCCTCTCCTTTGTTTCGCCGCCTTCCGCCCACCGTCCTGCTCTCGCCGCATGTTCTGCTCAATCCGCGTCTGGAAAACCGAGTTTAACTCGATTTGTTCGCCGAGAAGACGACGCAGGCCTCGACCCAGAGCCGGCTTTCAAGTCCGAGCGGCCGTTAGGTGAACGTGAGGCTTGGAGGGGTTAGCTAATATCTTACCTGTCGTAGATGGCACTTCGATCGGACTCGGTTTGAAGAAATGGAGTTTAAATCAAGAAGCTAACGAGCTAATCCGAGTTTGTAAAGTGGTTAATTTTCTCGCGATTCTGAGTCCTCGACCGACTCGAAGTGGATCCCTGCCATCTTGAAACGACCACAGTGTCAAAACTCTGACAGCAGCTCCTGCAGATCCAGCTTCAAACGACCTTTACATCGCTGCTTTGTGTCTCCTGCGCCAACGTTTGAGGCTTTTTGTCCCGGGGACGTCCCCGTAGCGACCCCCGAGGGGTTAATAAACCGTCTCTTTTCACTCAGGTGGAGGAAGGAATGCACCTGTTGATCACAGGACCGAACGGATGCGGGAAAAGCTCTCTGTTCAGGATCCTCAGCGGCTTGTGGCCGGTCTACGGCGGCCGGCTCTACAAGCCTTCACCAGAACACATGTTCTACATCCCTCAGAGGTACGCACACACACACACACTCGCCGTAATCAGACGTCCTTCGTGCTCCCGAGCCGCCGCCGTAATCCAACCCGCCGTAACGAGACCCGTCTGCGACGGAGACATCCGAGCTGAGGACGGGAGTCCAGTAAGACCGAAAGTCTCCGCAGGAAATGAGCCGAAGCTTCGGAGAAATGGGCGAAAGCAAACGCTGGAAACAACAGCGTGGCTCTGATCTGCTGCCCGAGAAACAGGAAACGTTTAATGAAAAGTCGCCAAAATGCCGAGCAGCTGAAACGGGAGAAAAGAATAATTTTATACGGGTAAAAGAGCACGAATTAATTCATATTGTTGCTCGTATTTATAAATACTTTGGATTAAATCTGTTTCCGGTTTTATTTTAATTATTTTAATCATGCTGTGGCCCCGGCGGAGGTTTGAGCTCTCTGAGTGCCTCTAGTTTAATTTCTTTTTTTGTCAAAAGACAACTACAGGATAATGTTTCCTCGGTTTGAAAAAATTAATAAAAAGATTCTCGCGACTGGCCAGTAGGTGGCGACAAAAGCACCAATAATGGGATAAAAATATCTATATTTCAGAGCCTGACTGATTCTACAAAAAATGCATCTTTTTTTACTCTGTCCACCAATAAATTTGATCAGTTTAATAAAAATAAAAGTTAATCAGAGCTGCCGTTTGTTGCTGTTCTCAAACCTTTCCAGCTCGACAAAGCCATTTACCGACGAGCCTCGCCGCTTTTTTTAACTCGTGATTATCATTTTCATCTCTGTGTTACAGCCGAGGCTAATTAAGCTTCTGGTTTTGGTTTAAATTCGACGAAGTTCGTCAGGTTTGGTGTTTTAAAGACCCGCTTATGGGTCCCAAACGCAGATTTTCAGATCTAAACGGGAATCTTTGGAGGGTTCGATGAAGAGGCGCCTGATTTCCACGTGTCTGAGGGATTTAACGTCCTCCGGGACGCCTTAACGCAGCCGCGGTGGTCTCAAACCGAGCCCTTTGAGCGTAACGGAGCGGTGAATATTTTATATTCGGGACGAGACGGCCTCCTGGTATCCGTGACAGAACCTGACACGTCAACCCGAAACGGTTCGTAACGTTTGTCCCGTCTCTTCGAAGGCCGTACATGTCGCTGGGGACGCTGCGAGACCAGGTGATCTACCCGGACTCCGTGGAGGACATGGCTGCCAGAGGCCTCACCGACAAGGACCTGGAGGCCATCTTGGACATCGTCAACCTTAATCACATCGTCACCAGAGAGGGAGGTACGAGATTACCCACAACACCCGTCACTGAAGTCAGGAAGAGGTCTGCGCTTTGAGAGAATGTGTTAGGATTTCAAAATAAAATGTCTTCTTGTCCAGGCTGGGACGCTGAGCTGGACTGGAAGGACGTTCTGTCAGGAGGCGAGAAGCAGAGGATGGGCATGGCGCGCATGTTTTACCAAAAGTAAGACTGAGTCAAGATGGCCGCCACGGCTAATTAGCATTAACAGTGGCTGCTGAGGTGAGAAGCAGAGATTAAAAATGGCTTCCACTCTGTGTTGAAGGCCTAAATACGCCCTGCTGGACGAGTGCACCAGCGCCGTGAGCATCGACGTGGAGGGGAAGATCTTCCAGGCCGCCAAGGACGCCGGCATCTCGCTGCTGTCCATCACGCACCGTCCCTCGCTGTGGTACGTCCCGCCACGCTGCGGACATCTCTGTACGACGTGGTCCTGCTTTGACCACTCAGACGTCCAAACGTCCAGCTCTTTGGGGACATTTACAGACAGACTTTTGGGTTTTCTGACTTATATTTAACTTGATTTACAAAATATTTTCCCGTAGAAATACATGCTACTGTTAGCTTTTAGCTAGCCTTTAGCTACTTTTAGGTTTTATCTAGTTTTTTTGCTGTTTTTAATTTTTAACTAGTGTTTTTGTTACTTTTACCGGTTAGCAAATGTTTTGCTTCTTCTTGTATTTAGCTAGCATTTTGCTACTTTTAGCTTTTGGCTAACTTTGTACTACTTTAATATATTTTAGCTAGTATTTTTGCCTATTTTAGCCAGGGTTTTGCCACTTTAAATCATGTATTTTTCATTTTTAACCTTTAGCTAGCATTTAGATACTTTTAGTTCATGTTTAGTTACTTTTACATTTTAGCTACTTTTACCTTTTAGCTAGCAATTTGATACTTTTAGCTCATGTGTTGTACCTTTTAGCTACTTTTTGGTACTTTTACCTTTAGCCACAAGTGAGCATTTAGCTACTTTTATATGTTAGCTAGACTTTAGCTTCTTTGATATTTTAGCTAGCATTTTGCTACTTTTAGCTTTTAGTTAATCCTATTAGCTAATTCTAACCTTTAGATAGCATTTAGCTACTTTTAGTTCATGTTTAGTTACTTTTACATTTTAGCTACTTTCACCTTTTAGCTGCACTTTGATACTTTTAGCTCATGTGTTGTACCTTTTAGCTACTTTTTGCTAAGTGAGCATTTAGCTACTTTTAAATTGTAGCTCGCATTTTGCTATGTTTAGCAAGTGTTTGGCTACTTTTAGCTTTAAAATGAGTATTTAGCTGCTGTTACATTTTAGCTAGACTTTAGCTACTTTTATATTTTAGCTAGCGTTTTGCTACTTTTAGCCTTTAGTTAATATTGTTTGCTGATTTTAAGCTTTAGCTAGCAGTTTACTGCTTTTTTCCTTGTAGCTTTTAGCTAGTGTTCAGCTTCTTTTAGCGTTGAGAGCTTGTTTCACTGGTCGGTTCTTGTTTTCAGCTCGTAGAAGGAGGTGACTTCGAGCTTGTCTCCACTTCCCACTTCCTGTCTCCGCAGGAAGTACCACACCCACCTGCTGCAGTTCGACGGCGAGGGAGGCTGGCGCTTCGAGCAGCTGGACTCGGCGACGCGTCTCAGCCTCACCGAGGAGAAGCAGCGGCTCGAGGCCCAGCTCGCCGGCATCCCTGAGATGCAGAACCGCCTCAACGAGCTCTGCAAGATCCTGGGGGACGACTCGGTGCTGAAGACGGCCGAAGAGTGAACGTGGGGGACGGGGACGGCGTCTGAGGCGAGGACGCTCTTCTTTGGTCTTCTTCTTTTCGCCCCGAGCCTCGAGGTTAAACCTCCTCCTCCGTCCTCTGCTCAGTCCCTCGTTTGTCCTGCTGCTGTCCGAGACGTGAAGGACGGGGGAAGGTTGGGGGGGACAAAACCCGCCCAGCAGCGCCGTCCCCTCCGGTAACACCCACTGACCGTAGTTTCAGTCGTAGGTTTTTAATTAGAGCTGCACGCGGTAACAAACCGATGAATCACAAACGCATTTCCTCCCGACTACCAGCCGTTCAGATGTGTCCTCTGTGGGGGACATGGCTTCCACTCATTTGTCCACCTGATTATGTCTCATGCCCCACCCACTGCATACTACCGAATTACCTCCTTTTTGCTGTCAACAGAAGACATTTAGAGCTTTTTACAGATGTGAAGGGGCGGGGCTAATCACCTTACAAAGATTGGGGAATTTTAAATTAAATTATTGGACAATCTGTATTTTTAATTTTTTTTTTCCTGGTAGTCCGGAGGACATGTCAGACCGACGGCTGGCGGCGACGGAACGGAACGCCGTCGAGGTCTTCGACGATAACTCCGCGGGGGTTTTTCAGCGACAGACTCGTTCGCTCAGACCGACTCGTTTGACTTCCTGCTGACACGAGGACGAATGAAAGCCTGTGGAACCTCTAATTACAAATTTAGCCCATTCCAACGGGGGGATTTGTGTCGAAAATGAAATTTTAGCCCCCGATAAACAACAACAACAACCGATTATTGATAATTTTCAGCACAAAACGAAGAACTGTTCCTATCATGGCGTTGCTAAAACCTGAAATAAAAACGGCGCATAGGTTGGTTATTTCTTCTTGGTAACAGATGTTAGACCGTCAGGAAGGCTTTTATTTCCTCTTCAATAGCAGCAGGAGGAGGAGCCGGGCTGCGTATGGTTCTTCCGCATGCTCCCGAGTCCCCCTCCGTCTGTTGAGCCGGTTGTTAAACAGCCGGTTGGTCTCGTTTCTTCAGACTTCGGTCATCAAATCTAACAATCGACACCAAACAGTCGCAGGACAAGCCTGAAAAACGGGGCGCCGTTTGGAGCGGAAACCGATTTGTTACCAAGAAGCTTTACACAGATAATGGTCCAAACGTAGATTTCTTTACATCCTGTGTGAAGTTTATAAACAACGTCAGGACAACAAAAAGGCGATGGACAGAGTCTCCTCTTTAGGATGAACGCACCTCGGGTGGCTGTAAAAGTTAGCGTAGCGCCTAGCAGCTCGTTAAGCAGCCTTCCGGGTGCATCGATGACCCGTGGCGGACTCGGCCCGCTCTCACGCTCAGTGAACTCGGTACCCGTCTCGTTGCAGCTCTGTTTTTAATACTTTTAGCCTCCGATCGTTGGAGAAACTTACCTGGAGCCCTGATCAGACCGAGCTGATTGTTCCCTTCGTGGTTTTAGAGCACTTTACCCCCGGGGGGCTGATTCGAATCGATTGCCGTGACGACAAAAACACGCCGGGGAACATTTCAACGTCCGGAGCGGTATTCCAGGCGGCACGGCGGGATGTTCCGTCCTGGGAGGCAGAAAAATGGCCGTTTTTTTCACGCAATCCTTCGCTCCGGCGTCCGGCGCCGTGTTTGCTGCTCCTCTTGGTCTGAAGGCAGAAGTGCATCTCCGTGCACCGTATACCGCTGATGATCCCGCATTTAACTCTGTTTTCGTTTTATTACGAACGACGGCCGTATCAGTAGGAATAGCAACTCGTTTGGAAGTTTAGAGAAGTTTTTATTTTTTTGCTGAAACCCCTTTTTTTCCCCGGCCTGCATGATGGGATCGGATGCTGTGAAGCTGCGTGAATTCGTTCAACGTTTGCCTTAAAGAAACTCTCAAACGGAGCAGGAAATGTGGTTTGAATCGACCCTGTGGATTCTGGTTTGTGTTTTGTGTTTCGAATCTTCAGGTTTTTTTTTTTTTTAACGTTTCGAACCACTGATGATACCTCCCTCTTACTGACGCTGAGGAGACAAAAACAAAAAGAGACAATCAGATCCATCGTTAGGCAGAATACAAACGAACGCTTGTCTGAATCATGGAGGGGTCTGCAACCTGTGGCTCGGGGGCCAGAATCGAGGCAGAAATAACAACATTTAGATTCAGGACGCTTTTAACAGTTTATAACAATCTCTAATCCAACTTCTGGCTAATTTATCTGCAAATCCACCAGAGAATTCAACATTTTTAACATATTTAATGAAGAAAGGGCAGCTTCGGTGAAGTACAACAGATTAAAATAAATAAATTAAAGCATTGACGACATTCCGGTCGTTCTGACAACAATGAGAATTAATAAATGAAGGCTCGCCCCGATTAAAACGTGATAAAAGTTGAGTAAATTAAAGACATAATGGTGTAATCATTCCTTCCTAGGATTCCCACGGCTTTGCATCGTTTAAATTTTAAATTTTTACCGTTCGAAAGAGTTCATCTTTGTCCTAACGTTAAAAATAATGAAGAGTTTATTAAAGTTGTTTTATTTTATAATGTAAATATATATTCTCAGCGGAGCGTAGTAAACAAATTAAATGTTTAAACGGTGAAATTATCTTTTTTTTTTTGCAGTTTAAATTTAAGGCAGCAACACGTCTTAAAACATTTGAAATGAGCTTTTCGACAGTAACCTCCTCGGCGTCCTACAGCAGTTTGGCCCCGCCTCCTTTTAAGGAGGTAACTCCGCCCACACAGTCAGCCCACAGAAACTCTAAAAACGAGTCGTTAATGTTTGAAACCAGAGGAACGGACCACTGGAGGGTTTGATGATGGTGTTGAACTACAAGGAAAAACCTGAAAACTCTTATTTTGAAATATTTTTTCTCATTTCCCCTTTAAGATGTCTCGCTGCCATTAAATTCTAAATTACTTCTCTGTTTTTATTTACGTTTCACGTCGCGTCCTGTCTTTGTCTCGAGGTCTCTGAGTGAAGGTTGCAGACCCCGGATCGAAGAGCTGCTTTTAGATTTTTTTAAGTTTTAAATCTGAAGAATGTAGATTTTTATCCCGTTTTCTTCGCCGAGCCGCGGTGACCGTAGCTGTGGAGGCTCGGCGGTCCTCCTCTTTCGTTGCTGTTTTAGCGCCGCGGCGCAGGAAGTGGCGCCGGTCTCCCGTCCAGACTGTGTTGACGGGAGGAGACACGAGCCGCCGGATGACGCAGAGTCTGGACTAAAAGGCGACGGCTTTCAGGACCGAGGAGCTTCAGCTTGTTTCTGCTGCCCCCCGCTGGCCGAAGCCAGTCACTGCGGGGTTAGCGCTTTCCGCTTCGAACGCCTGTCGGATCGGTTCTCCTTCCTCAGCTTCCAGGCCCAGAACCCAGTGAACTAACGTCACTTTATGTTGGAAAGTAAAGAACGTGTATTTTCTTGTAAATAAAAGGAAATGATGCAAACTTGGAATGGTCCGCCCTGTGGTTCTTCCTCAATGTTCTTCAGGAACGGTTCTTTGTTCTCCTTCTTTAAGCTTTGTGATATTTTAGCTGTTTGTGTTCGAAAATATTCGGCTCATTCACGACACACCAGCTGTGACTTTTGTACGTTTAAAAAAAATGTCGTCATGTTAGTTTTAGCTTTCCTGTTACTTTTAGCTTCTAGCTAGCCATTTGCTACTATTAGCTACCGTTCTACTTTTGGCCTACAGCTAACCTTTTGCGACTTTAGCTTTTAGAGCTTTTAGCCAGCCTTTTCCTACTAATAGCTAAATATTTGCTTTTTTAGCTTCTAATTACTGTTCTGTTAATTGTAACTTTTAGCTAGCCCCTTGCTACTTTAGCTTTTAGCCCCCATTTTGTTACTTTTAGCTACTGTTCTGCTACTTTTAACTTCTGGCTAATCTTTCGCTACTTTTAGCTTTTAGGTAGTGTTTTGCTACTTTGACTTTAACCAGTATTTTCCTACTTTTAGCTAAAGTTCTGTTACCTTTACCTTTTAGCTAATCTTTTGCTACTTTAGCTTTCAGCCAGCCTTTTCCTACCAAAAGCCAAACCCTTGCATTTTTATTTTAGCTTCTAATTATCGTTCTGTTACTTTTAGCTTTTAGCTAACCTTTTGCTACTCCTATCTTCTAGGTAGTGCCTTGCTACTTTTAGCTTCTGGCTTGTATGTTGCTCCTTAAAGCTTTTAGCTCGTGTTCTGCTGTTTTTAGCTTCAACAACTCAGTTTCAGCTTCTTCAGCAGATGTTGGCTCTCACTGCACCTTCGGCTCGTGTCCGAGCTGCATGAGACCTTTAACATTTCAGAGTTCTGGGTCAGTGGGGGAGCTGACTCCTTAAATTTCTCCCCATCCCTCACTGTACACCTCCACCCTCTCCATTTCAATT
>JAOWBD010000077.1:16550909-16566384 GCA_028566035.1 Kryptolebias ocellatus | reverse complement strand
AGAGAAAAGAAACACGTCCGCCTTCCACCAGGAGCAGAAAAAAAAAAATGTATACATATATGTGTGTATAAATATATGTATATGTATATATATATATGTATATATACATATATGTATATATATGTATAAGCTAAAAAGCTAGTCAGAGCTGCAAGCGCGTTAACTTTTTTCCACCACTAGATGGAAGCATAGTTTAGCAGCCAGGCTTAATTCTGTTTATTCAATTTAATCTAAAAATAATACACGAAAGCACATTTAAATAACTCTCAAACACACTGTAGTTGGCTTTATTTTGATGAGATTTTGTTGTTCTTTTTTTTTTTTTTCCGGCTATTTCGCCTAAGTACTCGGTGTATTGTTATTGTTGTTGTTGTTTACAACCCCCCTCCTCCGTGTCAGGTTGGTACAGCTCGGTGGGAGGAGCCTAATTACGTCATGTGCCTCGGAGGGGAGGGGGTGAAGCGGCCGCTGCCCGGGCTCTTCTCCCCACTCGCGCCCGCTCTCCACCCGGACAGGAGGCAGAGGCAATGCCGCTGCAGAGTTGCACCGCCGGTTCGACCGTCATGGACGTTTATATTTAACAGCTCGGTGAAAAAAAAGATACATTTTTAAAAATGTGTTTAATTCCGCGCCGGAAGCTGAGGATAGAAGCGGGTCAGTGAGAGGAGCGGGGGGAGGGGGGAGGCTCCGCCGTCCTAAGAGGATAAAGAAACAGGGAAAGCGGGCTGCTTCTCGACCCGGTTCGGTGGCACCATGAGCGGACCGGATGAGAGCTCGGTGCGCGTGGCTCTGAGGTAAGGATGCAGACGGGACCCTCTTCTTCCTCGTCTTCCTCGTCTTCCTCAGGGATGCTCCTGTGACACCTGCTCACCCTGCTTCAACATCATCTTATTTTATTATTTTTTGCTCATTGTGTCTGTTAGCAAAATATCTCACGAACCAGCGATCAGATCTGAATGAAACTTTCAGGAATCAATCACTGGATGCGCGACTACAGCTGATTACATTTTGGAGTCAAACCAATTAAAAATGGCCGCCACAGCTGACCGAATTTAGCAAATACAAAAATGGCGAAAATTCGGTTAATTTTACAGATATCAAGCTGAAATTTGGCTTGGTGGTAGCTGAGACTGACCCGCAACGGATATTCCGATTGCAAGCAGATCGCTTTAAGATGCTGATGATTAAAGTTCCCCAACAACTACCGCTTGCTTTTGTTTACCTACGTAAACGGCCGAAGCGACTGAAAATAGGTAAACCTCTACCTGAGGGCTGTTTGGCAACGATAAGGTCGACAATTTGTTCGTATCGGTGCGCATTCATGCTCATATTTGCGAAATACGCACACAAAAGGGCTTTGTTTACGTTGAGTGCGTACCCGCGTTTCAGGATTTCAATCAAGATAACTGGGAAACTACTGGAGTTAAACTCAATCAAACTGCAGCATTTGATAGAGTTCAGGGTAAACTTTTATTTATGTTTGACTTTGTAGTTTAGATCGAGCAGCTTTAAAGGCAAACATCTCGTCTGTTTGATCGTTTTTATTTTATTTAAGCAGATTTGAGTCCAGAAAGTTCTGGGAAACCTGAAGCGTGGCGTCAGCGGCGGGGGGAGAGAGGACAAAAGGCGCTCGCGCTCGTGTTTCCTCAGACTTTGACCCAGAGCTGTGTTTACCGAGCTGAATCGGCTCGCAGGTCAGACTCCGCTCCTTTCGGAGTCGATCAATAATCAATGATTTGATTTCGTCACAGCGCCGACGGACTCCGGAGATCACGTCCGTCCCGTTTCAGCGTCCCAGCTGATCTCTGTTGTCGTTTTACTGAAACTCTCAGTACGTTCGCAGCTGATTCAAGATGGCCGCCACAGCCAGCTGACCTTAGAAATAATCGGCTCCTACAAAAGCATCGTCCTCGTTAAATCTACTTCAGCACACTCGCTCTGTTTAGCCAATTATTTTTAGCAGCTATTCTGCTAGCTCTTTGCTACTTTTTGGGTTTTTTTTGGCTAGCTTTGTGATACATTTAGCTTCTAGCTGCCATTTTTGTAGTTTTAGCTTGTAGCTAGTCTTCTGATTCTTAGCTTCTAGCTAGCATTTCGCGATGTCTAGCAATTTGCTCTTAGCTGTTTGCTCCCGTTTTGCTACCTTTAGGTTATAGCTAGCCATTTGCTACTTTTATTTTTAGCTACGGTTCTGCTTCTTTTAGTGGCTAGCCCTTTGCTACTTTTATTTTTAGCTAGCTTTTTCTTTTTTTTACCTTCTAGCTGCTATATATGCCAGACTTAGCTTGTACCTAGTCATCTGATTTTAAGCTTTTAGCTAGCATTTTGGGATATCTAGCAATTTGCTTTTAGCTGTTAGCCGACCCATTGCTATTTTTAATTTTTAGCTGATGTTTTGTTACTTTTAGCTGTTAGCTCCCATTTAACTTGTTCTTGTTTATAGCTATTTTAAATATTTATTTATTTTTAGGAACTATTGTGTTACTTTTAGCTGTTGGCTAGCTTGTTACTTTCTTAGCTAGCTTTTTCATATTTTTACCCACTAGCTGCCATTTTATGTTGGTTTTAGCTTGTAGCTAATTATTTGATTCTTGACGTTAAGCTAGACTTTTGCTATTGTTAACCTTTTTTAGCATTATGCTATTTAACTAGCAATTTTCTACTTTTAGTTGTTTGCTAGCGCTTTGCTACGTTCAGTTTTGGCTAGCTTTTTCATATTTCTACCTTCTAGCTGCCATTTTTATAGTTTATAGTAGCTAGTCATTAGATTCTTAGCTTTTAGCTAGCTCTTTGCTATTGTTAACATTTTTGTTGTGTTATGCTATTTTTATCTATCAATTTGCTTTTGGCTGTTAGCTAGCCATTTCCTACTTTTATTTTTTAGCTACCATTGTGTTGCTTTTAGCTGCTTACAATTGCTTTTATACTTTTTGTTTCTAGCTAGTTTTAGCTTGTAGCTAGTCATGTGATTTTTAGCTTTTAGCTAGCCTTTTAGATTGTTAGCATTAGCTGTCCTTTTGCTGCTTTTCGTTACCGTTCTGCTGCTTTTACCTTTGGCTTCTAGGTGCCGTTTTAATAGTTTTAGCTTGTAGCTAATTATTTGATTCTTAACTTTAAGCTAGCCTTTTGCTATTGTTAACCTTTTTTAGCATTGTGCGATTTAACTAGCAACTAGCAATTTACTAGCAATTTTGTACTTTTAGTTGTTTGCTAGCGCTTTGCTACGTTCAGTTTTGGCTAGCTTTTTCATATTTCTACCTTCTAGCTGCCATTTTTATAGTTTTAGCTTGTAGCTACTCATCAGAGCTTTTATCTAGCTCTTTGCTATTGTTAACATTTTTGTTGTGTTTTGCTATTTTTATCTATCAATTTGCTTTTGGCTGTTAGCTAGCCATTTGCTACTTTTATTTTTAGCTACAGTTCTGTTACTTTTAGCTGCTTACGATTGCTTTTCTACTTTTTGTTTTTAGCTAGTTTTAGCTTGTAGCTAGTCATGTGATTCTTAGCTTTTAGCTAGCTTTTTGGATTGTTAGCATTAGCTGTCCTTTTGCTGCTTTTAGTTACCGTTCTGCTGCTTTTACCTTTAGCTTCTAGGTGCCGTTTTAATAGTTTTAGCTTGTGGCTAGTCATTTAAAACTAGCGTTTAGCTAATGTTTTGCTCATTTTGTCGTTTTCTCACTCATCCTCGACCTGGGGGAGGCGAGGGGAGACAAAAGGCGACAAAACTGAAACAAAACAAATATTAGCTCGAGTCGTATCCGCCCGTCGGGATCCTAGCTTCAGCTTTTTTTAACATGCTGGCGTTTCGTGTAATCAGCCGAAGATCTGTTTGTGTCTTTACTGCATCTCCGTCGCTCGTCAGATCCATTAATTTCACCTGATGGGCGCTTTCACGGCGTCTGCCTCCTGGAACAACATGGCGGCGAGGCTGAAAAATCCCCAATTAGACCTCCAGCGTTCCTTCAGCCAAAGGAAGAAAAACAGCCGAAGTAAATCTGAGTTTTTTGCTGCTTAAGAAAACGTGTCACCTTTTAAATTGATGATGATATTCAGCAGAATCCTTCCCTTCGAGCAGCAAACCGCAGCCTCGTTTCAGGTGTTTTCACCTCAGCTAATCGCCGTGGAAACATCATAATTACCGTGAAGCTCCAGCCAGCGGGTTGCCAGATACAACCTGCCTCAACACGCGAGGCTATTAGTATCTGTTGACAACCTCATTTTACTTATGTGCGATAACGGAACAAAGGAAGAAAGGAGCCCAGAACTGTCAGCACGTTTTAATTTCTCATGAGACAAAAACAAAATTAAAAAGAAAAGAAAACACAAGCGTGACAGGAAGTTGATGTTTCCGAAGCCGAAACGACGACATAAACCGGGACTGTTGTGGCGGTCCGGTGTGGCGGTCCGTCAGCTCGTGAAGATGTTTGAAATGCACCTTTAATAATTCAGGGCCTGCGGTCTCAGCGAGCAGGAAGGATTCAGGTTTCATTAAAGTAACTGAGAAGTTTTTTTCCGTTTTAATCAGAGGAATCAGTCTCATGGTTTCATTTCCACCGGTGGATGACTCAGAGCTAAATATGGATACAAGTACATAACACAGTACCACTGAGTACTAAGTACTTACCTGGTTCTTATAGGAATAATACCAGGTATACCCCAATACATGCTGAGGTATAATACAGCCCCAGTACCTACCGGGTACTTAGGTGTTACATTACAGTCCAGTATAAAGTATAAGTACCTGTTAGGTACTTGGCAAGTACCTGGTCCTTACTTTATAGGTACCTGTTACTTACCAAGTACAATGCCAGGTTGAGCCAAGTACATACCAGGGTATAATACAGTCTAGTATTTACTGAGTATATGCCTGATATGTTGGTAGTTAGTACTTAACAGATACATACCTTGTTTTTGACTAGTACGTACAAGGTACTTACCAGGTGCAATACCAAAAACACCCTTTTTGTACCAGGTATCTACCTGGTACTTCCCAGGTTGTTACTAGGTAGGTACTAGGTACAAATTGAGGTATATATGCAATCTGGCACATACCGAGTAGGTACCTGGTATGTACCACTAAGTACTAGGTACCTACCAGGTGTAATACTAGGTATACCTCAGTACAAGCTGGAGTAGAATACAGCCCCTGTACATACCGGGTACTTACCTGTTATGTTACAGTACCTGTTAGGTACTTAGTAAGTACCTGATCCTTTCCTAGTACTTACCTAATAGGTACCTGGTACTTAACATGTACAATGTCAGGTCGACTCTAGTACATACAGGGGTACAATACAGTCCGGTATGTACTGTGTATATACCTGATATGTTGGTTGTTAGTACTTAACATATACATATCTTGTAGTTGACTGGTACGTACAAAGTACTTACCAGCAAATATTTGTATTTGGTATTTCCAGGTAGTTACTTATTGAGGCATGTACATTACCAGGTACAATACCACTACCCTGAATGTACCAGGGTATATGCAGCCTGGTACATACTGAGTAGTACTTCCTAGTACTTAACATGTACATATCTTGGACTTAACAGGTATGTACCAGGAACCTACTAGGTAAAATACCAGGTATACCCCTGTGTGTACTAAAGTATTTTCAAGTTAAGTCCAATACAGTTCATTCACTGTATTTTTGCAGAAAATGCCATTTTTTTCTTAGTATTTGGAAGTTTAGCTGCAGAAGTACTTTTTCTTATAGTTGTTTACCAGAGATGAAGTAAGCTTTAAACAATTAAAGAAACAATTCTCATTTTTTTCCCCATATCTTTAAAAGATGTTACAGCTTCCAAAACATGCATTTAAAGAGGAATTAGGACTGTGCTTGTTAAAGGAGCCAGTGCCCTTTGACCTCTGTGGGTTTAGCTCTGAACACAAAAGCGGCGTTTGAGCTCGCATGGATGGACCGATGTCCGCCCGGGCAAATTTAACGATGAATATTCACGAGGCAGAGGAAGCAGCTGCCAGCTGACGTCACGGGACGTTCCCCTCCGAGACATTCAGTAACTTCCATCCAACCAGACGACCAGAGTTAATTTATGATGGATTTCTGGCTTCAGGCCTCAGTTCACACAGGCAGAAGTAAAAATACACTCGTCTACCTGCCGGCTAAAAGAAGCTCGTCCTTTTCCTGTCCGCCTGTGTCGTTATGTAAGCGAGTCACGCTGCTCCACCTTCGTCAGGCTAAGGAACATTACAGAGGATTACGACCATCTTGGATTCAGCATTTTCCTCTTTTTAAGACTTTCATATGAACAAACTACCGTTCCTGAACAGATCTGTGCATTTTTGTCGCCTTGTGCTTCAAACATAAACTTAAAAATCATGCTGTATTTCATAGTTAGTACATAAGACATGATGTGAAACTAGTCTTATTTGACTCACTAATGAGGAAGAGGAGGATTATGCTTAATAACTTCCACCTTGAATGACGCTAAATGTGTTTCATGTGGATGAGTTAGCTGAAGCGATATGCTAATGTTAGCTCGAGTATGCTGAAGCGATACGCTGATGTTAGCTTGAGTTAGCTGAAGTGATATGCTAATGTTAGCTCAAGTTAGCTGAAGTGATATGCTAATGGTTGCTTGAGTTAGCTGAAGTGATATGCTAATGTTAGCTCAAGTTAGCTGAAGTGATATGCTAATGGTTGCTTGAGTTAGCTGAAGTGATATGCTAATGTTTGCTTGAGTTAGCTGAAGTGATATGCTAATGTTAGCTTGAGTTAGCTGAAGTGACAGGTTACTGCTAGCTTGAGTTAGCTGAAGTGATACGCTAATGTTAGCTTGAGTTAGCTGAAGTGATACGCTAATGTTAGCATGAGTTAGCTGAAGTGACAGGTTACTGCTAGCTTGAATTAGCTGAAGTGATACGCTAATGTTAGCTTGAGTTAGCTGAAGTGATACGCTAATGTTAGCTTGAGTTAGCTGAAGTGAAACACTGATGTTAGCTTGAGTTAGCTAAAATGAAACACTGATGTTAGCTTGAGTTAGCTAAAATGAAACGCTAATGTTAGCTTGAGTTAGCTAAAATGAAACGCTAATGTTAGCTTGAGTTAGCTGAAGTGAAACACTGATGTTAGCTTGAATTAGCTCAAATGAAACGCTAATGTTAGCTTGAGTTAGCTAAAATGAATCGCTAATGTTAGCTTGAGTTAGTTGAAGTAAAACACTGATGTTAGCTTAAGTTAGCTGAAGTTATACGCTAATGTTAGCTTGAGTTAGCTAAAGTGACAGGTTACTGCTAGCTTGAGTTAGCTGAAGTGATATGTCAGTGTTGTGTGGTTGTGTTTGACTTTTTTTTTTTTTTTAGATTTGGTTTCAGTTCAGCCTTAAACCTTCATGTTGGGGTTTTATTTATTTTCCTTTTAGCCTTTTCACCTCAGGTTCCTCTTCCTGGAGCGCTCACGCTCCTCGGTGTCGGTTTACTGAGAACTCACGAGTCAGGCCTGCAGGTTGTGGTTGGCGATGATGATGATGATGATGATGATGCACGGTGAGGACCAGCCGCTTCTCTGGGGAGCGGCTTGATTGGCCAGAGGAGTGAGGTCAGCGAGCTCTTCGATTGGCTGGTGAATCAGCAGCAGCGTTGGCAGCTGACTCATCTCTTTTTTTCTGTTTTTTAATTAAATAAGCTTCATTAATTTGTTTTTTAGAAGCTCTCAGGGTTTGTTTAGAGAACGTTTAGCTTCTGATGGCCGACGCCCTCCTTCGCTGCGATCGCCGTGATGAGACGACTTGTCTCATGGGTGGAGGCTCACAGAACCCCTTTGTGTGCAGCTAAATGTGTGTACTTTACTGGACCTGTGTGTGTGTACACAGAGCCCCCAGTGAACTCCTCAAATTACCAAAGAAAACTCCTCTCGGCCAGAAGCCGCGCTTTAAAAAGCAGCTTTGTTTGCAGCAGAAACAGTGTTTTAAACAAAGTTTTCTATCGATCAGAGCGGAGATAAATCCAGTTTTCACTTGCAGACGTTACCTGCTGCGGTCGAGTAAAACATGCGTTTATTAAGGCCTCTGAGCTTTAGCCTAAAAGTACGTGTTCAGGATGACTCTCGGCCACTACCACGCCGATTTTTAGCTCAATCTTTGTAAAAATGGCCGGGTTTCAGCCCTTCTTTGCGTCCGGGCGTGGATTAAACAAACCATTTATGTGTAAAGTTTGAAAGTTTGATTTGAAGATTTATTTTTTTTACTGAACAAATCAAGCTGATGAATCATTTCAACCATAAACTCTCATCATGTTTTGGTGTAAACGCTCTGAAAGGTGATAAATTCAGTGTTGTTGCTGTGTTTAGTTTTTTATCATTCGCTCCATGAGGCTCGAGGTGCCAGGACGGATTAATGTGCTGAAAGGTGATTGTTGCTCAGCGTGCCTGACTTCGCCTGCGGGGCGTCCGAACCGACGTGTTCGGGAACGGCCCGTGTGGTGCGCAGGAGGCGGTTCAGCGCTTCAGCGCCGCCGCTGCGTTGAAAGTAAAGTTTAGGGTTGGAGATCATCTGAAGTCAGTGTGTTGGGTAAATAATCCATGATTCAAGCCTCTCTAATCTCTCAGCTGCTTGTGTTTTGCTCTCAGAGCGCCTGATAAGTGGTGAAAAGCTTAAAGATAAAACTAACCTCCGGACTGCAGCTTCTTTCAAACAGAAACTAGTTTAATAAATTTATCATTTTATTCATTTTTAAAGTCTTTCTCTCTGAGTTCTCAGATTCTGCGCAGACGTCGCCGAAGTCTTCGCCGCGACGTTTAGCCAAAACCAGAGAAATCACGTTTTCTGTGAGAAGCCTGAGAGCTGAGAGAGATCTGCTGAAGCAGCTGAAACTGAGCCGGTACAGCTAAAAGAAGCAAAACACCCGCAACGACTAAAACTATCAAAGAGCTGGCTAAAAGCTAAATGTAGCAGACCATTAGCAGTTAGCTGAAAGGAGCAAAACACTTTAAACGGCTAAAGGTTTTAAAAAGCTAGCTAAAAGCTAAACATAGCTAACCGATAGCAGTTAGCTGAAAGGAGCAAAACACTATAAACGGCTAAAGGTTTTAAAAAGCTAGCTAAAAGCTAAACGTACCTAATTAATAGCAGTTAGCTGAAAGAAAAGCTAGCTAAAAGCTAAACATAGCTAACCGATAGCAGTTAGCTGAAAGGAGCAAAACACTCACAATGGCAAAAGGTATCAAAAAGCTAGCTTAAAGCTAAACATACCAAACTGATAGCAGTTAGCTGAAAGAAAAGCTAGCTAAAAGCTAAAGGTAGCAAACTAATAGCATTTAGCTGAAAGTAGCAAAGCACTTGCGATGGCTAAAGGTATCAAAAACCTAGCTAAAGCCTTAACACGGCAAATTAGTAGCAGTTAGCTGAAAGTAGCAAAGCACTTGCGACGGCTAAAGGTATCAAAAAGCTAGCCTTAAGCTAAACGTTGCAAACCGATAGCAGTTAGCTGAAAGAAGCAAAACTCTTGCAATGGCTAAAAGTATCAAAAAGCTAGCTAAAAGCTAAACGTAGCAAACCAATAGCAGTTTGCTGAAATAAAAGCTAGCTAAAACCTAAACGTAGCAAACTAATGTAGCAAAATCCTTGTGGCGGCTGACGGTATTGAAAAGCTAGCTTAAAGCTAAATGTAGCAAAACAATAGCAGTTAGCTGAAAGAAGCAAAGCACTAGCTACAAGCAGCAACGGTTAGCTAAAAGCTGAAAGTTGCGGACGAGGACAAAGTTGAGACAAATTCGTTGAAGCAGATTTCAAAAAATCGTTTTTTGATGCGATAATAAAAACGCCTGAAGTGGAAATCTTAGCCACGAAGCAACAAACGGTCGTTTCACTCCCTCGTTTCCTTTGACGTCTTCTAAAAACGTGAGCTCTGAACGTCGCCGGTTGGAGGAACAGCGAGCCGCCGACTCGCTGCCCTCGCTGCCGGCGCCTCCTTTTGTCAGCCTGGATTAAATTTCTCCGTCAGGTTTCATGGAAAGGAGGCCAGCGGGGATTAAATGTCGACCCACTCCTGTAAAATCGGACCAAACCACGGCCCGCTCCGATGAATAAACCCCTCAGTTTATCCAGGAAGTATACGGCTCCCCGAAGACTTCAGCCGTTTCACTGCAGACGTTAAAACATGTAAACAAACAAACAAACAACCTCGGCTGATTGTCCTCAGAGTCAGACAGACGCCGTTCATTCCTCCCACGGTGCTTCACAAGTGTGTGTGTGTGTTTCAGCTCTCAGACTTTTTATATTTCGGTTTGAAAACACAGAAATACACAGAGATCTTTCAAACAGCTGCTTTGGCTGCGTGCGCCGCTTTCATCTTCTTGTGCAAATTTTAGCTTTTAGCTGCCGTTTTAGTTCTTTCAGCTTCTGTCCACTTTTACTTTTTTAGCTACTTTTAGCTTTTAATGATCATTTTGTAATTTTTAGTTTCTGCTATTTTAGCTGCAATTTTCCCACTTATAACATTTAGCCACCACTCTTCTTCTTTTGGCTACCATTTTAGTACTTTTAGCTTTCAGCTACTTTTCTACAACTTTGCTAATCTTAGCTACTGATTTCTTATTTTAGCTTTAATATATGTGTTGCTACTTTAAGCTTCTGTTATTTTTAGCTTTTAGCTGTTGTTTTCTTTTAGGTTTCAGCTACTGTTTTAGCTATCGTTCAGCTGCTTTTAGCTACAGTTTTGTTAAGCTTAGCTACAGCTTTGTTGCTTTTAGCTGCTGTTCTGATCATTTTAGCCTCAGTTTTATTCATTTTTTGCGTCTCTTCGGCTCGTTTTAACTTCAGCTCTCAGTTTTAGCTTCTTTAGCTCGTATCAGCAGTCATTCGACGCGCTCGTTGTGTTTTAGGAAAATATTTTGTCTCTCTAGTTTCTGTCAGTGAAGCCAACAGTCTCCTGTGTCTCATCGGTGTCTCGCTGTGTCTCGTCAAGTGTCTCATCGTATGTCTTGTTGTGTCTCGGTGTGTCTTGTCACATGTCTCTGAGTGTGTCTCGTCGCATCTTTTTGCATGTCTTCTAGTGTGTCTTGTCTCGTTGTGTGTCTCATGTCTTGCTGTTTGTCTCGTCGCATGTCACGTCATTCATCATCATATGTCTCTTTGCGTGTCTTGTCTTGTGTCTCGTTATGTCTCGCCATGTCTCACCGTGTGTCTCGTGGTGTCTCTCACCATGTGTCTCACTGTGTGTCTCGCCAAGTGTCTCACCGTGTGTCTCACCGTGTGTCTCACCGTGTGTCTCGCCGTGTGTCTCATGGTGTGTCTCGCCGTGTCTCGCCGTGTGTCTCGCCGTGTGTCTCACCGTGTGTCTCATGGTGTGTCTCACCGTGTGTCTCATGGTGTGTCTCACCGTGTGTCTCACCGTGTGTCTCGCCGTGTGTCTCGCCGTGTCTCACCGTGTGTCTCGCCATGTGTCTCACCGTGTGTCTCATGGTGTGTCTTGCCGTGTCTCGCCGTGTGTCTCACCGTGTGTCTCACCGTGTGTCTCACCGTGTGTCTCACCGTGTGTCTAACCGTGTGTCTCACCATGTGTCTCACTGTGTGTCTCACCGTGTGTCTCATGGTGTGTCTCACCGTGTGTCTCACTGTGTGTCTCACGGTGTGTCTCACCATGTGTCTCACTGTGTGTCTCACCGTGTGTCTCACCATGTGTCTCGCCGTGTGTCTCACCATGTGTCTCATTGTGTCTCTCATGGTGTGTCTCACCATGTGTCTCACTGTGTGTCTCACCGTGTGTCTCACCATGTGTCTCGCCGTGTCTCGCCGTGTGTCTCGCCGTGTGTCTCACCGTGTGTCTCATGGTGTGTCTCATGGTGTGTCTCACCGTGTGTCTCACGGTGTGTCTCACGGTGTGTCTCACCGTGTGTCTCACTGTGTGTCTCACGGTGTGTCTCACCGTGTGTCTCACTGTGTGTCTCACTGTGTGTCTCACTGTGTGTCTCGCCGTGTCTTATGTGTTTCATCTGTGTCTCATGGCGTGTCTCGTCCCCTGTCCCCTGTCCTCTGTCCCATGCTGCAGCAGGAAGCGATGTTGTGTTTTGGGTTTTTTTCCGAGCGTCTCCTCGGTGAAAACGGGCGTGTCTGTTTGCTCAGAGCTCACGTCTCGCTCTGCCTCCATCTTGAACAGTGAGCGCTCTGTGTGCGTCGCTGCGCGGCCGACCGCATCCAGGAAACACACACACACAGGTCACACACACACACACACACGTCTCATTACACCTGAGAGGAAAGTTCTGTCCTTTAAATCAGCTCATATTATTAAGTTCTGTCTTCGATGACTCAGATTCGCTTCCCGACGCCGTGAAGCTGAGTTTGAATCCAACTTTGACAGATTCTGATTTAAGGTCAACGAGAACGACGCCGGAGTGGAACATGTCTGCGGTCCGAGGGTTCAAATGTCTTTCTGCCTTCCAGGATTCGTCCTCAGCTGGCCAAGGAGAAAATCGAGGGCTGCCACATCTGCACATACGTGATGCCCGGAGAGCCGCAGGTGGTCCTGGGGAAGGACAAGGCCTTCACCTTTGACTTCGTCTTCGACATGGACACTCAGCAGGACGCCATCTACACCCACTGCACCGAGAGGCTGATCGACGGCTGCTTCGAGGGCTACAACGCCACCGTCTTCGCGTACGGACAGGTTGGTGTCGCGCGCGCCCGTCCAGAATCCGCTGGTTTCGTTTCGGCCTCGGAGGGATCAGCGGCTCCCGCGTGTTCCGACCTGCTCCTCGCCGCGGCTTCATATTAGCTCTGATAGATTCA
This sequence comes from Kryptolebias ocellatus, assembly GCA_028566035.1. Lineage (NCBI taxonomy): Eukaryota > Metazoa > Chordata > Actinopteri > Cyprinodontiformes > Rivulidae > Kryptolebias > Kryptolebias ocellatus. The sequence continues at coordinate 16,553,637 of JAOWBD010000077.1, read as the reverse complement.
CCTCGGGGGAGTTTATTACTCTACCAAAGCAAAACAAGAACGAGCTGACGTCACGCCAGAACATGGAGGTGAGCCGTGTGGTGGAAAACATCCGCTGCGCCGACCTCCTTTACCACGTCCCAAAGATCGCCTCGAAATTAACAGACGTAACATTTTAAAGGCAAAGCCTCTTTTTTTATAAATATAAAACAATCTGACCAAACGGAGGGTTTTTGAGAAACCAGCTAATTCCCAAAGCCCCTGGCAAAGGGAGACGTGCGCCTCAAACTGCGCCTCCAACCACCCGGCGTCTCTCTGCGCCGAAACAGATCGCCCCCACGCTCATAATTAGATTCGATGCCATATTTAGCGTCTGACGTTCGCTTTCCCCTGAGAGCTGCTGCTAACAGCGTGTCAGAAGAGGAGCGACAAGAGGGCCGGCTGGTCAGGAAAGCTTTAATTCAGCAGACTTCGTTGCCTCAACAGACAAGTCGTCAGAAAACACGGGATTAAACTCAGTTGTTGCCTTTTTGATTTAGTAAATGAAATTAAAAGGATGATCAAGGAAGCACTAAATGCCACTGGGTGACGGGAAGTTCCTCCTGCAGTTTTAAGGACTACCTCGGGGCCTTGAGGAACCGTTTTTCTGCCTGTCACTTCTGTGCCTGCTGTGTCACCGGCCACTTCATCGGCCGCCTGTCAGCCAATCGCACGGCGGCACCTCGACGCGGTGAAGATGACTTGTCTGGGTTCGGAACGGGGAAGAAAAGGGGATTTAAGTGACTTTGAACGCAGCGTGGTCGTTGGTTTGAGTATTTCAGGAAGTCCGAAAGTTATAAAATCTCCAGGGAGAGCTGATAAATCTGACATCGTGCGTCAGTAAATCCAGACCTAGTTAGCAATTAATAAAATAGTTTGGATCTCTTTAAACGGGAGCCTTTTAGGGCAAGAGAGTCTCCAAGTCTTCCACGGTTTTTGTTAGTTTAGCGAGAAGACATAAATGTGTACGCATCAGAAGAAGAAATGCAAACCAGCCTTTTTTTAAATCCTAGCATTATTTTTTGTCTATAAGGGAACTTTTAGATGAAAGTCTGTCTTTCCAGAGAAAAAGGACACCGTATTCCTGGTTGAAGTCGTCTTCTTTCGGCTCATTATTCTCCCCTCGGTGGTTCTTCGTCCCGTCCGTCACAGAGCCTTTCACGACCCTCACAAAGAAACGACACAACCCCGCAGGTGTGGCCTTTTTAAAACGAAGCACACACACATTTCTTGTCTGTTTCTATAAAGGGGTTTGGGCGCGGACCCAAAGTGGGATTCCTCTGTTTGTCACCGTGGCGATCACCCATCTGAACCTGCCCACCTCCAGACTGCAGCGCCCCTAACTCTTTCCTTGTCCCGAGTCTGAATGCTGAAACAGTGATTTTTTTTATTTATTTGCACTCAGACGGGTTCGGGTAAGACGTACACCATGGGGACCGGCTTCGACGTCAACATCGGCGAGGACGAGCTGGGCATCATTCCCCGCGCCGTCAACCACCTGTTCGCGGGCATCGAGGAGCGCAGACGGGCCGCCGCCGAGCAGGGCCAGCCCGTGCCCGAGTTCAAGATCAACGCTCAGTTCCTGGAGGTACGGAAACCCAGACGTCCTCGCCGCATTAAAACGATTTGTACGCCACATTTTGAGCTCCGGATTTAAAAAGCTGAAGGCACTTAGAGCTCGTTAAGACGACGTGGTGGTGAGAACGTTCTGACAGGCAGAGGTCAAAGGTCAGCGGGGGGGGGGGCAGCTGAAAGGAGAAGAAACGATGGTGGAAAATAACGTCGTTTTGTTTCGTTCACGTTCTCTGATTCCAGCTGTACAACGAGGAGGTGCTGGACCTATTCGACACGGCGCGAGACCTCGAGGTCAGGAGGCAGAAATCCAACATCAGAATCCACGAGGACGCCATCGGGGGCATCTACACGGTGGGGGTCACCACCCGCACCGTCACCTCGGCAGCTGAGGTCAGCTTCTGCCGCCTGACGGGTCTGTTTTCAGGCCCTCCAGCCTCATCATTCAGGGGTTTTTGATTGACAGTAACAACATGATTGACAGGTTGAGGGCTCTGCAGCCTGTGGTCCTTCAGCTTCTCTGTACCTCTGACCAAAAGGGACATCAACCTCAGGAATGTTTAAACTGGTTTAAACCTTTTAGCAGCTCATCTGTCCAAAAACAAGGACCGAAGTTTGATCTCTGCGTCTAAATTCAGTCTCCAATCTTGCAAAAGCTATTTTATAAACCTTTGTTTTAAAAATCCACATTTAGCTTTGTAAGTGCAACTAGCAGCAGCAGCTAGCTTTAGCACTTCTGGAGGAGAACCTGGTAGTGCTACATAGTTCAGCCCAGTATGTACTGGGTACTTTCAGGGTACGTACCTTAAAACTACAGGGACTGGGCTGTACTATGAAGCTTTCCCCGGGCCTTACAGGGTACTCTGTACTTACACAGTATGTACCAAATACTTACAGGATACATTCAGAGTACATACTCTGTAGGTACCAGATACAGACCCTGTGGTACCAAGTAAAGGGTATGTAGCTTGTTAGTACCAGGTTTGTACCTTGTTAGTACCAGGTTTGTACCTTGTTAGTACCAGGTTTGTACCTTGTCAGTACCAGGTTTGTACCTTGTCAGTACCAGGTTTGTACCTTGTTAGTACCAGGTTTGTACCTTGTCAGTACCAGGTTTGTACCTTGTCAGTACCAGGTT
>JAOWBD010000077.1:16423852-16434024 GCA_028566035.1 Kryptolebias ocellatus | reverse complement strand
TTTTGAGAATGTCAATGTTTGTTGGGAATTATCTTACAAAACTAGGAAGTATTTTTGGTTTATAGATTAAAAGTTATGGTTGTTTATTGATTTTAGTGAAAAAAAAATTGCAACTTTTAGGAAAATGCGCCCAAAATCAGGCATTTTAGCCGCAACAATCACAAAAAATGCCTGAGAAATCCTGGAGGGACTGGATACTGTGTGATACATCATGATACATCACACACAGACTTAATAACATTGCTATGTGGAAAAAAAACTAAAGTAAATCAAACTTTAAACCCTCACGCTAAGCTTCAGACACCCATATTTATGCTCTGGAGCACAAAAAAGCATCATATGACAGCCCTAACATTTGTTCTCATCATAAAATATTAGATATAAAGATGAAACATCATATGAGAAGTAACGAAAGAAAGCAGTCGGATAAATATAATAAAATAAAAAGCAGAATCTATTCTGCAATGTACTCATACTGTAATGGGAAACAAATAAACTAGTTTTATTAAGAATTCCCTCTCTTAAACTTACAAATCAGGTTTATGCATCAGAACTAAAAGAGTCAGAAGTACATCACTAAGAACCGAATCACGCTCCGGAGGAGAAGGTGTCACATCGAATACAAACAAAACGGCCCGCCGTGTGAAGCCAGGGCTTCGAAAACAGAAGAGAAAAGACAAGTTGATGTTGAGGAGATGTTGTTGACCGGGAGAGGAAGGTGAGGAAAGGTGGTGACCCAGATGTGACGACGGGGACCTTATCTGGAGGGAGCAGAAAATCCATGAAATGTTTTCGCCAGCCTCGGGTCAGAGCATCGCTCAGACGCTCCGAGCGTCCTCCCGCTCTGACACACGCCGACACGCGCGTCATTTTGCGAGCTGTCGGCGTGTCGGTGTGTGTCGGGCTGCTTTTGGAGACGCTCTTATCTCCAGTGTCATCGACTGTGATGCCTGAGCCCACGCAGCGCTCCGGGAGGCGCCGTGGAAAACGCTCGCATCAGAGAGTCACGCTGATTTGTGCACATGCTGAGTGTGTAACGCAAAACATCAACATGGCGTTCAGAGTTTACCGCTAATGACAGGAAGATCTGCCATAAACCTCGGCTGCAAAATACAAAATACACACTCAAGCTGTTTTCACTGACCTTTATTCTCCTAGAATTGTGTTTTTAATGCAGCAAATTTGAAAGAATTTCCATTTTAAACGGCGCCACCATTTCCTCTCATGACTTCTGCCTCGTACGGGGCAATTCAACTGGCGGCCCGGGGGCCACATCCGGCCCTCTGGTCAGCTTAGTCCGGCCCACGGATTTATTGTTGTCAAATAAAAATAAAAATAAATATATATATATATATATATATGCCTAGCAAAAGGCTAGCTATAAGTAGCAAAATGCTAGCTAAACATGAGCTATATATACATGAGCTAAAAGTAGCAAAAGGCTAGCTATAAGTAGCAAAATGCTAGCTAAACATGAGCTAAAAGTACCAAAAGGCTAGCTATAAGTAGCAAAATGCTAGCTAAACACGAGCTAAAAGTAGCAAAAGGCTAGCTATAAGTAGCAAAATTGCTAGCTAAACACGAGCTAAAGGTAGCAAAAGGCTAGCTATAAGTAGCAAAATGCTAGCAAAACACGAGCTAAAGGTAGCAAAAGGCTAGCTATAAGTCGCAAAATGCTAGCTAAACACGAGCTAAAGTAGCAAAAGGCTAGCTATAAGTTGCAAAAGGCTAGCTAAACATGAGCTAAAGGTAGCAAAAGGCTAGCTATAAGTCGCAAAATGCTAGCTAAACATGAGCTAAAAGTAGCAAAGATCTAGCTATACATCACAAAAGCTAGCTAAACGTGAGCTAAAAGTAGCAAAAGGCTAGCTATTAAGTAGCAAAATGTTAGCTTGGTGCTAACAGTAACAACAGGGTTACTCAAAAACTCAAAGCAGCAAAATGCTGGCTAAGCACGAGTTAAAAGTTGCAAAAGGCTAGCTAAACATGAGCTAAAAGTAGCAAAGGGTTAGCTATAAGTAGCAACATGTTAGCTCTATGCTAACAGTAATAAAAGGTTACTCAAAAACTAAAAGCAGCAAAAAGCTATCTAAAAGTAGCAGTAGGTTCGTGTTGAGGATGACTCTCAGCTACTACCACACCAAACTTTAGCTCAGTGTCTGTACAGCTACAGCCATGTTTTGTTTGATAAGATTATTTAGCTGTGGCGGCCAACTTAAATCATGCTGATGTCCAAAGGTAAGAGGTTGTAGATGTACATCCAATTATCACTTTGTGTGAGTTTCATTAACATCCGACCTGTTGTTTATTGGATATTTTGCTAACAGACAGACACATGCATTACACGATCACCCGCCTTTTAGGCCAGTCAAGGCACTTAAACTGCTTTCATTGTAGCTGCATTAAAAGGGTTCATGTAAAATATTAAAAACAGGCTGAAGTTTGAGGATTTTGAAGAAACTTTTCCAGAAATAAGATAAAATTTTTCTTTTTCCGTCTCCGTTTCAGGCCGCCAGCCTGCCGATGTCCATCATCATCGTGGGGGTCGGGCCTGCTGAGTTTGACGGTAAACTCATTCATGTTGTTCGTTTTTCTGTTTGTGGATCGGTACGAGAAAAATCACACGCACGTTTTTTAGGATTTAATGTTTTGTTTTCTTCTCTGCAGCCATGATTGAGTTGGACGGCGACGAAGTCAGAATCTCATCCAGAGGAAAACAAGCTGAGCGAGACATCGTTCAGGTAATTTAATATGTCCAAAAGGTAGTTTGGTAGTATTTTGCTTTAAACTGATACCTTTTTTCACCAGTTTCTCCATTTTTATTTCAAATAACCATCGAAAAGAGCATTTATAATTTCACGGAGGTTAAGGTTCAGTCGTTTTGGGAAGACTTCTCGTTCAAGCTGCTTTCATGAATCATGTTTTGAGCCTCTGAGAGCTGAATTTCTTCCAACAATCTGCAGTTTTATGAATCTGGCCCCCCGGCTCGCCTCGACCCTCTGACGGTGAGAACGAGAACAAACAGAGACCCTCACCTCTAACCTCGGCTCTGAAAGCTTAAACGGCCTGCAGGGAATTTAACCTTTTCTGAGAAAAGGTTATGAATATCTTACCTGCTGTAGATAGCTCTGTGAGCAACCTCAGTTTGGAGAAATGCTTTAATTCTGACAGTGTTGATGAGGTGACTTTGTCAAAAAAAAAGACATATTTTAACCCTTTCAGGCATGAATTATGATAACTTCAGACTGTAGTCTTTTTCTTTCTCTTATGTCATAAAAAAGGGCGAAAAAAAGACTTTATTTTCTCAAATCCATCTTGGAGTTTGCTTGATTTTGCGTTAATAGTTGCGATCGCAACATCGCAAAATCCTGGAGGGTCTGATTTATATATCACCTAGTCACAACAAAGGTCGTCTCAGGGTTATAAAGAGGCAGTTAGTGAAAGTTATCTGTCTGAGGAAGCCAGCAGACTGGGTTGAATCTCCGTTTCCTGAGCGGCACGGTGGCGACAGCGGGAAGGAAAGACTCTCTTCGAACAGGAAGAAACCTCCAGCAGAACCAGGCTCAGGATGGGCGGTCGGGGTTTGAGAGGACAGGAAAGAGACGCAGACACATCTGGCGCTCCAGGATTCACAGAAACTGAATCTCGAGGGGTCTGGGATGTTCGCAGCGAACCCCGCGAGCGTTTCCAGGGAAACGTCGGCGACAGAGGTTTGTTGAAACTCACCCCTTCTTGTTCCTCTTTCCCTCCCAGTTTGTGCCGTTCAGGGACTACACGGACCGAGGCGGGTACAACATCTTGAGCATGGCCCGGCTCGCGAAGGACGTCTTGGCCGAGATCCCGGACCAGTTCCTGTCCTACATGCGGACCCGTGGGATAAAGCCGTCGCCAGCGCCGCCTCCCTACACGCCGCCTCCCTACACGCCGCCGGGGCAGCCCATCCAAACTCAGATTTAAAAGAGGAAAGGCTTAAAGGAAGATTTAAAAGTTGTAAAAAAAAAAATAATAATAATAATAACAAAAAAAACAGTCAGGTGTTTGCAGAACTTTACGCGCAAAATACTTCCATTTTCCTTAAAGCGGCTCTCCGCGCCTTGTTGTCGGGGATGGCGGCGCTCTTTCTCGTGTTCAGGAAGCCGGGCCAGGACAGAAGCGCTTTAAAGGGGGGGGGGGGTAAATCCAGCAGGAGTCTGTTTACTTCCACTGTTAAGACTTCCTGTAATTGTCTGGATTTTTATTCTTACTCTTTTATTTTCCCCTGGGAAACCTGGAAAGGCTTCAGCTGGTAGGTTTAAGCTTTGATTCTTTTTTTTAAAAAAAGGAAGGAAAATCAACGAAGGACTTTTTTTTGGGGGGGGGACAGATTGTAAAGAGAATGTCTCCAGACGAACAACTTGAACATTAACTTCTGTAAAAACAAGAAACTGTTTCTCTTCTTCTCTTTCCAACTCGCTCACTGTTTACAGCTAAAGCTATGAAGGATTTTTACTGTTGATACTTTTATATTCGTACAGTTTCTTTCTCCTGGTGTTGGTGTCAGGTAGCAGCAGTGCAGGTCCTGGTAGCCCTTCTGTACCGTACCGTACCGTGCCGTACCGTACTTTGGTGTTTGTAATAACCTTCTCTTTTTGCATGAGTGTAGCCTCAGTCCAGTGCATGCAAACTGTGGCGCTGCACTACCTCTTCCACCCGTCTGTGGGACGCGAGCGCGCTCGTCTGTCACCCCCCCCCCGTGTCTCCTCTCAGTAGCTGCGTTTCCATCCAACTGAGCTTTAGCAGGTCGGAGTTAAAATCCACATTTTTTTTTTTTTTTATGATTCAGTGTCTGACGGTAAATCCCCACCCAGGAAAATGCTTATAAATTTTGTAGGTGCCCGGGAACCTGTATTATGACGCAACTTTGTACCCTTGTGTCTAGTACAAACAGGGGTTAGACCAAGGGTGGGCAATCCTGGTCCTGGAGGGCCACCATCCTGCATGTTTTCCTTGTTTCCCTGCTCCAACACACCTGATTCAGAGGTTAAATTACCTCTTCATGTTCTGCAGAAGCCTGTTAATCACCCATTGATTCAAATCAGGTGTGTTGGAGGTGTGTTTTATTATGAAACACATAATACAGAAACATTTATATGCATGTTCCTTGGCGCCGCTGCTAACGTTGTCGTAGGTTTTTAGTTTGGACACAGTTTCTCCACGATTGATTTGAGCCAGTTTGTGCTTTTTTTTAATTTAATGTAGCATCGCTGACTGTTGGATGGAAATGTAGCTACTGTTCCTCTCTTCGTCCGTCCGTCCGTCTCTCCTCCGAGCCGCCTTTTTTTTAAAAAAAAAGGGACGAGGGGGTTTCGTCTCTTTCCGTTCCCGTCTGACCATGCCTTCGTCTGTAACCGAAAGCAGCTGCTCTCAGACGAAACATTAGAGTAAAAAGAGCCCAGTGGTCAAAAATGCGTCATAAAACACTTTTCCCTACGTTTGTATGTTAATGAATATGTGAGTGCGCTTTCTTTGTTTTTATTTTTTTTTAAACTTCTCATAACGCACTTATAGCTTTGATACAGCTTTACATGTATGTTTTTATGACGTGCCAACCGTGTGAAAAAGTGACGAGTTTCCAGTGAACTCGGATTGTCTTCTATTTTCGTCACGAATGTTTGAGTGGATGAAAGGCCGAATGGAGGATATAACATTTAAAAACTGAACATTGGGGGTGGGGGGGAATAACACTGCAGCACTGAAATTTATGGAATAACATGTCGGCACTGCAGTGATTTTATATCAAATTATTGACTGTGAGCAAATTTTACTTTTTTAATTTAACGTTTGTCAGTTTTTTACGCCTCTCTGTACCAAGTTCAACCAGACAGTATCAAGTTTTACTAAAGCTATTTGTATTATAGTTTTCTTTTACTGTTGTGCAGCGTTTCAATTGATTCGAAGCCCAGAATAGAAATAAAATAAAAAAGTATTTAAATCTTAAACTGATCAAATTAAACTAGAGAATCTGTGTGTGTTAGTATAATGTTAAAGCGGACGACAAATCAGGAATTTAGGGGGAAAATTTGATGTATTTTTTGCGTATTTCCTCAAAATTTGCACAATTAAAGCAAAACTTTGAAATGAAAGATATAAAAATGACTGTACGAAGCAGATCCTGTGTGTTTCTGCTGAGAATTTTGACCCTGCATCGAAACAGCTTGGCTTAAATCAGGTTTTTGCTCGTTTTTGTTCCTCCCGTTGGTTTTTTTTTTGCCACAGCCGAGCGCCAACATGGCTGAGCGCGTCGTAGCAGCCGCCTGCCGCGTTCAAAGCTTAGCTGGACACATCATTAAAACCGCAGGTCAGGATGAGGAGCTCATTACGGCGGCAAACAAAACGTTTAATTCCACGTCCACCGAGCTGTTAGCATGTCCAACAGACTCGCCGGCTTCGCCTCTGCTAATTGGTTGGCCCAAAACCAAACAAAGCTTGGTGTGGCTAACGTTGTCGAGCTGGAGCGCTTGGCTGCATTGTTTTTATTTTTCATTTTTGTTCAATAATTCAGCTGCAAATTTGATTAATTAAGCGACTTTTGTGTTTTTTTGTGGCGTTTCCACCATTTTACAGCCAGTTTTTCACCTAAAACGGTCATTTGGATGTTTTTGAAGTGAGGTTCTGTGGAAAGGATACAAACAATAAGCATCCAGCTTGTCTTAAATAGCTCTTCCGACGACCTCAGTTTGAAAAATTTGACAGAACTGGCGAGCTAACGGCTACGCTAACTGAACTGCGGCTCCAATATTACAAAACGTAATATTGATTTAAAGACCAAACAAAAGCAAAATAATCAAAGTAAAAAACAAAATCAATTAGTATGCCTTTAAATAAAAACATTTAAAGCAGATTCTGTGACTATATGTCAACTACCAGGTGTGTTTTCTTTTGTTTTTTTGCCGAAGAAAACAGCCGAAGTGGCTGAAAACAGGTGAAACTTTCCGGCCGTATTTGTTCGCCTACGCAGACGGCAGCCAGCCTCATGGAGGTCGGTCATGTGACTCGACCTTCCACCTGGTTCTCAGCAGAATCAGCCTTCGTTTACGTTGAGCGCGGACCCGCATTTCCCAAATCTGGTGAACTCTTCCAAAATACACCAATAGTTCCAGTTCAGGATGACCTGTTTTATGCTCCTTTTTGTGTAGCGGCTCAATAATAACGACGTTTATGTGGCTTAAAATAAGTTACATTTATTAAACTTTAAACAACAAAACTTTATCCAAACTAAAAAAAGGGAAAAGCAGCCGAACCTGAACAACTAAAGCTCCATTTTGAACAGAAATCTGACTTTTATGGCGTTTTTCGTTTCACGTTGTGCACGTAGCTCGACGCCGACGGTTTAAAACTTTTTTTTTTAATCGTTTTCGGGCGTCACCTGCTCCGGTCGGAACCCGATCTGGGCGCGTGCGAGCGTGCACATGCATGCATGTTGCTCGGCGAGTGTCTGCGAGTCACATTTCTAGAAGTGTTTTCTTAGACCAAGTGAGGTGTAAACACGCATAAGGTATTTGTTTACTAAAGACATCCAAATAACCTATTATATGCTCGTCATATCTTCTTAACGATGTGCACTATGTTTGCATGTGCAGTTTGACAAAGAATGCATCCGTTCCTTTGGTTGAAAACTGAGTGTTTATACAGATAATATATACGACTAACTGTACAAAATGGCCTTAAATCTTTCTGACTTTCTTAGAATTGTGCGATGCCTTCTTCAGAAACGTCTTTTCTTTACAGGATTTGATCCGTATCTATTTTGTGTCGGTGTTTTTATTGCTTTCTAGTGTGTTTTCTTTGCGGGAGACAAAAAACCTCAACAAAAAACAAAAAAAAAAGTTTTGGATCCGAGACTAATTAAATTCAATATCTTGTACTTTTTTGAAACCGTGATTTATCAGATAAAGCATGGCTGAAGTACTGATTGTCTGATGATACATAGATGACTATTTCTGTATTGAGCTTTGAGTTTTTAAATAAATATTCATACGAAACTCGACTTTGCTTCTTTTATTCCTAAATGTCCTTCATACATTGTAGCGCACTCATAAACACCAAATAACAGAAGTTATCCTTATATTTGAGCTTTTATGCCTAATTAGCACTTTTCCTCTTTAACATTCAGGAACTCTGCAGGAATTTGAACAGCTGCTGAGATTCATTTCCGGCTTGTTTTTTGTCTGACTTTTTTTTTTTTCAGGACAGATGACAGTTTAAGAGTTCTGCTGGGGCTCAAATGAACTTAAAAGCGCTAAAATCGTGGCCGTGGGAACGCGTTTCAACCGTCAACGTGTGTAAATTTATCTGATCCTAAACACCCAAGTGAAGAATATAATAATACCAAATCTAATCAGTGAGATGTACACAGGAAGTTTGTGTTTTATGGACATTAAAAAAGATATAATTGTGACCTAATGCTCAAATTCTGCTGTTTTTGTGGATTTTAAGCAGCTATCAAATTTTACACACATATACAGAACATGGTGCTCATTTATTTAACACATTATTGGAATTTAAACATGTGCAGCTTTAATTAAATTAGATTTTATTCATTTTATAAATGAGTTTTACCTCCAACAAGGAGGTTATGTTTTCTGTCTGTCGACAAGATTAACTCAAAACGTCACGAATGGATTTTCAGGAAATTTTCAGGAAACGTCGAACAAACAAGCTGGAGAACAGGAATGTTAAACTCCACAGCTGGACACCTCGTGGGTCGAGGGTGATCACCACTGATTTCAAGATTTGTGGGGTCAAAGGTCAAGGTCTCAGGTAACGCGTTTGTTAAAAACTCATCTCTGCTCCCACGTGTGACCCTTCTGTTTCCGTTCGTGTCCGTTGGTTTGTTTGTCCGTCTGTCTGCGAAGATCAGGTAAAAAACTAAAGAACAGATTTGGAGGAAATGTTCAGGAAATGTTGGGATTAAATTCTGGTTCTGATCCAGATTAGGATCCAGATTGCACTGTTTTTTAAATCCTGCTGTGGCCTTGGTGGAGGTTTGCTCCATTGAGTGCTTCAAGGTTTACATTTGGTTTGGACACTCATGTCCTCTGGCATCCATCAGGGATGCTGCAGCACCTTTTGCGCCCCTACTTCCCACGGTTGTGGTTAAAACTGAGTCAGTGCTTTAGGATCTTCAGGTTTGAGGACAGTGGCGCCAGATATCCAATAAATATAATACAATATGTAATAAATATGTTTTTAAAAAGCCCAAATATAAAAAAGTTTTGGCACTTTCTTTTGGTGGAAGCGACAGTACGATATTTCATCATTTCTTATCTGGCAACCCTGGCCAGGAAGTCTTAGACGCATGCAGTGTCCTGCTGCATTTATTTAAACATTGTGACGTGTTTAATCTCAAAACAGAGTAGTCTTTAAGCTGCTCACCACCAATAGAGGATGGGAAAGCCACACACTGGGTGTTGGACTTATTCAGCGAATAGGAGTTCTGTACGAAAGTAAATGAACTCTGTAAAGATAAGATGTGATCAACATCAATGGATCAATTAGCTCTTTTGACGTTTGTATGAATTTTAAATGGTGCTCTTCTAGGGATTGCCACCGCAGCTGCATTACAAGTCCTCGGGACTCGTCTCTGCCTACCAGGGGGTCCACTCGCGTTGGACGTGGACAGAGCAGCGAGCCCGCCTCACCTGGGGACCAAAGTTTGTGCCGCAGAACTGGGCTTCGAGCTTCGACTTCCAGTGGATCAGTGAGTATGACTGAGAAAAGAGAACACGTGAGCTCCAACAAGCGCAACACAAACTCACTCAGAAATGGATGTATGGGAGTTCAAAGCTCGAAGTAACAGGATGGCTACTTCTTGAAGCTAAGCAGGTCTTTGTTTTTACCAGAGTTAGAGTCCCTCACCATTTCACCTCCCATACAGAACGGTAACACAAATGCCCCTTTTCCATGGGCTCTAAAGGTCCTGGCTCCGCTCTACTCGGCTCGCTTTGCACGCGTTTCCATCTGCATTTTTTCGAGGCCGGTCTCTGCTTCGGAGTAGGGCCAGCCGGGTGGGTGGCGCAAGCTTAGCTCCTGTTCACTCATTGGTCGTGGGTGTGCCCAGATGCAAGCATAAAGAGCGAAGGTAGGAATATAAACAACAGCGTTAGCTTACCCTGCAACGTTTCTGCCGTCTG
>JAOWBD010000077.1:16406336-16423752 GCA_028566035.1 Kryptolebias ocellatus | reverse complement strand
CTCAGGAGAATCCCCATAAGTTTAAAAAACAGCAACAACACAGGGCCAACGTTGTCCATAGCGCTTTCGTTGTTTCCAACAAATGACGCCAAGTTTCGGTAGCGGCCCTGCCCCCCGCAACACGAGGAGGCGTTCCTCTGCTACCGACCAAACTGGCCGGTGGAAACGCGATGCATTCTTTATCGAGCCGAGCCGAGCAGAGCGGAGTAGAGCCGGACTTCTGAATTAGAGCCGGTGTAAACGGGGCAATAGTGTCTCTAGTTTGCGTCAAATGAAAACTTGCAGTTAGTGGGATGCGTCCAGTTGTTGTGCCGTTCTCAGTTATATCAGCTGCAGAATAAGAAACCAAAGTAGGTCCAAACTCAAAGGCAATTTCCAGCTTCCGTATTGTAGTATTTATCAAACAGACCATGCCTTTGAAAACACGATTAGCCATAGATAATACAGGCTGTTATATATCAGGTACCTGCTGTAATATAAAGTAGCTTGTTACCTTGTACCTACTTACCAGTCATGTACCTGTGTGTACAGGTACCGATGGGGACTGTGATGTAGTTTGAATATCTTCAGAGCGGGCTCACAGATTTATAATAAAACGACAGAAGCGTCTGTTTGAAATAAAGCAAACCTGCTATAAACTGACTTTGTCCTTTTTTCAGCTCAAAGACGACGTTAAAACAACCCCAGCTCCCACAGAGCCTCTGTCAGCTGCTCCTCTGCATTCAGAGCTTCAACTAGAATTATTTCAGATGAGATTTAATAACTCTGCACCACGCTCCTTAACACAACTATATATTGGACGCTCAATCTGACGGCTTCTCTGGGCTGTAAGAAGGTTAATAACCGCCTCGTTAAACATCTGTCAGCTACACTTCCTGTTCGCTCACAGAGAAACTTCGGTTTTGCCGCTTTTTCCTTCTTTGAACATCTTTTAGTCGATTTGCCTCCAACCTCTTCACTTCCGGGTTTCCCCCCCATAAAGACGTTAAGGAAATCGTGACAACTCCACGCCCACATACGCTCGCGGCTCGAGGCGCGTTACCGTACGTCCACCCTCATTGGCTGAAGCCTGAGGCCTCGGGGGCGGGGCAAGACACCTGTCAATCATTCTGTACAGAGAAAGACGTTAAATGTTTTCGGGGCTGTGGAAAGTCAGCCCTGAGGTTTAATCGAATCTGTCGGGCACCAGTTTTGTTGTAAATTTTACAAAATATGTTACGATATTTTGAATTTACCATTTTTATTGGAAACACCTGGCCGTCCCTGCTCGTTACCCCATACTGCAGGACAAGTACCGAGTACTTTCTTAGAGCTTTTACCTGGTACTTTCCTGGTACTTACAGTTATCTACAGGGACTATAAGTACCTGCTCACGTAGGCTGTAATATAAAGTGACCTAGAAGGTAAACGATCAACAAGATCATAAAAACTTGATTTTTGATGCAGAAACTTTAGTGTTTGTTGCTTTTTCTGTGCAGAATATTGAGCAACATTTTTTTAAAACCCATTTCAGGGACAGGTTCATGTAAACTTTGCTTTGGAATATGTTAAAATAAAAAGAACCTGAGCATTTTCTCACCTCTAATTGCGGTTTTGTTGCTGACTTGGTCCAAACACCCACTTCGAATCTCCCGTCCTACGAAACTTTCTGCAAATTTCGTCCAATTAATGTTCGTTAGTAAATCCTGAGCTCTCGTTCACATGGTAACTGTATTATTCTATTGCCATATGCCTGAAAGTCCCAATTAGTGGTTTTTTTTTTTGTTTTCTTCAAACTCCCACTCGCTCTGTGTTTGTTTCCATCTTGATAACGAGCGTGTGATGATTCGTCCCCATAAGATGTGTCGCTTTCTGGAAGTGGAGCGCTCGCTGCTGTACATGTCGCTCAGAATTACACGGAATTCCTGCAGATAACCTGGAAAGATGAGTCCGACAGTCTACAGATTTGTAGGTTGTCATGTCGATGGCGTTGGGCGTGCCGTGAACTGTAAATTTGTCCACATGTTGCTGATAACAGAGCTGGATGCTGCAGACGGATATAATCAAGCTGTTCACCGACACCCCACTCAATCACCATCGGACCGATTGTCTTTATTAGATAGATGTCAGGTTGTTGCCTTCTTGTTTTTTGTTTATTTTTGTTTTTGTTCCTCCCCCCTCCTCGTTAAGGCGCTCATGGGTCTGGAAAGCGGACAGGGTTGGGGTTGCCTGATGAATTTGCCTTATTACGGGGCTTGAATTTGCATACATTTGCAAAACAAATTCTGTTATCTGGTTTCACACGCGGGCTGGGGGACTGTGGATGAACGATGGGAGGTCAAATTATACGCCGGCCAGAGGTTAAAGGTCAATATGCAAGAGAAACATTCCACTTTAGTGCAAATTAAATCGTTTTACAGCTCATTTTATTTTGTTTCTGGTTAGCATAAAGAGCTAAGCTCAAAGCTACAGATATAGCTATATTGAACATGTTTGTTTGATTGTTAGCGAAATATCCCATGAGCCTCGGAAGAATTTTAATGAAACCATTGGATGGACGCCAGTAAGGGATTAGCATTCATTTGCTTTTGTGACTTTTTTTTTTCCTTCCTGCGCAGGGAGAGCCTCGCTCGTGCCTCGGGCTGCTATAAATAGCTTTAGTTTCCCAGCGCCGATTGAGGGTCGAAGAGAGGGAAGGGCGCCGATATCTCTGTCAGTCAAAGCCGGCGCACAGGGGAAGGGCGGCGCGGCGTTCCGCGCGAAGAAACGACGCGGAAACGTCACCGTCGCCCAGAAATACCAGCTATTTAAGAGACAAACGTTGGTTTTCCATTCAGACGAAGAGCGTTTAGCTGCGACCGCGGCAGATTTTAGCTCGGCCTTGTAGGTAACCGGCCGCTTCATGCGTCTCCTAAGCTCGGCTAGCTGCGGCAGCCATCTTGAATTGGACTGACTCCAAAGGTTAACCAGCTGTGGACGTAGATCCAGTGATAAAGTTTCATCAAATACGTTCATGAGAGCAGAGGTTTACCAAAGGAGTCACATGTGACCTTTGACCCTGTGACCTTGAAATCAATAGGCATCATCCTTGACCCACGAGGTGTCCGAAGCACTTCACGAAAACTCGGTTCAGACAGACGGTCGCTACCGAACACGTCCTCCTCGGCGGAGGTGATTAATTTGAAGATGTTTCGTAAAAATGTTCAAAAAGTCCAAAAGAACACGCGCAGGGAAACGTCTGACTCCGCTCGGCCCCTTAACGTTGGAAACACCTCTGCGCCGAATTGTTCCGCGGCATCGGGTTTTCACGCCTCAAAAAGACTCCATGCCTTCACGTCTGAGGAAGTCTTAATGAACACTGTGCTTGATGTCTGTCAGGCAGGGTCGTAATTATCTGCGCCTGTCACTTCCTGACACCGGCCGTCGCTTAGCAACCGACCCCGGAGGCGCAGCTTCCCTCGGATCGGAGTTAATATTTCTCAGAAATCTGGGGAAAAAAAAAAAAAAAAAGACCAAAGCCTTCCTCGAGGTTTAGACCAAGAATGTCGCAGTTTCATGTGAGATTCCATTTTTTTTTTTTTTTGCAAAATCTCAGCACACCAAAGTTTAGCTAAATATCTTTAGAGAGGTCAGTTAGCTGTGGCGGCCATCTTGAATCCGAAAGTAGAGAAATTGCATTTTATGCAAAAAAGGCGCTGAAAACAGCTGAAATTTGATGAAGAAGCTAACATTGAGTTGCAGAAGCTAAAGGAAGCAGAAAACTAGCATAAAAGTTGCTAAATGCTAGCGAAAAGCAGCAAAACGTCAGGTAAATGCTAACAGTAGCATAAAGCTTTTTTAAAAGCGTAAAGTTTAGAGCACCTGTTGAGGATGACTCTCAGCTACTACCACACCAAAGTTTGGCTCAATATCTGTAAAATTCACGGAGTTATAGCTGTTTTTGTTTGGCTAAGGTCAATTAGCTGTGATGGCCATCTTGAATCAGGTTGTCTCAAATAGGTTCAGGTGACGGTAAACAAAATAAATTAAATTTTATGTGAAACGTTGCTGAATGACGGCTGAAATGTGATGAGCTGGTAAAGCTAAAGAGAGCAGAACACTAGCTAAAGGCTAAAAGTAGCTAAATGCTAGCTAAAGTTAACATTGGCAAAATGTTATTTCATATCTAAAAGTAGCAGAACGCTAGCTAAAAGCAGAAAACGTTAGCTGAAATCTAAAAGTAGCAATAAGCTAGCTAAAAGCAAAGAGTTTGGATACGTGTTGAAGATGACTCTCAGCTACTACCACACCAGAGTTTAGCTCAGTAGCTGTTCAGTTTACTGAGTTACTGCCATGTTGTGTCAGCTAAGGTCAGTTAGCTGTGGGGGCCATCTTGAATCCGGCTAACTCCAAAAGTTAAAAGTCTACAGTAGAGAAATTGCATTTTATACAAAAAAGGTGCTGAAAACAGCTGAAATTTGATGAAGAAGCTACGTAAAATTAAGTTGCAGAAGCTAAAGTAAGCAGAAAACTAGCTAAAAATACTAAATATTATTTAAAACATAAAGTAGCAAAATGCTAGCGAAAAGCAGCAACCCGTCAGGTAAATGCTAACAGTAGCATAAAGCTTATCTAAAAGCGAAAGAAAACACTAAACATTAAAATATAAACGTTGCTAAATGCTAATGAAAAGCAGCAAAACATCAGGTAAATGCTAAGCCATGTTGTTTTAGCTAAGGTCAGTTAGCTGTGGCGGCCATCTTGAATCAGGCTGACTCCAAAGGTTAATCAGTTGTAGACGCAAGACCAATGATTGCTTTGAGAGTTTCATTGAACTCCATCCTGTGGCTCATGAGATATTTCGCTAACAGACAGACTTGATTGCAATATTTAATATTTAACGGCACAAACGATGAGATCAGTTTGCGCTCAGAGCACAAGTTGGAGGCTCCAACCAAACTACAATTTAGCTCAATTTCTGTAGAGCTGACTTAAGTTACGGACGTTTTTGTGTTTGCTGTGGCGGCCATCTTGAATCAAGTTAACTCCAACAGTTCATCAGGTGATTGTTGTATTAGAGAGATGAACACAGGCAAACCCGATTTCGCCTTCAGACTCCGGCGCTGAACGTGAACCCGTGTTTGAGCGCCTGGACGCTTGGAGGACCACCCACCGTGCTCCCACGCGTCCCTCCCAGGACGTCAGGCTCACGGACAGCTCGCCACTGATAGGAACGTGGGCCCGTTGTATAATTATTGTGTCGCTCTAATGAAACTAAACACATGTTTTGACCACTCCGCCCACTGAACTCCCACCGCTGCGACTGAAATAGATTTTCATACGTGCTGCGATTGTTTTTCTCTCTGACGGTGCTGCAAGATGAACAGAAACGGATTTATACTTGTGTTTTTTTACAGAACTAAATGAGATTTCTATTTTTATTAGAATCGTCTGTAAAATGCAATCACATTTTTATCAATTTTCATCGTTTGTTTTACTTTCCTGAACTCTGTTTAAACATATTTTCATCTTCAAACACGGAGCTGCAGACGCCCACATGCTCTGAAATTTAATTACTTTTTTTCCCACAATGCATCTCACTCCCTACTTAGGTAAGACCTCCGTGGCTTTAAGGTTGAGTCTCGCACTTTACGACACACGTGAACAAACTACGGCCCGAGGGCCAAAAGTGGTCTTTGGGCAGTCTCCATACGGCCCCCGATGTCCTTAAATGACAACAAAACAGCTTTGAAATAAATCGTTATTAAACTGCAAAAAGGTTTAACAGCTAAAAGGAGCAAAAAGCTGCGGCCCCACCTCCGGATAACAGAGGAGGGTTGAACGTAGAACACGACTCGTAGCCGTCATCTGGGTAAATTTGATATTCTGAGGTCGTATTCAGACCTGACACATTTGGTCCGCTTTAATCGAAGCATAGTTCGTTTCCAGCGTTGGTTCCGGACTTTTTGTGCCGGTGTGAATACAGTCATGCGGATCAAACAACCGGACCGAGACCCGCTTTTTGAGGTGGTCTCGGTCCGCTTCCAAACCAACTCTGGTGTGAATACAGACCGGACTTGAACCGAACTAACTACGTAAAGCATGTGCCTTTTTGGACTTTACGGGCCACCGTTGCTAAGCATCATGGGACAAATAGCATTATTGCTGCTAATGCTAACACCGCCTCACGCATTTGCCGGTGCCGTTCCAAAATTAGAAGCGAAACGTCATTAAACCGACGTTGAATGAGCTGCTCAGTACTGTGATCGTACCAACAGAACGAATCCAGCAGGCAGGACTTCCATTTTTATTTCCGGGTCTGAGCTCTGTGCTCCAACCGCTGCCCCCCTTTCTGTCCAATGGGAGCAATGACCGTCACCCACGTGGCTTTGTTTATAAATTATAGTCCGCTTACAAAAAAAAGCACAATGTGAATGCAAACCGCACCAAACAACAAAAATAAAGTCCACTTTTGGTCCGGACCAAACAAGCGAACCAAAGGACTTTCCTGGTGTGAATCCACCCTGACATTATTAACTGATGGGTTCATTCAGCATTTAAGTTATGAAATTATTTCATAAATACTCATAGTTCTGAACAGATTTTAAGTGTTTTTTGCTCGTTTTCCTCTCTCCAGCCTGAGCAACACGACCAAGTATGCAAATTAGGCGATGACGTCATCCAGCGGCTCGAAATCCCGCTCCATCTAGAACAGGTAAGATACTAACTGTGGCTGTTTCCTCTCTGGGTTCTTAGTGTTTCTTCTTTAAATGTTTTATTAAAATAAGAGTCGGGCCGATCAGCCGCCGTTTCGTTTGAGCTTCCTTCAAGCTCGGAGAGAAAATCCACGTTTTGTTCCGCAAACGTCAGCTATTATTTAGCGCAGAGGGACGATTTCTGCCTTACGGAATAAAAGACGGGTGAAAAGTGACGAAGCAGACAGATCAGCTGAATAAACGGCTGTTTTTTTTATCTCACAGCAGCCGACAAATGTTTTCTTTATTCATTGAATTTAGGAAAAACAAACCCAGCAGAAACAGAAGCTGATATGAAGAATATTCACCTGAAGCGAGCAGGAGAAATCTGTTTCTTTGAGGACGACTCTCAGCTACCACCACACCAAAGCTGAGCTCAACAGCTGTAAAAACCACCGAGCTGTGGCCCTTTTGGCCTCGCCTGAGGTCCGCTAGCTGTGGCGGCCATCTTGAATAAAAACTTAGTGGCAGTTTCATTTAACTCTGCCCACTGGTTTGTGAGATATTTTGCTAACAGACAGGGTTGTACGCGTCAGGGATGATCCTCTGCTACTACCACGGTGAGGTTCAACGCCGCCTCTGGAAATGTGTGGTCGCTAAGCTTCGGCGGCCATCTTGAATGGGTCATGAGACGTTTTGGAGAATGTTGTTTTTTCTGGTTTGTGAAAATTTTAGTCATTTAATGTTTTTATGGGAGGAATAAAACCTTTTTTTTGTTTCTTCTCAGACACATGAAAATAAAAAATCTTTGTTTTTTTTTATTCAAATCAGCAAAAGGAGTTAAAACTGAAACAGTAACCTTCCTTTCTACCATTAAGAGCTCCCAGTTTGACCTCAGCTCTTACATTTTTTATTTCTCACGCATGTTTCCCGTCAGTCCCCGAACTATAATGAGGCGTTCTCCACCGGAATAATGTGAGCCGAGCAGAAAACCCGAGGCGGGGAGGATCAGCCGTCAGACACGAGCAGAACTCCAAACATTTCATTTAGATTTTTATGAGCTTCACTGTCAGAGTTTCAGTTTCTCATTTTACAGGAACGAAAGCATCCGACGTTAAATATTTGCTTTAAATTAACCGGAAGGTTCTCCGAACCACAGCCACAGCCGCAGATTGTTGACTTTAATTAGTTTGAATCACAGAAACGTCCAGCTTTATCCTATAGCGCCTCCTAGTAGACGATTCCCACATTTTTAAGCTTTAATAACAATATTTGGAGTTAGTTCTTCTATACAACTAACATAAACGTATTTAACATGATTATTTTTTAGCTTTTAGCTCCTCGTGAATATAACTGCATAATTTTAAGTTTTACTGTTTTTTTCTCACTTGCAAACCTATTTTAATTCATATAAAAGTTTGTTTTTTAATCTTATTTGTTGCCAGTACAGAGAAGTCTGAAACTTTTTGATCATTTGAAGTATTTTGTCGTATGAATAAACGTTTGTATTTTACATCTTGGCCTCCTTGGAGGACAGAAAAGTGTTGAAATGCATTTTTAGATTATTCTTTTTACATCGTTTCCTTTCTTTGTGACTCAAAAGAAAACATTTAAGGCAAAAAGGGCAACAATGTTTTTTTGTCTGTCAGCAAAATATCCCACAAACCACTGGATTTTAAAGAAACTTTGAGGAAATTAATCGCCGGATGTGCATCAGCTTTCAGAGTCGATCCAGTTCAAGATGGCTGCCATGGCTGATCAACCCATAGCGAACAGAAATGGGGACAACTCGGCCATTTTTACAGATATTGAGCTGAAACTTGGCGTGGTAGTAGCTGAGAGTCATCCTAAAAGCTGCACGAGATCAAATATAACTAAATATATCTATAATTCTGTCATTTCTCACTGACATCCAGACCTTCTGTGCTCGACCTTTCGTACAAATCAAGTTAGGATTAAACTCTTTGCTTGCAAAGTTGGCTTGTTGTCATAGTAACACACTTTTCTTTTTTTTTTACTGAAAGAGATTTTATTCAAAATTGTACCAACAAGGGAGGAGCTTACATACAGCTGGACGGACACGATACACACGGAAAGAACCAGACATTTTGCAACAACAAACCAAACGGGAGACAGAAAACTCGATAACGCCGAGCAGAATTTTGAGCCCGGCGGAGAGAATCTCATTTACGTGGGGGCTGAATGAGTCGCACAAGACAAGAGCGTCACCGAGGGGATAAGAAAACGTCTAAAAGAACAATCGCTGACAGGTTCGTTGTGGATCCTCGGGGTTTTACTGGAGAAACCGTCCAATCCCAGGTAAACCCGGCTGTGACCCCAGGATCCCAACAAAGGTTTACAATATGGCTATCATCACTTTTGGTCTCTTTATTCTTTTATATACAGCTTACATGAACAAAGTTTTACAGTTACAGTAAAAAAAAAAAAAAACAGTCATAAGGAAATCCTTTGACCCCGTGGAAGGATTCATGAATGGAAAAAGGTTCCAAACAGGCTACAGTGACCAATTATTTAAGAGTGTTGATTGTTGTTACATTTTTTAATAATCAAGCTTGGTAAAAAGACTGAAAGCTTGATTTTTTTTTTAAATTTAAGTCTTATAAATTCCCATTTCTGTGGAGAAATGTGTTGGTTCCCTTACAGCTCACTGAAACGAGGCTTTGTTGAGTTAAAGGCAATTAATGTCTTTAATGTGGGGAGAAGTAAACAGAAACAGAAACAGGTGTGAAGAAAAATAAATGATTTGTTGAATATTTCACAATGATGTGCTCAAATAGAATGAGCAGACTTGTTGGTGTCATTAATCTTCAGTTTTTAGTTTCTCAGGTGACTTCAAGCTATTCAGCAGCCATTTAACCGATTTAAAGGAGAACAAACATGTCACTGGGTGAACATGGAGCAGAGAAACAACAGGAGAGATCTGCTGAGGAGCTCAGAGATGTCCGTGTTTAAAGGTAAAGGCTAGAAGACCATCTCCAAGCTGCTTCGGGTTCCTCTGACCACAGCTCACAACAGTAGTAAAAAAGTTAAAGGTTTATGGAACTGTAGCCAACCTTCCAGGATGTGGACGCAAGAGGAAATGCGACCCCAGGTTGAGCAGAGATAAGGAGCCGATCGAGCTGACCTCCGAAGTTTCTGGAACAGATGAGACCAAACTGGAGCCTTTTGGCTTCAATCAACATCAGTTGTGCTTTTGATCGCCGTGGAAGGGTACCAACAGATTTATCTGGTCTGTGTACAGCTTCAGTTACCAACTTGTTTTACATTTAGAGTCAAGGAAAGAGAAGCCATCAGCTTCCCGTGTTTACATCCTTCACATCCCGAGGAAGGCCAAATGCTTGTGAAAAGCTTGTTCAGATGGTAAATTTTGTTCCCAATAGGCTTCAATGACTGATTATGTTAGTGTATCAATTCTTTTTTTTACATTTTTCTTGCAAAACTTGCACTGAAATCTTGATTTATCTTTTTTTCAATGCGAGCTCTACAAATTCCCAATTCTCTGAAAAAATTGCTTCGTTTGAGACCGAGGTTTTGCCCTCAGATAGGCGGGATAGGTTCTGGGAAAGCCCCCCGATGTCCGTCTCTCCCCCCTCACCACATGAACCTCTGCGTGGCTGTGCTGTCCGGCCAGTGGAACGTCTTGGCGACGAAGACGTAGACGGTGGCGGCGTTTACAGCGGTGTACAGCAGGAACTCCCCGACGAGTCTGGGAAGGGAGGGGAGCGGCATGTGCAGACGGTACATCAGGTATGGCACGATGAAGTACCTGAACTCCAGCAGCTTCTGGGGAACCGTGGCGCACACGAGGCACGCCAGGTAGGCCAGGCTCCAGAAGAGCGAGCGTGACTTGAAGGAGTCAAGGAAGTTCCAGCCGGCGACGACGTACACGGGGACGAGGAGGAAACGCACCAGCTCGTGCCTCTGGAAAACCTTTTTCCACACGTAGAAGGGGAAGTGGCGGTTATCAGCCAGGAGGTACTTGTGGATGAAAGTGAACTTCCACACGAGGAGTAAAGAGACAGCCGTGACGAAGAGGAAGAAGAGGGGCTGCTTTTTAAGAGCCTGGAGGAGCCGCAGGGCCCGGTGGTAACACAGCGAGACAGGAAGGGAGAAAAACAGGGAGAAGGAGAAGAAGTAGAAGAGCTGGGGGAAGTTGAGGCAGGCTTCGTGGCTCGTCCTGTCACCAACTACTATTCCGTCGTTTAATATCACAAACATGAGGAAACCTACGCCCACCACAGCATAAGGCCAGGCCACCAGCAGCACCGCCTTTACGTGACTGAGCGAGGCGAAGAACTCCAGAGAGAAAGAGATCACTTTCTTAGCTCCACTGAGGGTCAGCGGGACCTGGGAGGGAGGAGACTTCTCGTCCCTCTTCTTTGTATGTTCCGTCCTCCAGGCGTCGTCCATTTTGGCGGCCACCACCGTGCCCGCGCAGAAGGCCACCCAGATGATGTTGGTCTGGCGGAAGAGCACAGAGCAGACGCCGAGGAGCGCCGAGGCCTTGTGGCAGCCGTAGAGCGTCATGAGGTAGGTGAAGAGGATGAAAAAGGTCGACCCCGCATCCGTGTAGTAGAGGAAGTTGAAGAAGTAGAGCACGGGGAAGGTGGACAGAGACAGCGCCGACAGGACTCGCCGCGAGGTGGTTCGTGTCTGGAAGAGGAGCGACGCGACGTCAGGAAACAAGCAGAACAACACGTGTGTGTGTGTGTGTCCCCAGCGTCCCCCTTCCTCACCTTCTCCCTGAGGTGCAGCTTGCAGATCAGCAGGTAGATCAGGTAGAGGTTGCCGCAGTTGAAGAGCAGGTTGATGAAGCGCAGCATGGCCGTGGAGCACACCACGCCGCCTGTCAGGTCGGCGAGCCACACCACAGGTTTGATCACGCCCACAGAGACCAGGTAAAGGCCGGGGAGAGTCGTGATCATCGGGTCCCACTGCACAACCAAAACAAGATTTAAAAAAGAGAGTGTTTATTCATTTTAACACAAAGTTTTAGATTCCTTACTGTTGTTAATAATTTACTAATCAATGAGCTGGGGACAGATATGGAGAATATCCAGCTTTTTGATCAATTAAAGCTATTTTCAAATTAACTTGTTGATATTTTACATCTTTTTGCCATTGTTTTATGTAGTTTTTATTTGTCTTTTCATTTTTGTTTTATTTAGTGTTAATTTCAATTCAGTTTTTTACTTAAGACAAACCAAATAAACAACAACAATCATCATCTCTGGACAAACTGTACAGAAAAGAAACGACTAAAATTCATATTTAAATACATGCAATCCAATTCAGTCTCAAATACAATGTCATAAAATTCTAATTTAATCAAATTGTAACCGATTTCGAGTCATCTGGTGTCTTTGAATCGTTCTAGACACCAAACATATCTTTGTTTTGCTCTTTTTTTGTCATTTAGCATCTTTTTTATACATTTTTCAGTCTTTATGCACCTGTGCTGTCTTTCTTGTATTCGTTTTCGCATTTTAAGAGTGCTGTATTTCAGGTTAAACATTTGAACCTGTAACAAAATCGGGACTGATGAGTAATAAAACCTCTACAAACTCTCTCCCCGCTTTCCCCTAATCTCAATCTGCTACTTTGGACTCTGGCTTTAAAGACTTTAAAAAAAAAAAAAAATAACGATTGTACCTCGTTGAATTTTCCATGGCAGTATTTCTGAGCTTGAGGAATGTGAAAAACCTCGTCCATGTAAGGCTCCCTCTGCTCCCGGGTGATTTTGGAGAAGAGCAGGCAGGAGATCAAGAAGTTGGTGCTGCAGAGAGCCGTGAAAATGTAGCCTTCAAATTTCTCCATGTTTTGTCGTCTGGACACGATCTAACTGTCGATTTGCTCCAAAGCTAACTGATAATATGTTGTATATCACGCATAGTGATCAGATCCACGCGAAAAAAAGCCGCAAAACAACCTAAATCCGGAGAAAAACAGGTTGAAATTTATCCAGTGTCGCTAAACGGAAAAACAGCCGGATGTCCGCCTCGAAAATGGGCTCGGTGGAGGAACGCTATTCTAACCGTTAGTTCCCAGGTTGCTCTAAAAATACTTAGCGTTACAAATGTCTAAAAAATATATTAAATATAATCGCTATGAAACTTTCTTTCAAATATAATTTAACTGAATGTCGTCATTCTCCGTCGTGTGTTCTGCTGAGGACATTCCGTCTCATGCGGTGTCGCAGTATTATGGTTCCCGCTACGTTTGCGCGAGTCTTTCACACGTGAAGCGGCGTAAAAAAATTCGCAAATAATAGATAAGTTCGCCACGATTTGTGAACCGTTTCTGTCAGGATGCACCTCACACAAGGGCTGGAGCTTTACCCGGACACAACGGTGACACAGATGCTTTTTAAACAAGTCCGAAACGCGACGGAGTTGAGACAAAAAGCGGTGGAAGGTGAAATAAATGGTGCCCTAATCAACCCCACAATGGTGAGACAGTATTTTTAAAATGGCTTTTGCGTTTAAGTTTAAAACACACGTGTTTTATAACTCATTTACCGGCTAAAAACTGCTGTATATTTATGTATATAATAAAACTTTGTGTAAACTCAAAGTTTGCTTACATTCACAGGTCTTGAGTCCTTTCCAGGTGCTGGTGGCTGCAAACAAAGCTGTTCATTTACAAACAGCTGGAAAAATGAAAACCAGAACTTTAAACTCGGAAATAATCTTCAACCTGTCACCTACCAATAATGTAAGCGACATGAAGTAAATGATCAATCAGAACATTATTGTTTCATTTTTGATTATTCGTTCTCACATGAGACAGATCTCTGAGGCCTTTAAAAGATTTGGGATCTCGGACGGCGATGACTCGGTTCTGGTGGTCCTGGTTCACAAGAGAGACGAGCTGCCGTCCCTGTCAGACATCACGGCCATGGTGGACGGACAGCAGCTCCCAGTGGACGATGTCTCCTCTTTATCAGACATAACAAAGATCAAAAAGGTGGACTAATGTGTTTTATCGGAAAATGACTCCGGATGTGTTGCATTTTCTGTTTTATTTGAGGCATTTCTGATTAAACAAAGAGTTTAAATTTACTCGTTCCACATTATCCTGAGAAACTGATTGCTACCAGTGAAGTAAAGAAGCATTTTTTTAAGCCATATTCTCTCTTCTGCTTGTTTTTTCCTCTTCGTTCCAGCTGTATAAAATCCCCCCCCAGGAGGAGAAATGTGGGAGTCTGCTCGACGCAGTTGTCTGCAGAATGGCCGCCAAGGATGTCATGTAGCCCCAGAAGGACTTAAAACCAGAACATCGTTGAGTTTTTATTGCATTTTTGTCATACAAGATGTTAGGTATGGTTTTGTGTTTTCATTACTAGCTCAAAAGATTTGTATTATTATTTGTATTTAGTGTATTTTTTTGTATCATGATTGTACATTTAAACAGACATAAAAGGCATTTTGGGAAGTTTCAGTTTGATATTCAGACTAAGAATCATTATGATTACAGTTAGAGGGCCTGAATGGCTTTTAATCACGTGTCACACCACAACGTGATGCTAGAATGGACTTGTGAGAAAGAAAAGTTTCAGTCTGGAAAGTCGGCGAGCTCGTCTTTCCCGATGTTTCCTCCGCTGAGGACGCACACGACCTCCCTCCCCTCCAGATCGGGGATCCTGCCGTGAAGGAGAGCAGCGAAGGCGGCAGAACCCGACGGCTCTACCACCAGCCCGGCTCCGTAGAGGGCGGACACCGCCGCCTTTATCTCGTCGTCGCTCACCAGGACGATCTGCTCCACGTAGCGCTGACACAGCTCGAAAGGCAGCCGGCCTGGAGACGGGGGAGAAAAAAACCCCCAACTGTTTCAGAGTTCAAACAGGAAGAAACTGAGAGGTACAACAACAAATCCAAAAGAGCTGGAGTGTTGTCTAAATAAAAACAGGATGCAATAATTTGCAGATCTCATAAATCTGTATTTCATCTATAATGGAACATAGTAAACATATCAAATGTTTGAACAGAAGAATTTAAAAATTTATTGGAAAATTCTGGTTATTTTGATGTTTATGGCAGCAACAAACCACGTCTCGGGTCTGAGGTTTAGCATTGTGTTGCTGAAATATGTAAGACATCATCTGGATGGAAGCAGATGTTCTAAAACCTGTATGGACTTTTCTGCATTGATGGTTCCTTTCCAGATGTGGAAGAGGCACTGATGCACCACCATAACTTCAGAGAGGCAGGTTGCCATAAAAAAAAAAGACCTTATTTTTGTCTTAAAATCGGCACAATTTCTTAGTTTCAACACTTTACTGTGTTCCGTTGTGAATTAAAATATGACTTTATGAGATTTGCAAATCCTGGAACTCAGTTTTTTAGAACTTTTTCTGAACTGTGGCTGTAAAAGTGTTAAAAACAGAAACAAACCTGCAAAAGGAGGAGCGAGGCCCGCGGCGATGCTCTTGGCGTCCATCCCCACTGGCTTCTTCTCAATGAAGCTTTTGTACATCGTGCAGGCTGGGTTAAAAAAACAAACAAATCTCAACTAATTCAAACTCTGACTTGGTTTTACTTATCTCAGTCGATTTGTTTTACCTCCTTCTGGTTCCACGCCGTAGATCCTGGTTCTGTCACAGCCTGACAGTTTGATGGCGGCAGCGACCCCAGCCAGCAGCCCGCCTCCGCCACAGCAGACCACCACCACATCGGGGTCAGGCGCCTCCTCCAGCAGCTCCAGGCCCAGGCTGCTCGTCGACGGGACGGCACGGCACGGGGGAGATAACAGAATATGACTTGGATAAACGGGACAGAATACGTTTATTTAAAGAGTGTGAAACGGTAACGCGCCTGGCGTGTCCGGCGATGAGATCCAGGTCGTCGAAGGAATGCAGGAAGGTCATGTTGTCGTCCTGAACGCAGCGGTTCACGGCGCTCATCAGAGAGGACGTAGGAACGCGCTCCACCTCCACTCTGAAACTCTGAGGGCAACAATAAGATCTGAAGTCATCGCTGTGTTTTAATTATATTTAAACAGAGAAATATAGAAATAAACGAAGCTCTTCTGGTTTCACTTTAGCGGCTGACCTGTATGAGGACGGCCCTGGATTCCGGGGCAGTTTCTGGCATCACCACCTTCCCCTTCGACCCATAGTGCTTTGAGGCGACTGCAAACGACTTCCCGTAGTTCCCTGCAGACACGGTGACGAAACAGCCCTCCCTCGGCCGCCTGGCAAACTGATTGGCCACTCCTCTGATTTTGAAGGACCCTGCCGATCAGAAGCGGGTCAGCGGGTCGGTCTTCCGGCGCTGAGCTGAAACGGTTCCCACTCACCGGTTCTCTGCATGTTCTCCAGTTTGAGCTGGACGCTGCGGCTGGCGCTCGGCGGCAGAGTGGTCCGACTCCAGGGGATCATGGGAGTCCTGACGACACCCAGCGGGCTGCTCCTCACCGTCTCTCTGGCTTCCTTCAGGAAGTCCAGCGTAACGGCGTCTGCGGACACCTGACTCATCTGGAAACACGTCAAAAGTCAAGAAATGTGCAAAGAGTTTAACCCATCGTGGTTTTATTTGGCTAAACAGCTTGAATTAATGCAAAACAATTCAAAATATTTGACTTGATCCTCATTTTTAAACCAATATTTGCACGCTGCAGATTAGAAACGCTAAAGAAAATTGACCAAAGGGAAAAAAATAGCTACAAAAATTTAAGGCTATAGAAACAAAAAGGCTACTACCTAAAAGAAGCAGCTGATAAGTTGATAAAAGGACAGTCAGTGTAGGAGGTTGATTTCTTGTTTCTCAAACTGAACAATTTAAAATAAATTATAATAAAAATGTGACTTGACTTTCCAGTGATTACAAGAAAACAGGGCGCATGAAAACCACATATTGATTACAAACAGACTTAAAATAGATTAAATTAGACAGTTTCATCCTTTTCTTACAGAAAACTGGACATAAATGAAAAACTTCAACTGATAGTTTGTACTTTTAGTGTGAAATATTTAAATAAAACGGAGAACATAACCAATTTATCAGTCCTGTTTTAGAATATTTGTCATATTTTAAGGAAACTGAAGCAGATTGTCCACAGTAATAACTTTCTGGATTTGTTTATTTTAACTTTTTCAGGGGTCTCCACAGCGACTCATCCTCCTCCATCTAACTCTGTCTTCTGCGTCCTGTGTCCTCAGTCCAGCTCCCTCCATGTCCTCTCTAACTGCATCCATATATGTCCTCTTTGTCTCGAACATACTTCTGTCCCTCCTCTGGACATGTCAAAACCGTCTCTAACTTTATCTCCCAGCTGTCCAACCTGTGCCGGACCTCTGATGACCTCATTCCTAATCCTGTCCATCCTCGTCCCTCCCGAGGAGAACATCAAGATCTTCAGCTCTGACACTTCCTGTTCTGTCTCTTGTCTTTTTTGTCTCCAAACTGTCCAACACCACTGTCTGTAAACCTTTCCTTTGACCTTTGCTGCCACCCTTTAGTCACAGATCCCTCCTGGAACTTGTCTCCATCCTGGCTGGAGTCTCTTCTTCACCTCTTTACCCACCTCCTCTTTGTCCTGGACCCTAAATCCTCGAAGTCCTGCAGCTTTGGGACCTCTGCTGCTCCACCTGCCTCCCTCTCCTTCTGATTTTCATTCCTTGTCTTTCAAATGCATACCTCCACCTCTCCAGGTTCTCTTCCACCAGTTCCCTGTTTTGTTTTGTTTTTTTCCCGTTAAGTTGACTGTGTTACACTTTTTCCGCCCTCCCCCCCCCCCTTCTG
>JAOWBD010000077.1:16394780-16406236 GCA_028566035.1 Kryptolebias ocellatus | reverse complement strand
TTACACTTTTTCCGCCCTCCCCCCCCCCCCTTCTGCGCAGTGGTTCCGGTTTGGTACGCGTTTCAAGTCGGACGCATTTCTTCCCCGGATTTACAAAAAAAAAAAAAAAAAACACGTTTGGAGCTGTTAGCTAAAAAGAACGTTACATAAATTACAACTGTTTCGTTTAAATGTCATTTAAATTTATTTTAAGCGGGGAATAAAATGGGTTTGGTCCGACACGTCGTGTGCGCCATGTCCGGAGGAGTCGACAGCTCCGTGGCGGCTCTGATACTGAAGAGACGAGGTGAGGAAAATGGGTCAGAAACCCACCTGAGGTCGCTTTTATGAAGTAAAAAGTGTCGCCGAATAGTTAGAAACAGTATTTTAGTAAAGGTAAACCACTGTCAGACACACAGAACTGTATTTTTTACCGAGCTTTAAAACGCCTGTTCTTAAATTCGCTTGTTTTGCCGGTGAATCTGGTGTGTGCTGCCTGAAGGTTACAAGGTGACAGGAGTTTTCATGAGGAACTGGGACTCCCTGGATGAGAGGGGGGTCTGCACCATGGAGAGGGACTGCGAGGACGCCTACAGGGTCTGTCAGATCCTGGACATCTCCTTTCATCAGGTGTCCTATGTCAAGGAATTCTGGCATAATGTTTTCAGGTAAAAATGAGCCACCTTGATCAGTTGTTATTGATCCATATTGTTATCAGAAGTGGTCTCCATGTGTTTGCAGCTACCTGCTGAAGGAGTATGAGAAGGGAAGGACTCCAAATCCTGATATACTCTGCAACAAACACATCAAATTCAACCTTTTCCACAAGTACGCTGTCAACACACTGGGTACGTAGTCAACTGTATGTTTATTGTGACAAGTTAATTGGAGCATTTGGTTGTTTTGCATTTAAAATGTGCTTTTTTTTCTGAGAAAATGTTAGAAAACGCAGATTTTTCTTCAGATTTTAAAGTGTCTGGTGATACCGGCCAATCTAATAGTAAATCAGATTATTTAGTTTTTAGATTTTTAAGCAAATATCAAGTCCGACACAGCTGCAGTTTATTTAAAATTAAGGTTTTTCAGGAAAAATGAGGTTTATCTGGGATACTGTACAGGTTTATGTTATCCATTTATCATCAGGGAGTGAAAGCTCTGTATTAGGGTGCTTTTAGGAGGAAATATAAAAGATTTTAGTTGCTATAAACACACAGGTAACTGGAAATGATTGAAAATAGATTTGTATGATGATAATTATAGTTTTAGACGGAAACAGGAAAGAAGAATCTTGGGATTGGTGCTCATCCTGCAGAAACGGGATCTTTGCAACCATTTTAGATGCTTTTGCTGAAATCTCTCCATGTGCTGCTCTCCTGTTTCAGGCGCCGACGCCGTGGCGACCGGTCACTACGCCCGGACGTCCCAGGAAGACGAGGAGGTTTTCCAGCAGTCTTCCTCGCCCCCACACACCACGCTCTTCAGAGACCGCTTCGAGATCCCAAACCGTACGTGTTCCACTCCCGAACTTCGTTGTGTTTTCCTGCCTGGAGCTTCTTCTGTTCAGCTCATCGAGGACGCAGGACACTTTTATTATTTATGATTTATTTAACTTTATTAAAAACAAAAAAACTTATTTTAGGATCTCAGTTCCTTCAAAACATTGTTCTCATTAAAATCTGCTTCAGTGTACAGCTTTGTGCTACTTTTAGCTTTTAGCTACCGTCTTGCCCTCTTTAGCTATAAGGTACAAGTTTGATAATTTTAGCTTTTAGCTGTGGTTTTGCTACATTTAGCTTTCAGCTCCTGCTTTGAAAATCACAGTTTTTAGCTGCAGTTTTGCTGCCTTTAACTCTTAACTGCTGTTGCTAATTTTGACCTTTAGCTACCGTTTGCTAATTTTAGCTATTGTTTTGCTACAGTTAGCATTTAGCTACTGTTTTGCTCATTTTTGTTTAAAGGTAAGGTTTCTGCTAATTTCAGCCATTTGCAAAGGTCTTGCTAATTTTTGCTTTTAGCTCCAGTTTTGCCGCAGTAAGCTTTTAGCTATTGTTTGCTACAGTTGGCATTTAGCTACCGTTTTGCTGCATTTAGCTTTTAGCTACTGTTTTGCTCATTTTTGTTTAAAGGTAAGGTATTTGCTAATTTTAGGTATTAACACCAGTTTTGCTACAATTAGCTTTTAGCTATCGTTTTGCTGCATTTAGCTTTATACTACTGTTTTGCTCATTTTACCATTTGCCAAGCTTTTACTATGTTTAGCTTTTTGCTAAGATTCTAGCTAAATTAGCTTTTAGAACTGGTTCTGCTGATTTTCTTGGTTTTAGCTGCAGCAACTCAGGTTCAGCTCTCGTTTCTCGCTCTTTGTTTTTACTGAGCCTAAAGTTTCGGCTGATTTTTCGGCTCCCTTCAGACCCTTTGCCCTGTGCTTGTCTCTCCAGCTGTGAAGCTCTACCAGGGAGCAGATCTGGTCAAAGACCAGACCTTCTTCCTCAGCCAGATCTCCCAGCATGCCCTGCGGCGAACCGTCTTCCCGCTCGCCGGCCTCACCAAGGACTTTGTGAAGAAGATGGCGGCCGAGGCGGGGTTCCACCATGTGCTGAAGAAGAAGGAGGTGTGAAGATAAAAACTTTTTAAAATAAAAATAGAAGTTTCTGTTCACACAGTTTGATTTTTGTATCTTTTTTCAGAGCATGGGCATCTGCTTCATCGGAGAGAGGAACTTTGAGAGCTTCATCTTGGAGGTGAGAACTTTTATTCTTTATTCCTGCTTTCGGTGAAGATAAACTCCCGCTGTTTTGTTTCATCTTTTTAGTATCTCGAGCCTAAACCTGGGAACTTTGTCTCCATCAAGGACGGCACCGTCATGGGAAGACACGAAGGTACGTCTGCAGCTGTCTTCAGCGTTTGGTTGCTAAAACGGAGGACGTATTTTTGTCCCTTAACGTGTCTCTTCTGCGTGTCCAGGTTGGTTCACTCTGACGTTGGGTCAGAGGGCGCGGATAGGAGGGCAGAGAGATGCGTGGTTTGTGGTGGACAAAGATGTTGTTACTGGAGATGTGTTTGTGGTGAGAAACAGAAAACATGTAATGCCTCGAACTCCCACCAGAGGGCGGTGTTTGTGCTCTCTGAGAGCTGGGAAGACCTGAGCACAGGTGTAATTTAATCCCCTCTTCTGCTTTCAGGCTCCGACTACGAGCCACCCAGCTCTGTTCTGTGACACGGTTCGAACCGACCGCTTCCACTGGATATCCGTGGACCCGCCTCTCGAGCTGGCCAGGACCCAGATGTTGGAGTGTCACTTCCGCTTCATCCACCAGATGCCGCTCGGTGAGTCCTGTTTCCAGATCTGCTCTGAACGAGCGGAATTCACATTTAAAAAAACAAAAAAAGAGACACGATTTCCTTCCGTGCTTTGCAGTTCCCTGCACGGTGACGCTGAACGCGGACGGTTCCGTGTGGGTTTCGCTCTCGCGGCCAGTC
Organism: Kryptolebias ocellatus; assembly: GCA_028566035.1. Taxonomy (NCBI): domain Eukaryota; kingdom Metazoa; phylum Chordata; class Actinopteri; order Cyprinodontiformes; family Rivulidae; genus Kryptolebias; species Kryptolebias ocellatus. The sequence goes on along the minus strand of JAOWBD010000077.1, from coordinate 16,402,777 downwards.
AGAGCGCTCACACCTGGACAGGTAACGTCCAACACGTGGAAGGTGAAATATCGGTTTTAAAGAGAGAATTAGAAACTGATCCTGACGGTTTCCTGCCACAGTTCGCGGTGCTCTACAGGGGAGACGAGTGTCTGGGCAGCGGGAAGATCGTCCAGCTGGGCCCGAGTGAATACACGCTGCAGAGGGCCAGGGAGCGCACGACGGCGAGCGCTCAGCAGAAAGAGCAGCCGACGCCTGAACCGGCCAGCTGAGAGGGACTCGGATGGAGGCTGATCTTAGTCTTTAAACACAACTTTTATAAGACAACAAAGAGGTTTACTGCAATGCAATCTGATGGTTTTCTAACCAAAAGTATCCTCATCTTAAAGGAAAAGACTTTTTTTAATCAGGCAGTTGTTGAATCATCCGGAGCGTTACTGTGGACAAAAAAGACAATTTTTTCCTTTAGGAAAACACTATATTAGAATGAAAACATAAAGCCTGTTAACGTGACACTCAGGTACCAACAGAAACCAGCTGCTAATTGTCATGTACATATAACTGAATTTATAAAGTGCAGAGTTTATTTTTAAAATTCAACTTTTCTCCCTTTTATTTCCTCCTATATTGTCTTCAGGTTGACTGAAGTCTACAGGAGCCTTTGCTGTTTTATTTCTGTGAACGTTGTCATGATCTTCTGTAATTCAGGATTCAAAGATGGTATTTATTGTTTGCAGATACATGGCTCGTGTTTTAAATTAGTTGTCAAAGTCTGCATTTTATTACGGCAAAAGCCTTTCAAAAGAAAAACTCAAACTGGCTACAAAGACCTCCGTTTAAGTTTTTGGATATGAAATGAAAGAAACTTAAATGTATTAAAACAAGTAATATTATGAAAGAGATTAAAGAAGAAGAAATGGTTCCTATTTTATTTTAATTAAATAAAGGATGGAATATTTATTTTAATGTGTTTGCATGCAGTGCGTTATCAGGCCACACAGGGGCGCTGTGGGACAACACTCCGCTGAAGGTGAACCTGTTGGATTTAAATCACCCGAATTAGAATCAAAACGTTTATGTTTAAATTGAATTACATTTATTTTTATTGTTAAAAACGTGTTTATTTTCAAAAATACCATACAGTTTTTTTACACCTTTAAAAAGACTTATTAGCTTTATTAAAACTTTCTGAGGAGAAAAAAAAAAACTACAAGACTTGAAAACGGTGAGTGATATTTACGAGAATTAAAGGTAAGTTTTTAGTTAGCATTAGCCTAGCTAGTAGCATACAGTGAATAAAAGTTTAAGTCAAAATAGAAATGTGGCTAATTTATATATATAATGTAGCGACATGTATTTTATGTTAATTTAAAACAATATTCATACATTTTACGTAAATATTTTCTCAACCCACATGCTAATTACCGACTAGCTAAAATGCAGGTTAGCTAAACTGCGTGTTAGCTAAGTTGTTTAATTCGTCACTTCCTTTTAAAAAAATATTACCATAAAGTGAATATTTAGCTAAAATAATCATTTATACCTAAAGAAAATAGTTATAGGGTTTTAAAAATTAACAAGTATTTGTTTTCTATACAGTAAGAAAGCATGGGTGTTCTTATGTTATTTTTATTAGGCAATATTTATTATTATGATGGCTACATTTTTTAATTCAAGCATTTTTAGTAAGAAGGTATAAACTTAACTAATTGCAACTTTTTTATTCACTCTTTTATTCTCCACTTTCAAAACTTTTCATGATGCAGCTGAGCTTGTTATAACTTTTTAAAATGGGGATTTAATTGTGGTTTTACGCACCATCGTGTTTATTTTGTCCCAAACCTCCATCGGAACCCCTCCACCCCCCACCTGAAGGCGTCCCTAAGGGGGGGGGAGCACAGCAGGTTTATGGAAATAAGCTGAGGAGGAGAAGCAGGAGGAGGAGGAGGTGGCGGAGCCATTTTGTCCTCATTTTAAACTCTGTGTGGGTTCACGCAGCCGCCGCGCGCCGTGGAGGCTCGGACACCATGAACACCCGGCGTCTTTCCCCGCAGTAAAACTTCACCATGAGGGACAAAAGTAAAGCGTGGTGCTGGGAGAGGGAGCGTTGATCCTTGGGCGGAGGAGTTTCAGTGAACTTGGCTTGGGATCGGGCAGGTAAACGGGCATGGAGCCGCCGGTGCGTTGGGTTTGCCTCCTGCTGACCGTCCCGCTCCTTGCGGGCTGTTTGGAGATGCACGTCTCGGAGACGTCGCCGCCCGGGAGCCTCCTGGCGAACCTGTCGCTCGGTCCCGGCTGGACACACGGGCTGGACAGGACTTTATCTCCCGAGTTCATCCAGAGCTTTTTGCAGGTCGGGAGGCGCAGCGGGGAGGTCCGCCTGTCCCACTCGGTCCTGTGCGCGCACACGCCGAGGAACCCGGCGCCCGTGTATTTCAGAGCAGGTTCCTCCGCGTCCGGAGACGCCGTTCTCACGCGTTTTAACGTGTTCGTCCACGGACAGGACTGTTTTATTAAGTACAAGAGAAAGAAAGCATCAAGTAAGCCAGACATTCACATTAAACACTTTTTAAAACTGAAGACAACTTCCTGTTTACACGCAGGTAAGCTGTTATTGAATGTAACCGAACTTTTGCCAACTTTTACACGGAGCATTGCCCCTTTAAACACCAAGTGTGTTGGAAAAGACTTTGTTGCTGTGTTCAGACGTGGGGATTTGTTCCTGGTCAACGACTTTTGTGTTGAGCACAAAGGAAAGGTGAATTTGCACTGCGCTTTGCACGGCGGTCTTAATGTGCAGCTGAGTTTGACGCTTGAACACGGATCCGTGTCGGAAACGACCCACAGACAGCCCGGTCAACTGCTGCCCAGGAGGAAGCGACAAGTGAACAGCCCTCCGCAGTTCCAGCTCAACGGCTTTCAGGTGTCTGTGCCCGAGAACGAGCCCAAGGACACTCAGGTTATCACCCTGAAGGCAACTGACCCGGATGATGGAGAGGCAGGGAGGCTGACATACATCATGGAGCCTATATTTGACAATAGGTCTAAAAAGCTTTTCAAAATTGATGAAAAGACAGGGTGCATAACAACCGAAAAGGCACTTGACAGGGAGCAACAAGACACTCATATGTTCAAAGTTACGGTAACTGACAATGGCAGTCCCCCAAGAACTGCTGCTACTTACCTCACTGTCACAGTGAGTGACAAGAACGACCACGTCCCCGCTTTTGAGGAAAAGGATTACAAAGTCAAAATCAGGGAGAATGTGGAGGTTGGCTACGAGGTGAAAAGAATCCGTGCCACTGATGGCGACGCTCCCTCCAATGCCAACATGATTTATAAAATCGTGAACGAAGGCGGTGAGAACTCTGTGTTCGAGATTGACCCAAAGACCGGCCTTGTGAAGATCAGGGAGCGGCCCGACAGGGAGACGCGGGACCAGTACAAGCTGATAGTGGAGGCCAGCGATCAGGGCAAAGACCCTCATCCTTTGACCGCCACCGCTACTGTTCACATCACTGTGGAGGATGAGAACGACAACTATCCGCAGTTCAGTGAGAAGCAGTACGTCGTGCAGGTCCCAGAGAACGTTGCAGTCAACACAAAAATCATCAGTGTGAACGCAACGGACAAAGATGAGGGAAACAACGCCAAAGTTCACTACAGCATCATTAGTGGCAACAATCTAGGTCATTTCTACATCCACTCCCCCACTGGTGAGATCAACGTCATCAACCCTCTGGACTTTGAGACGAAACAGCAGTATCCTATACGGATTAAAGCTCAGGACGGTGGCAGGCCTCCATTGATAAATAGCACAGGGTTAGTGGTGGTTCAAGTGGTGGATGTCAATGACAACGCCCCCATATTTGTTAGTACACCCTTTCAGGCTTCGGTGTTCGAAAACGTGCACATCGGATCTTCTGTTATCCAAATTCGCGCAATTGATAGCGACTCTGGAGAGAACGCTCGTCTCGCGTATCGGCTCATCGACACTGTGTCTGGTTTTCCGTTCACCATCAACAACAGCACTGGTTGGATTACGGTGAGCGAAGAGCTGGACAGGGAGTCCACGGAGTTCTACACCTTTGGCGTGGAGGCGAGAGACCATGGGACGCCAGTGATGTCCGCCTCAGCCAGCGTCAGCATCACAGTGCTGGATGTGAATGACAACGTGCCCATGTTTACCGAGTCGACTTACTCGTGGAAGATCAATGAAGATTCTGTGGTGGGGACCAGCGTGTTGACAGTTACGGCCATAGATCGGGACAGTAACAGCATGGTGACGTATCAGATCTCCAGTGGCAACACCAGAAATCGCTTTTCCATCACAAGCCAGAGCGGCGGCGGCCTCATCACCTTGGCGCTCCCTTTGGACTACAAGCAGGAGCGGCAGTTTGTCCTGACAGTAACCGCCAGCGACGGAACGCTCTCTGACACAGCTCAGGTGTTCATCAACGTGACGGATGCCAATACGCACCGGCCCGTCTTCCAAAGCGCCAACTACCAGGTGACGCTCTGCGAAGCGGATCCGGTGGGCTCCGTCGTGGGGGTGATCAGTGCGACAGACGAAGATACAGGGGAGAATGCTCGCATCACGTATGTCATGGAGGACAATGTTCCCGAGTTTAAGATTGACCCGGATACAGGTACCATTACCACACAAACAGAAATCGACTATGAAGACCAGGCGTCCTACACTTTAGCCATTATTGCCAGAGACAATGGGATCCCTCAGAAATCTGATACCACCTATGTGGAGATCATCATCGAGGATGCTAATGATAATACTCCTCAGTTCTTCAGAGATGATTACCAGGGGTCCATAGTTGAAGATGCACCAAAGTTGACCAGTGTACTCCAGATCTCTGCTTCAGACAGAGATTCTGGCTCCAATGGCAGGGTGAGCTACACTTTTCAGGGTGGCGATGACGGAGAGGGGGATTTTATGATTGAGCCTTACTCTGGTATCATCAGAACCAACCGCAAACTGGACCGTGAGAATGTTCCTGTGTACAATTTGAAGGCCTTTGCTGTAGACAAGGGGTCTCCTCCTCGGACAGCATCCGTTTTGGTTCATATTGTTGTCCAAGACATAAACGACAACGCTCCTGTGTTCGAGAAGGATGAGCTTTTCATTGAAGTGGAGGAGAACAGCCCGGTTGAATCCGTGATAGCTCAAATCACTGCCACCGACCCGGACGAGGGCCCCAATGCTCAGATCCTGTACCAGATCATAGAAGGGAATAACCTAAAGGTTTTTCATCTGAACGATTTGAACGGAGACCTCACTGTACTCACAAACTTGGATTATGAGACCAAAACCGAGTATGTCATCGTGGTCCAGGCCACATCAGCGCCGCTGGTGAGCCGGGCTACTGTGCACATCCTCCTGAAGGACATGAACGACAACAAACCCGTGCTGCACGACTTCGAGATCATCTTCAACAACTATGTCACCAACAAGTCCAACAGTTTCCCAACAGGAATTATCGGAAAGGTGCCAGCTCACGACCCGGACGTGTCGGATACGCTGCGGTACAAGTTTGAATTCGGGAACGAGCTCAATCTGCTGCTGTTAAACCAAGACACCGGGGATCTGAGACTAAGCAAGGACCTGGACAACGACAGGCCTCTGGAAGCAAACATGAAAATTTCCATCACGGGTGAGTAATTCTCTTTATTTTCAAGCTTTTTTTTCTCTTCCTCCTCCTAGAAAAACCTGTCTTAGTCATCAGTTTCATGTGTTAATACGATCTAAACCTGAATGAAAACTGGAGTGTGTGAAGTATGATCTGACTTGACAGCCGATACAAAACTTTCTCCTGAGCAGAAACAGTGGCAGGTTTCAGCTGTAACGCTGGCTGCGTGATCAGTTGGCGTGTTTGCCGCAGGCTGTGTGCTGGATCCGGTTGTGCTGCTTTTGAATGATAAACTATTGTGCACAAGCGGTTGGTTTGGGTAATAAAAAGCTGCTATTTTGCAGGGCACCCTCACAGCCGAACTGCTTTGTTGTAGCAATTAACGTCGGTTTCTGTGAAAGGAAGAAACGCACATGCAGGTAGTGTGTGTGTGTGTGTGTGTGTGTGTGTGTGTGTACATAGTCCAGGGATTTCCTTCCCCCGTTTTGTGGCAGAAGCGCTTCAGGGAGGCTGGTGAACATCTGGTGGGAAGATGCTCATCGGTGCACTTAAACACAAAGACCAAAAATATTTTTTCCCCACTTGTTGCTCTCTTGGTTTGGATTTGGAGACATTCAAACTGCTGAGTCTCCCCGTTTTCAAGGAAGACTTTGTTCTTTATTGTTAAAGATTAGTCAGAGACAAACACCGGAGCATTCTCACTTTAACTGGATGGATGACTGCTGCAGCGAAGGTCACCTCACGCACTCACTCTGCAAGAAAATCCCTTAAAGACACATAAGACAGATCAGTCAAATATCCTGATGTAGTTTATTTATTTGACAGGGTACTATAGATTGGTCTGTATTCACATCACACGGTCACGTGATTATGGAAGGTTTATTTCTTGCGTGGCACTGTCATTTTGACCCGAATCATGCAAACAGTGCGAGCTCCAGCAGCAGAAAATGTCTAAGAAGTGTGCCGTTTAGCTAAAGATGTGAACTGTAAACAGAACTAAAGTTTGTAGACATTTCCATCTGCCCAAAAGCAGCCAAAGAGGAGGAAACAGTGAGTCCGGACCTGCACGATTTAGACTTTGTTACTTAATCTGCATTGTGCTCCGTCCCCAGGATAATGTGGAATATGTTTGCGTCTCCTTTCACAATCTATAAACAGGTCCATGCACACTAATGAACGTGGGTTTACCCTGGAAATGTGTCAGATTTAGCCATAGGTGCTATTTTTCCACCTGTAGTCCCACAACAAGTTGATGGTAAAATGCCTAAAAAAGGAATAAAGTGAAATAAAATATGCAAAGAATCAAAAACCAACAGCACGCATGCACTACTGAGAGGATAAAGGTTGTGAGTAAAGAAAAAATATGCATATATGCAGTTTTATGATGATCATAGGTTTGATGTTTCCTAAGATATGGTTTCAAACAAGCCTTAAAGTTGTAATAACTAAATGGCTTTAAGTTGGTGGTAAACTAAACCAGTATTTATGATCTTTTTTTATTAAGGGAAGCTGAGGCATGTCTTAGTAAAATCCTTATATACTGGATAAATCGGGCATATTGTCAATTGGTAATTGGTTATTCAGAATGTTACAACCATGCAATGAGAGTCGCTTTTGGTCAAAAAACGTCTAAGAACTATTTCAAGATTTGATTGGATCTATTTGGGAAGTAGTGATGCAATAATAGATATGTTTAAAAAGCATTGAACGTAATAAATACACGAGTAGCTGTCAAACACTCCTTTCTTTATTTTCTCGGTTTTCCTTTAGTTGAAGTGGATCTGCCTTATTTCCTCTTTTCATGTCTCCCCGGAATCCCAGTGTTGAGTTTGTGGATTGTTTTTTTTTTCCTCTCATGTTTATGTGATTAAAAACACAAATGTGATAATGAACTGAATTTACTCATCACGCCATGGTCTAAAACTCACCAGGGAGTTTAAGGGTTTCCCTAGAGGTCCTCTCATTTTATTATTTTTTTCCCCCCCGGATGGTAATTTTTCTGAATGACCCTCACTTTGTCTCCGTCTTGAACAGAAAAGGTGCAGATTGTCCTTTTTTTTCCCCTCTCTCTCTCTCTCTAAGTGCTTTATGGCTGTAGTTGACCTGCGAAGCAGCTTCTCTCCAGGTTACAGGCCCTCATTCAGCGCTCCCTGCATTCACGCTCATCAATAACGGCCCGCAAGTTTTGGTGTAGCCATGACGACGGCGACCTCTTGACGGTCCCAGTGGGGTGCTAGAGCGCTTCATTAGCTGTAGCTCCTTGCACAGAAATATATATAAGTATTGCACTAATGTGTACAATATTTGGGACATTACATCACCACTGACCTGTCTGATGACAGAGACATTTACAGGCAGCGTTGTACCCAATATGTA
>JAOWBD010000077.1:16378564-16394680 GCA_028566035.1 Kryptolebias ocellatus | reverse complement strand
TTCTTTTTCTTTTTCTTTTTGTATGGACCTCAACCGAGTCTCAAATAAAGAGGATTGATTGATTGATTGATTGATTGTACAATCACACTGGGAATAAATCTTGTTTTTAGGGTTCACTGTGATGTCAAGTGTTAGGTAACCATTACCCGATGTGTCGACCTTTTGACCTCGGGCTCTTGGGAGAGGAAAGCCTGGGGGGGACTGGAGGCAATCAGCTCTTTAACAAGCACAGGGGAGACAAGACACCGAATGTGTCCTTTGAATTCAACCCCCGTCGACTACCCTGGTCAAGTATTTTGTCCTTTAGTGTGGTTATTGTTTTGACCTTTCCTCTGTCGCCATGTGGCGTGGAGATTTTCCCTGGCACTTCTTACAATCTGAAAATCAGGACCCAGTTTACTCATGTCTGTAATGTCGTTAATGGAAGTGTACTTCGGATGTAAAAGACCCCGAGTGCCATCTGTCATAAGAACTTTAGCACTTTTCACTCTCCTTACAACCAACCAATGAGGTACTTTTATTCTTGTGAACAGCAGGCCTGAGAATGTTTTCTAGCTTTTCCCTGAAACACAAGAGCACCTTGATAACTCGGCAAAGATACACTTGTTTAACACACTTTGATAGCCACAACACAGCTCCATCTGTCCTCCTCTGTCCACATTCGACGGTGGCACTGCGGTTCAGTGGTTCAGGGCCTTGTGTTTCCGTTGTAAGCGCTCTTATCGCAGCTCGTCAGATTTCACCTAAAACCTTTAGGGTTTTCTCTGTGTTCTGACAGATGTGTATCTGTCAGCTTGTGACTTGTCCTCGGCCCTCCTCTTCACGTCTTCTTGCGTAGTGAATCAGGACGGGGTTGTGAATTCCTGTAAAATGAAGCGCACCATCTGAAACAGACTTTTTGTTTCTTTTTGTTTTGTTTTATCGGCAGCGTAGATGAGGAATTTCCTAAAGTGATGCTAAAAAAATCCCCTGAAAGGGTTCCTGACTTCAGCTGAGATCTAAACTGATCTCCTGTAAACAAATATTTGATGTAAATGGGATGTAGAGTAAACATGTCACATTTGGGTCTTCTGTGTGTATTTAATTTATTTAAATTAGGACAGGAAGGGTATTGATCAGAAACTAGTAGGTTTTTATTCATTCTCTGTATGTAAAAGGCAACACTTGATGTGTTTGTCTTCAGGAAGCTTTCACTTGATTGGTGGAGCAGATAGCAGCTAATGTTAAAGCATGTACAAACAGGCTATAGGTGGAGTTTTATGGAGATGCTGCATAGCTGATTGTTACTTAAACGATTAGGAATGATTGATGCTAAATCGTCTTTTTCCACCCAAGCTCTGATCTCTGTGTCTGTGTGTTTTTTATTCTTACCTTCAGCTGAAATGGCATGATGCTACACGCACTCCTACAACGCTCCCCTCGTTTTTCTCCCCCATGGGGCTTTTTTTTTTTTTTTTTTTGTTGAGCTTCCCCGCCTTGGGTTTTGCTTCTTAATCCCGTCGGAGGAGTTGCATAGCTCGGCTTTTTCACATTTCTGTTCTGGACCGCCCAGCCCCTCCAGGACGCTGTCTTTTAAAAGGAGGTCCGTCCCTTTTTTCTCAACCAGCACAATTAAATTCTCACTGTGAGACAAGAAGTTTGAGCTCGGAGGAAATAACATTTTGCCAGTGTGCTCACTCAGCTTCAGCTTATATTTAAAGACTCACGGGTGGATTTGTAAGGAGGGAATACAGTGTTATGCAAAAACCGGATGTTTCGCGACTCCCTGAATTAAAAAATGGACATTTTATTACTTTTTTTAGAAGCAAAAAGAAGAAAAAAATAACTTGATCTGGCTTTTTCCATCATGTAGTTTTTAAATCAGCATTTGACTCTGTATTGCAGGCCTGACATAGTTTTGAATTCTTAAAAATATAATTGCAAATGATAATATAGTCGTCTTGTTTTCTGCCATTTTTACTTAAAAACTATGATGCTTTTAATTTAATTTAATTTTTGCAATGGAAGTTGTTTGCTTTAAGACATGCAGTTTCTGTCAATAAACCATAACAGAGAAAGGAGGTCTAACTATGTTAAAACAGGGATAAAAATTACAGTTTTTGTTTGTTTTAGGGGATTTTATATAGATAAGTAGAGACAGTTAATTGTAAAAAACATGATTTTTAGGTAAATAGTAGAAATTAGGAAATTATGTAATGGCTGGAGAGTGGGATGGAAAGTAGAAATGTGTTTGCAGGTAAGATTTCAAAGAGGGTTTGTTTGTCTGCAAACACCTCTGCCTGCGACAGTAAACGACGGTTGTTGTTCTGAGTGATGCAAGGCACTGCGCTGGTTGGTTTTGTGTGTGTGTGTGTGTGTGTGTGAAGTCTACGTTTAAAGAAGCGTGCATCCATTCTCTGTTACAAAGAAATTACGCACAGCCTCGTTTACACGCTGCCAGATTGAGATTTGGGGCGACTTGGAACAGGTTTTCGGGGGGCGTTGTTGGGGACGGGGTTGTCTCTGATTGTAACCGGACACACCTCTCTCGGTCCTTCACTCAGCCGGGACAGTAGCCTCCATTGTCCCTCTCACCGGGGGGTCAAGAGGAGCTCCGCGGCTTGCCAACGGCTCACGAGTGTGACGTTACACGCGTCATGATGTGCAGCGACCAGCTGCTGGAATGTTAAGTGGTGGCTTTTTAGTTTATATATACGCTTATCTCCTGATGAATATGTAATCTCCTTCAGGAATGACAAGGGAAGGAGACGGAAAAAGAGCAAATCATTTCAGAAACTACATTTTAGGAATCGCAAAACAATTCTTTTCAAACTAGTTCCACCTTAAAATGCCACTGTTGCGTTTTTGTGTACACAACAAAAACGATGTCACAGCTCCACCTCTAACCTAACCTGTTTCAGGCCTGTGTCCACACAGAAATGGCCTCGTAGGAGCCCCTAAACCAGGGCTTTGAAACCTGTAGCTCTGGATTCACATCAAGGAGAGGCTCTTCAGACCTTCTGCTGTTGCTTAATGTAACTTTTAGCAGAAATGACACGAACCCGAGTCATTATTTTATATATCTAATTAGGCAACAAAGAAACTTCATTGATTTACCCCTCCGTTTTATCAATTATCTCTTTATTTCAGACTTTCCCCTGAGACTCTACTTCAGTTTGGACTGAAATCTAGTATCAGACTCTTTACAATAATCAACAGCCTGTCTGAGGAGTTAAATCCTTTTAGCTCACAGCAGTAGTAGATTTAATAGCTGCCCTTTTTAAAGAAATGTCAAAGTTAATGGAAACTTAGCAGCCCTATTTCAGCTTGGTAGCATTAGATTTTTCTGGACGTAAGAAGACCCGGATCCTGGGTCTAAGAGGACGAGAAGGCAATATTTTAACAATATTTTTAAGAAAAAAAGCTTTTGCCACCTACAAGATTTAAAAAAACTGATCAAAAGACAAGTTCCTGTGGGGAAAAACACTTGTGGTGGAGATATTTATAGTGACGATTTCACCAAACAAAGTCGTGAGAGATGTGCTTTTTTTTGTTTTTTTGATTTATTTGCTTTGTTTGACAGTTTTCAACTCTCTGAGAAAGCTTGTAATGTCTTAATCTTGCTGGTTTGTTGCCACAGAATCTCGTCAGACCCCCTACTTTTTCCAAAACTGATCCTTTTTTTGATCACAAACAAAATCATTAGATAAAAAGCTTCGCTTCTGTTGAATTTGTACCCCACTCTGTGGTGATTTGGACAGCTTTATATCTGTGTACATTTTTTCAGATTTGACCACATTGTTAGAAATTTTCTGTTTTTTACAACCGTTTTTCCTCTCGTGCCTGGAAGCCCGCAGTATTATCAAGGTTTTAGTGTTTCCTAAAAGTTCTGATTTTCGTTTAACACGGCATCTGCCTTCTGTTGGAGAGAAACTTTGGGTGTTGTGGACTTTTGTAAATGTTGTGAACCTTTTATCTGCACAAATATATGTGTGACACTGACAGAGAGACGGGAAATCAGCCAATTCAGGAGGATTTAATGTGTACTCTTGATACCCTTTGTTGTAGACCAGTGAATATCATGTTGGACTTCGATCATCCCTGCTGTAAGACTTGGCTTCAGCGCCAATAATACAGGTATTAGGATGAAATGTCGAACAGTTTCACCGGCACAAACGAGCCAATATCTGCCCCGGTGCTTAATCCAGAGCTAAACTATCTCCTCTGCAGAAATCCAATCCGCAGACGTGTCGTATAACTGACCAACGTTGCTTCTGATACAGGAAATAATAATGAAAATGAGTATTGGGAAGATATTTTTCTTTGATGCAGTAAATACCTAGATTTAATAGATTTGCATTACAGTTGGATGGGAAGCTGGAACGCTGTTGACAAATACAGAGTTGATTGGGGTTTTTAATACTGATCCTCTGGGTGTTGCTGGAATCGTTGGCAGGTCTCTGTGCCAGATTGTCTTCATCGAGGTGTCTGCTTTAGTTATTTCCCCTTCAGCCAGCGAAGGAGCTGGTGACAGGTGTAATCTTCAGAGCTAAAAGCTTGTGTGTGTGAACCTGTTGATGCAGCCTTGGCGCTTCAGTTGTTTACACTTTTTAATTAGTTTAATGTCTGTCAGGCGTCGTCTTTTCCTCCCAAAAATGTTCAGTTTTGGTCTTTTTCTGCACGATTTCAAACTATATGGCATGAGTAATGGTCCGAGCGTTCACTTTTGATTCTGGAGAAATATTCAGCTCATAAATCAGCTGACGCTCCTGTCACTGGATCAATTTCATCAAGTTTTTGTTTTTCCAATTCATGTCTGTCAGCTTCTTTTGCTACCAGTGCTGATTTATAAATGTTAACGCCAAGATTTAACTTTTAAACACACGGCCCAAAATCGTTTACCTTGTTGGCTCAGATGGCAACAACAAAACCTAAGGAGGTTTCAGTAATTGGGGCAGATGTTTGTCTTGTTTTAGTTTTATTTTTTACCTTCTGACAGGGTTATATCTATGGCAGAGAAGACAGTAAAGGTCCAGTACTTCATGTTGACTGAGCAAAGATTTTATATGACTTAGTTTTCATTTTACTATTGAATCAGAGCAAATCTGTGTTTGAAGCAGATTTGCGGTTTGTATCTGAAACAGATTTCAGTTTAGCCCACTGTCCAGATGGCATATATACATAAATACATAATTTAAAATATAAGTTAGTTTTAAAAACAGATCTTGCGTGATAATTTAGTGTATGTGTTACAACCAACACATCAAATTTTAGGTCCTGCGTCTGTGCCTAGAGTCGGTTCAGTTAAACTCCACAAAAACAAGACTTTTATTATTATTATTATAGGTTTGTGAAACCATTTTGACTAAATGTGTGTTGAAGCAGCAGCTTGGTGTAGCACTTCTGCAGGAATAGCATAATATTTCCCCTGAAACAGCCATCAATCCAGCCAGTTTTTAACTATTTCTCCAAACTGATGTTGCTCAAAGAGTTATCCACAACGTCTAAGGTATTAACTGTTCGTAACCTTTTCTCATAGAACGCCACTTGAAAAGATCTGAACTGTTTCTTTAAGTCAACATAAAGACCTAACAAGGTTAACAGCGGCCTCTTTAGAGTTGGGTCTCGCCCACAGGCACTTCAGTGGTCTGTATGTTTACTGTCAGAGGAGGATTTGAACCCTGACTTGAAGAGTTGCCCGAGTGCTGTCAGCCTGGGTTTCAGCTTTCAGTCTCCTGACAGCCTTCTGTCTCGTTACAAGCTGAGGTAGAAGAATACACAAGTGTACGCGCTGACACGAACACACTGAGATTGTTATAAAGAAACAAAAACACATATATGAACTGACCAATGGATCCTTTAAACATCACACTGCACACAGGAGGTAAAACTAGGGGGTAAAAACTTGCATGCACCACATCCTGGGTCACACTTGGCTCCTGCAGGCAGACTGGCTTAGGCCTCTTTAAACATTTCAAAGAAGAGACTAAGACGTGTGGATTGAAGCTTTGTGTGTTTCCTCCAGGCCCCCCAGGCTCTATCTTTTTAACCGAGAACCAGGGAGAAGTGAAGACAGAGGGAGCTCCCAGGTACACCGACGTCTGCTCTGCCTTTTGATAACATGTCAAGGTTCCCCTTTGAGCCAAGACGTCCTCCTGTTACATTTTGGGTAGGGTGACTCGCGCTCATGCTCGATAACAAAACTCCAGACGGCGCAGACGCATTTGCAGATCTCGTCACCGGGGCCCGCCTTCGTGTACTCTCTTGATCCGGATCGCTCGGGCCGCTAGCGGCGGACTTTACAGCGGCCGACATCTTCCCCTGGAGTGTTAAGGCCAAGTTTCACACAAAGATCGCTTCCACCTTTTCTATGGCACACAAAAACTGCCTGGCCCTACCGAAATGTCTTGAGTTACTCTCGGAGCAGAAGCGGTTTTATCCTTCCAGAGCTTCTTTTACAAAACACACGGCGTCGCTTTTAAAAAAGCAGCGTGAAGTTTTCTGACGAGGACTCGTTATCGCGGAAACGTCATAGCTGTGTTTTGGAGCGCATAAGTCCAAAATTTTTGCTTTTTTCGTTGCTGGCAGGAAGTCTTATGTCCCATATCGCCCAAAGATCTAAAGCAATAGTTTAATATTTCCCTAGGGCTGAACAATCATAGGAAAACATGCAGTTGTGATATTATTGTAGAAAATTAAAATGATTATATCAATTGCAGTAAACTGTGTTCTGCATGCAGTTTACCTGCAATTATTTTGGAATCCTTTGCAATATCAATAAATGTTCAATATATTGTACAATCCTATATCTTACCTTTGAACGTCAGTTTGGAGAAATAATTTAAAGCTGGTCTGAGAGGGACCAAGACCAAAGTGAATTACTGCTGCCCTAAAACTCCTTCAATCTCTAAAATTTCCCATTGGTTTTCACATTGGTTATATTGACGGTACTTTGCATGACACAGTTGTTTAAATAGATTTCTGTGGTTATTTGTAAGCACCAATGGGGGCAGCAGTTGTAGCACTTCTGATGCAACCTGGAGAACTTCCTGCTAGAATTATGACGCGGTTTGAAACTGATGAACTGCTATGAAATTTCTCAAAGTGAAGTTGGTTTAAGACGGCAGCAAACCCTTTTGGTCTTCGCCCCTCTCAGACTAGCTGTCGGCTCTTTCTTAAACGCTATCAGAAAATCTGAACTTTCACTTTATGAACAGCCTTAAATTTAGAAGATGTTGCTCTGTAATGCTTAAAAATGAATTGTATCTAAAAGTCAAAATGATGCAGCTGTGATAATATTGGCAGTACAGTCTTAGCTGTTTCTAAAAGGACATTTTATTTCACGATATTCATGTTTTTAGCAATTATCTTTCAATATTTGCTTCGTGACCAGGATTCATGTATGGGGGCTCCATTTGGTGGTTATTTGTGTGCTGATAAATGTCTAAAACCAGTAAAATCAGTATGTTAACCTCGATTTAACAATAAGTTTTGAGCATTTTGGAGGTTTGTTGGTACAGTTTTTCCTGGATCGGATGCAAAACGTGTGCAACTAACAGAATACAAGTCCAGTTGCCATTTTTATTTTTAAATGTTGAAGAATTGTAAAGTTTGGGGAAGAAAATGTAGTCTTTAAATACTTAAATGATCCTCCCTGTTTCCTATATTTAGTTATCGGAGCTTAACTCACTTGGTCCAAGTGTTGCTATTCCTATCGGTAATGTGTATTTGATTTGCAGCAGCATTCCTGATTCCCCACACAACAAGAAACCACAGAGCCCGTCTTTGTCTGCATTTGTCTCATGTGATGTTTGAAAATAACGTTCGTGCTGCCGTCTACCTTCAGCGGCTCCTTATCACGTTACCTCTTGGGTTACAGAGGGGAGGTGATCGTTGATGTTTGTCAGCGTCTCTAGGCGTGGAGAGTTCTGATCAGGAAAGCAATGTTTCCAAATCATAAACTCACCTCTTGTCTGTGAGATGATAATAATAAGAGTGAGGAAAATGAAACCAGTTTCTTTTCTGATCCTTCAGGTTAAAGTTTGATGCACTGCAATGATATTCACTAACGCTACTTTTGTTTTCAAGCTCAAATACGAGTTCTGATCTTTGGGATATTATGGGTTCACTTCTAGTTCATAAATATGTCCAAGTCAGTCATGAAGCCCAGGTATCGATCATGTTTTGTCTCCGTTTTGCTTCTGCTTTCCGTCAGGCTGTAAAATTCCTCAGTGAGGCAGCGCACGTCCGACATTCTCTGCTTATGATCATTAAACAAATTAACCCCTCAGGTCTAACGTAGTTGCTGCCAGGGGCTTAGTAACTTAAATATGGTCTTATCTGAGTAAATATCTACTTACAGCAGGGTGAAACTGACTGGCTGCTTTACCTGTTATGCTACAATAATCCCAGGTTTGCTTGGCATTCACGTTAAACAAGCCCTTTTCAGGAAGAAGAAGAGAAGCATTGCTGTTTTATGTTGCTCATGACCTTTTTTTTAGTGTGAACGATGCATTTAAATTCAGGACCTCACCAAAACTCGTTAATGGATCGACCAAAATCATTAACAAATCGGAGTAAACGTTTACATGCTCGTGTCTGGCATATGAAGAACATCGGGATGTTTGTTTCGCTGAGCTGTGTGCCAGATAAATGAGGTGAAGCCAAGTCAGGTAGAGACTTCCTGTTTCAGTCTGAGGGGCCACTACCGAGGCTTCAGAGACGGCTAAAGACCCCAGAGCTCACATGTAGGAGTCCGACTTCCATTTGCATTTTGAGCTCCTGTACTCGGCTGTCTTTTATTCTTTTATCATGTGTGCTGGGATGTTGTGGTTATGCGTGTGTGATTTTCAAGGCTGATCGTCTTTGCAGGGAGGACATTTGAACAGAGATTTGAGAGTTTCGGTTACCACAATTTTTTTTTAAACAAAGAATGGATTTAGTCCCTTCTCTGGGGCTGCGGTCTTCGGTTCGAGCCCAGGTTGTGTCAGGAAGGGCATTTGGCGTAAAACAATTGTCAAATCTTTCATTCAAGTTCCGTCGCTATGGTGACCCAGCAACAATAACTTCAAAATGCTTTCAGATTATTCTTTGTTTCCAGCAATTTTTAGGAAGTTTTAACTCTGAGCTCTTGGTTCTCATTGGAATGGTTTTAATTTGCATTTGAGCTACTTGATGATTTGTGATTAATCTTC
The DNA here is from genome assembly GCA_028566035.1 of Kryptolebias ocellatus. Classification (NCBI taxonomy): domain Eukaryota; kingdom Metazoa; phylum Chordata; class Actinopteri; order Cyprinodontiformes; family Rivulidae; genus Kryptolebias; species Kryptolebias ocellatus. The sequence goes on along the minus strand of JAOWBD010000077.1, from coordinate 16,385,507 downwards.
CATTTTTTTTAGCTGTGCATTTGATACTGCATCTGTGTTGCGGACCACACGGAGGTAAAGTTGAAATGCCCAGACAGGGGACCCTTTAAGTTCAACCACGTCAGAGATGCGAGGAATGAGTTGGTTCAGCTCCGGAGTTCAAGGCGTAGACTTTTCCTTACCGAGGATTCAGGGCTGACAGCTGCCTCCCATATCTGGCATACCCTCCGATGGCCTCAAACATCTCCGCCGCGAAGCCTGTGTACTTGTATGTGAAGTCCAGTAGATCGATGCTCAGTAGTTCAGGTCAGGTTAGAGGAAAGATTCTGGGAATATTCTGGATATATCTCAGTTCTGCTTCTGCTTTTCCATGAATGTGAGCACAGAGGATTCCTGCTCAGTGCAAACTTCAAACTTTTAAGTAATAATGTAAATACTCACTAAGGACGCAACCTTTGATTTATTTCTAATCTTGTGATTGACATTTAAAATAGACTTTGGTAGCGCAAAATAAAGAATAAAACTTACTTTTTTATTATTATTTTAAACAAAATCATATTTAAATATTTCTTTGTGATCAGCTTCATGTTATAGTTATGAAGAAATAGTTATAATACAATCTTAAATGGACTTTAAACCTTTCAAATCTCAAACATTAATAAGATTATTTTGCAATTTTCAGCCAGTTTTTCTCTCGTCTTGAAGAACAATAATACTGAACAGAAATTCATGAGAAAATAGTCCTTTTTGCATGATCTATTATCACTTACCAATGAGTTTGTGGCTGTTTTAATACAATATTAATGTTAATTTGGTAAACTATGGTCTCATTTGGAGCCAGTAGATGCTAAATTAAGCTGACTAACATTTAGAAACATGCATCTTCCTGTAAATTTGCAGGTAAAACATGAACTTTTGATAATAAGTTGGGTATTTTATTGGTATTCAATCTCAGTTCCATGCTGATCATTTTGCATGTTTTTGGTTTTAGAAAACAAGATGACCACTGCTTAAAGACTGTTTTATGTTCATATTAAACTACATTTTTGTCGCTTGTAGACTGACATTAAGTTGTTTTTACTCTGCAGCTTTTGTTAAAAGGCACAACTTAGACCTCAGCTTTTCTACCTTCCCTGAACCATCTGTTTGATTATGACGTGTCTCCCCCCCTACATGATGTATTCTCCTAACGAAATGAAATGAGTCAGGGCCCGTCAGTTTTGGGAGACAGAATCTATAAAGTGAGAGGAGAGCTGTGGTTAGCTCTCGTGGTTTTGCTTCGGGGGGGTTTTGCACCTGAGCTGATCAGCATGTGCCACACACATTCCCATGTACACATAGACACAAGTGGCTTGTCTACCAATCTGTATGTGCTTCTCAGTCAGAGGGGTCCACAAAACTGCAGGGCTGATAAGTGGAAATGAGCTATTATTACCAAAGCGATGACAGCAGCTGTGGGCAGGTATCACACACCGGCATACCTGTGGATGTGCGTAAGCAGAGCTGTCCTGCATTGCACGATATTAAACCCACTTCTTACGATCTTTGTCTTCAATCCTTTTTCTTGTGAAGTCGATCATTCCTATATTTTTTCCCCCCATAAAATCCGAAAGTGTTAGTAATGTTATCATTTGAAAAGAGAAGAAATAGAAGTTTGCTCAAAAGGTTAAACTTTAGATTCCCTGCAGGAAATTTATAAACTGCATGTTTTCTCGTGGTTGTTAGGTTTGAGTACCCACCTGGTTTGTCAGAGGTACCTAGGTTTATTTCCAGATATTTGTGATACTTGTCTGGACTTTGTATTCAGTGCTAAAGTGAAATGTTTGAACGTTAACTTGCTAAACCACATGGTCAAAGCGAGTGTTATACCTGCCGAACATGAGTCTGTCTCAATAGGAACATCTTGTTATCCTGATCTCAGCATTGAAGCCAACTAGGTATGACAGTTTTCATTTTAGGAATAAAATAAGTGGCTAGAATTTGCTGTCAAAAGTCACAAACATGTAAAAATCGGTATAAACCTTTTCTGTTCAGAATAATTGGAATAACTGGAATTTTTAAGTTTAATGTGTCACATTAATAACCATACTCCCCAATTAGCCTTGTCATAATCAGCAACCAGTATGGATAACTGAAAATCTTATCGTTTATTTCAGCAATATTACAAAGTTTCCAATTTGAAGTCCAGGAGAATTGTTTTATGTGTTGTTTAAAGCTTTGATTCCCAACTCTAGTCCTCGAGGACCACCATCCTGCATGTTTTAGTTGTTTCTCTGCTCCTCAGCAGGTCTTCAAGTTCTGCAGAAGCCTGGTAATCAGTCACTCACTAAAATCAGGTGTGTCAAAGCAGAGAAACAACTAAAACATGCAGGATAATGTTCCTCTAGGACTGAATTTAGGAACCATTGATTTGAAGGTCAAGATGGTTAGGAATACCTCCAGGATTCCTGACAGAGGTACTCGAAGCAAAATTACTGCCAGGTAGAGTAACTAGGGCATTAAATTGTGTGTTATTGTGGTTGTTATGTCCAAATACACAGTTTTATTTTGTCTGAATGTGGTAGTAGGACACTACAAGTCATTCCAGCTTCATATCCATAAGGCAGGCCTGTAAATTGACTAAATATTTGTTTTCAGCTGATTTTAAGTAAAGCATTGTGTCATAAGCCATGTTTCCTGACTATATAAGGAGAGCATAAAAAGGTATTTTAGACAAACTTTTTTGGAAAACATGTAGATCCCCAACTCCCAAATTAAACAGTCTGTATAACTGGCACATTTTCAGATTAATTGTGAACACACATCACCTTACTGAGACATAAATCTGCTTAAATCATTTCAGACTGGACTACAGGAATGAATTACCCTGAAAGCAGAACCAAGAAACATCTTCATAATTAGGCTGAGAGTTGCTTGTAAGAGGGTGTGCATGTGCAGACATGTTCCAGAACTTAATATGCATGCATTTGAAAAATCGTGCAAATTGATGCAAAGAGTCGACGGAGGTGCCAACATTCCTATTGTCCTTTTTGTGTCGGCAGTTTTGCCACGTACGCCCGTGCATGAGCAGAACCAGAACATCTCGTGGCCCCGAATCCTTTCCGAGTGATCACACACCGCAATCCATTCATTCTGCACTCCTTTTGAAATGTGCAGAGCGTGTCCAAGCACAACTCGCCAAACCTCAAGACCCTTCATTTGTTCGAGAGTGCTGACATTCTCTGCTGACAGAGGCGGAAGTTCTGAAACCATAATTTATAAAACTATTAAAATTAGCCTCTTTGGCAGCAGACGGGATCGCTGTTTGATGTCAAGGGCGTGTCCCTGCAGGTGTAACTTATTACCCTCGTAAATTTTCTTTAATTAGAGCAGACAGGGACAGAGGATGAAGGGGGACAGACAATAATTTAAGGTGACAAAGAGTGACTTTTGTCCCACGGAGGTGAATTATTTGCAATCTGCTGTTTGGAAAATGTGACACCACTTTGTCAGGAATTTGATTAGTAGCCCTGCAGTGGTGTGATAAATTTAAAAACTGATCAAAAAGAGAAGAATTAAAGGAAAAGTTTTTTCATTTATGTTGATTCTTGGGTCAAAAGGGCCTTTAAGTTGGCTTTCCTGCTAATTTATGACTTGTTTGCATACTAAATAAAAAGTGGGCTCAATGTCTGACTGAACTCAATTCAAACTTTAGGAATGCAAATACAAAAAGGTGTATTTTGTCAATAAAGCGTAGAGGTTCACTAAACAGAAAGAGGCTTGATTGTTTATGATCACGATGAACACCTCTCATTTAAATCATAAGGAGGTATTCCAGTATTTAATTTTTTTCCCCTGATTCTTTTGACATTTGTCAGGAGTTTATATGTCCAAACTCTGTAAAGATAGTCCCTCTGAAGAAGCCTGTTAGTTGACAGAAACCGATACGTCTTCCCGCCCGCCTTTCTTTTCTTTCCCGAGGCTGACTCATTATCGGGTACCGTTCTTGTCATCCGTGTCACCCGGCACAATGCGGTGACATTTAACTGACCCCGTGAAGCGGGGTGGAACGTCATAAACATAAGAGAGCTGGAAGAAAGCTACACGATGAGGGGAGAGACGTTATACCTCTGTGAGGATCTCAAGTGGAGGAGAGGAATCTTTAAAGTGAAATGCGGCAAAGCGAAGACAGTGACAAGGGAAGAAGAGAAGAAAAATGAGACAATAGAGTGAAGAATAAAGGTGTTGGGCTGAGAGCCAATGTCTTTTTTTTTTCTTCTTGTCCCTATTTTTGTTACTTCAAAGGAACTCCAAGTGAGGAGAAAGTATTCTCCTTCGCTCAACCATGTGGCTTTGTTACACCGCCTTGCCGGTCTTCCACCTCAGCAACCCCCATCATGACCTCATTTGGTATTGCTTCCACTGACAATGGTGATGGTAATGGTATGTTAAGGCCTCTGTTGGAAAGCTTTTAGTGCTCCCATTGTTTACTGTATCTCTACTTTAGTTCTACTTCCTTTCTGAACTTCAAGGCAGAGCTGTCCATTGTCTTTTTCCACTTTTGCTGTTGGTTTCCTAATCTTTACCTTCCTCTCGTGTGCACTTTAGTGCATTAGGATCCCCAAAGATTTAACATAATGACGATCTTGGCCAAAGGAACCCCTTTAATGAGCTCATAACTCTCACAGAACACCAATAGTCATCATGAAAGGAACCTGAGCTACACTCAACTGTTTCTCAAACCATTTTGGTCATCAAAAATTTAAATACGACTTTGTAGGACGTTATAATGTTGCTGGTCGTGGCTGGATCAGGCGTGGCCTGCAGCAACGGGAAGATAGAAACATAAAACAGTTTGCTAACGGCCAATAGTTTCATTTGGATTAGTTGAAGTCCAAGGCAGCCCACCTGGAGAAAATAAAGACCCAAACAGCTGGAAGTGCATACTCTCAAGGAAGTAAAGCCATACAAATGACGCTTGGGTAGTTTTTTGTTTATGAGCTTTAGAAATGTACTTGCATTGTTTTCTCCAGTGGTTTTTGACAGGCTTAATAAGATAAAAGGTTAGTTAATGTACATGCACCCATCCCACGTGAAAATTAGCAGATCACACCACTATTACCAAAAACCACAGTATAAAGAGCAAATTGCATTTTGTGGTTGAATAGAAACACTAAAAATACAACTACAAATAGCTCAAAGACAGAAATCCGAGCTTTAGGGGCCCTCGTATTAGAGTTTATTTTAATTAAGAGCAAAACGTGTAATAAAAAAAGTATCTGATGTCAGTTTACAAGCCTTGCTACTATGTAAATATGACAGCCCACAATTTGCGGTGCTCTCCTGGGATAATTGTTAGCTTTCACTCTACCCACGAAAGCCTCAAATATACGGCTAATACATTTACAATTTATAGTGTCTCTTTTAGACTTCCTGAAGTTGACAGCAGGTCTGAAAGCAAGCCCCTAGGCCTTGAATCCTCGACCAGAGCACAGAAGGTGAGGCAAATGAAGGAGCTTCGCCGTGGCTAATCGGGAGTGAAAGCTAACAGTTATAGCTGCCAGCTTCCGTGAAAGTCACTTTATTTTTTTTGTCTGATTCGCTTGTTCTTGGCCTTGTAGGTTGACAGCAGACAGAAAGTGGCTGTTACTCTTGTTATGCTTGAAACAAGCAGCTCCGTCTTTTGTAAGGAGTGTAGAAAGAGGAAAGAAAATGTGTTTCTCTCCACCAGAAAGGTTAAATAAATAGTGTTTGAATCAAACACTATTTAAGTTTTTAGAAGCTAACATGCTCCTGTCACACTCAGACATGTTTGGGTGAGTTAAGTCTTGTTTTTCTTGCTATGGAATGGAAATTAATTGCAGTATTAAATTGCAAGTTGACACCTTTTCTCACGCAATTTAAATTTTTTTCCCAGTGATTTTTATAGGGCTGAATGACCCTAGGAGAAAGTAAAATATGCAGAATCATTGCTGAATGTTAACGATAATGTGACTCGAAAACATGCCCGCCTCTGTCAAAGTAGGCATAAATCAATTTCAAAGCATGTATTACAGTTAAAGAAACGGTTTTAAAATAGTGCAGTGATGACTGAAGTTGTGTGTAGAATAATACTGCGTTCTAGTTGTCTTCAAAGTTTGAATTTTTGAGATTCAAATTGGAAAAAAAAATCAAGTGGACCGACTCCCAACGTCAGAAGTTTGGCTTAGAAATTTGGAGGCTTCTTACCAACCCTGACCTCAAAACCCACCATGACTGCCTCACACGTACAAAGTGTTGATGGTTTCAGGAATAAAACTTTTAATTTTTCCAGTTTATGTCTCATTTAATAAGTCCGACACAGCATCAGTCTAATAAATAACTGTTTGCCGGCTCACTATCCTGCTAATCACCTAGCTAACATCATCTTGTCAGGCTCTTATCATTACTTTGCTTTTTAAATTTATTTTAAAACAGCAATATTGAGAAACTGATATATTTGCTCAGAATTATCATAATCTCATGCCAGCCCATGGATAAGTTTAAAACACTTTGTGCTTTAGCAGCTTAGCAGCAAGCATCTAAATCAGGTGTGGGCAATAACTTGGGATTTATTGAAATAATGATATTTTGCACAATAAAACCCCAATCATGATAAAAGGCTGGTAATGGGTGCAATATTTTGTCTGGTTTTCAGCATGATTACACAAATGGAGACAAAAATAAAGTCAATTTTCAGAAAACCTTCTGATAAATTTTTGTAAAAGTCCTAAAAGATTTAGTTAAAAAAGCTTTAAAGGAATATAGTGAATGACTTTTCTTAAGATACACAAAAATAACTTTCTAAAGACAAGTTTTGGTGGCAGAATAAAGAAAAAAAAAATCACACACTTTTTTTGTCCAGTTGGAGGAAAACATTGTCGATGAGATCATCTTCTCCAGCAGCCTGTGTCTTCTTTAGAAGTGGGCGGAGCTTGGCGGAGACCCACTTAAATGCCAGCAGGGG
>JAOWBD010000077.1:16353946-16369210 GCA_028566035.1 Kryptolebias ocellatus | reverse complement strand
TGTGTGTTGATCAAATTCACCACTTCAAATATTTACCCGCATTTGGCCGGTGGCGGGTGCTAATTTCCACCCCTGGTTGTAACATTGCACGATTTCAATTACTAATCTCTTTAGCCATGATAAATGTCATTTGGCTGGAATATAAAGTATTTGGTCAGCTCAGTTTAGGCAAGAAGAACAATTTTCAACAGAGAAAACATTAAAATAGTTGGATAATTTGATTTAAAAGTTTATAGTGGAAGACTGGACTACCTAAATGGGCCTTTACTTGGACTCTGGACGTTGTGTGTGAGACGTTAAAGTGTGGTGGTCCTCTTTGAAACAACTGCCAGCGTTGCAAATGTCTCGTTTGCTCTCTGTTGTTTTTACCAAGCGTCCCACGAGCTGACTGACCAAACACCGCTGTTGATTTTACACTGAGGGTGGTGGTGGCCACCAAAGTAGAAACTTAACTGCACCCCTGCAGAGATCCACAGGCCACCACAAAGAGGTCTGGAAACGTCGGCTTCAAACCTACATTTCAGTGCTGCTGTCCTGTAAAGTAAACGAAACTATTTTTGACTGCGAGCCAAATTTCGCTGCCATTTGAGAACACTTATCAGCAGCGCATACACATTGTCGGTGTGTGTAATACATATTTGTGGGTCGTTAAAATCTGTGTGTGCTTGTCAGACATCAGTGACAGCTGGCAACAGTGTGTGTCAACACTCTGAGCTGGACGTGGCGACTTTAAATCACAAAAAAACCCCACCTCTGTGTGTGTTTGTGTTGAAGACAGCCTGACCGTTGTGTTTAAAGAGGTGCAACGACAGTTGATCGACACATTTATTAGGGTTTTGTGCGCCCCCATAAGTGTGTGGTCATTTGTCTTTTATACACAAACACAAATCTGTCATCAGGGCGACTTGTTTCACAGCTCATTAACGGTTCTTATCGCCTCTGCCTTCAGCACCCGCAGTGCAGACCGCTAAACGTGTGGCACTTCTCGTATGGTTTGGTCATAAATGCATTCATATCATTTACTTCACCAAGTTAAATCCAATCAGTGTGTCTTTTATTTTTTATTTACTAGTTATGTCACACTGTAAAAACTAAATAAGTGAGACAAAATCCGGTTTACTCGTGTTAATTCTACCTCCTGGGTAATAACGCAGAGGTAGTGTTCACCGCAAAATCAAGAAGTCAATTCTCCATTAACTGTTAGTCATATATTTTTGTTTTGTCAAACATTTTTTTTTGTATTGCTAGATTCCCAATATGTTATTTAACTAGTTGTCAATTTTGCAATGAACTTAATCACGTAGATTTCTTCATGCACTTAAAAGCCTTTAATTTTCTCAAAACACGACAGGGCGCCTTATAATCCGGAGCGCCTTATATATGTAAGAAGTCGTGATGTTTTGGTACGACTTTGGTAAACTACAAAGCTGCGGCGCTTGCAGCTTTAGACCCCACATATTCGGGCGGACTCTCTGCGGACGTTGAGACTTCATACTCGAGCGTACAGATTGCCTCAGATTTCAGTCGTGGCGTCACCGGACGAGGAGGAAGAGATCGCTCGCCTCGTAGCTTTAAAACAACAAAAGAAAAGAAGGAGCCTTTCGCCCTGTTTCTTCACCACCAGGGCAGCCACCGTGCACACCTGCCAGCGCTGCTCGCCGGCGCCGATTCTCACCTAAGAGCGGTTGGTGTCGCACACAAAACAGTTCGATGTGAACACCGTTTCTCGCCGGGCAGTTTATCATGCGACACCAAGTATGCTTATGCGGTCATAAAAATTTATCTTTACACGGATGTGTCCGGTGAAGTACGCCCGAGTATGTGGGGGCCTTTACGTCGGTGCAGTATCCTCCGAAAAGACATGGGGTTGTTCTGTTTCACTTAATGCGCCTTATAGTCCGGTGTGTCTTATATATAACAAAAGTTTGAAAATGGACCATTCATTGACAGTACGCCTTATCATCCAGTGCGTCCTATAGTGCGGAAAATATGGTATACCAAACATAATATATTAAATTACACCAAACTAGACATTAAAAGGATTGTTGTAACAATTAAATATTTTTAAAAAAAGCTCACGTTTGTCAGCATCTTTACTGAAAAATCTCAAATTAAAAGCCAGATACAGTAGGCCTGTCCCTTTTCTCTCCCCTAACACTACAGAATGAACTGGGACATCCCTACTTTTGGTGTGATGGCTGAAAACAGAGAGGGTGGGGTAAAGTGATAAATTGGTACTCATCCACTGTGGTATAAACAAGCTAATCATTATTGGGGTTGACCAGTGGAGCTGTGTGTTTATTTGTCAGCTAACAGAAATACCAGGATGTGCATAGTTGGTAATCTTGTTCTTTAGAAACCTCAAACATGTGCAGCACTTGGATCACCTCAGGCTAATGTTTGTGTAGATTCTCAGTCATCCAGGATATGACAAATCCTAAATCGCCTCACTATCAAAGCTTGGAATGTCGCACTTTCCATTTGCATCGGATGGCAAGCAAAACATCTTCAACTAAGAAAAGTCTTGTTGCCGCTTTGTTAAACTCTTAGGATAACCTCAGGTTTGACTTTACTTGGAGGGTCTCTTGGATCCATTAGTAGTATCAGACCCTGTTAAACTCGTCCGTCTGTTTTTGTTGCCTGTGTCAGTGATGGCATGTTTAAACACCCAGAAAGTTGTTTTCCATGGCGTGCACCCGCTGACACACCCTTTCCAGTGTCCAGCCCATCCTCTCTTCGTCTCTGTGACCCTTTGCTAGCAGCTGGTGGGCTCTATAAATAGACTTGGTAGAAATGCCCTGGAAAGAGAGAGAAAACGAGGAGGAGTCTTGTCAAAGTAGTCCAATACAAAACTACAGTATTTTTTAAATCAACTTTGGCATAAATGTACTTATTGGAGTCTGAAGCCAATCATCTTTATCCTTCTCTACAACTTTTATATTTTTGTGACATAGCTTGTTTTTTAGGCTCCTACTACTTCTCATCCTTTGTAATCTTCAAAGAATGGTTCTCATTATTACTTTGGAAGCAAATATGTAGAGCTTTTTTTATAAAGAGCATAAGCAGTTTGAGTGTATAGTTGCGGAAGGAGAGCGTATAAATACGAATTACAGGTTGTAAGTGTGCCGTGTTTGGTTTGCCCCGCTGGTGGCTGATTGTGTCAAGACCCACTTGGTTGTAATTCGACGGTCCTGCTGTAATATTTGAGCGCCTGTGTCCGTGTGAAACATTAAGCCATCAAGGTAGAGTGGTGTTTCCTAAATCACGACTGTGTACACAGTATAATGGAGTCCATTCAGGATGTGTGTCTTAAAGAGAGACAGGTGATGGATCTCTGGCGGCAAGTGGGATAACGTTGTTCCCAGACACACAGGCAGAGACAGGTGTGGAGCACTCTGTGGGCCGCAGATACTCTGTCTGTTAGCACTGCGGTGAATGAGCACCTAGATTTCGTCACATTACAGCAGTTCAATGGATCACAGCTGCTGCTTAATGTCTTGCAGAGTGACTTGTTAATGTGTGACTGCTTTCCAGTGTGTTTTTTTTTTTTTTTTTTTTTTTGGCAGTCAAGGCCATTTAAAGGCGCAATAATTTTCTCGATGCTTTCTGATTTGAGCTATTCGCCTTCGTGCATTTGGAGTTGACCTTTAGGTGCTGTTAGCTGGACACTAGATGATTGACTTTCCTGTCCGCACTTTGCTCTTACAGACTGACCGTCTCTGATTTTTGTCCTGAGAAGCAATCCCATCTATGACAGCGGCATGGCACCTGTGTCTAAGCATCAGTACGACCCTTTCACCCTTAAAGCAGCCCCCCCCCCCCAACATTACCATCCCAATCACACGCACATATGACACACTCATGTGCTCCGTTTGGTGCTGCAAAGCTGTGCAATCTGACCCAGCTCCACATGCCGCTTCAACGGTATTATCCTCCCCTGTAAGATTCATGCGGCCTCACCACCTGTCGTCAGCTGTATTTCACTCGGCCTGCGTCCTTATTGGCCCACAGCCTTCCCGCTCCTTCCATAGTTAGAGGCCGTATGAGAAAATATTTAAAGATTCTCAGGAATGAAACCCTTGACAGATCTAATTAAACCCAAATCCAGACTCTAATCAGATCACATTGCCTGGCGAGTACTTTATTCAATCAACTGGCAAAAGTGCAATCCAGTGAGCAAGTTAAGCTATATCTTTTCAAGAAAAAAACCTTCTCAAGGTTAGGGAAAGAATCACTAAGCCGTACCAAGTAAGGGTTGTCTGCACATCGCTGCACATTATAAGCTTGGCTCTCTTGGAATCCCAACTAAGGTAGAACCAAAAAAAAACCCAAAACTTTATTGCACTTATCAGTTATCATACTGTTTTTAATTAAGTGGTGAGGCTATATTTGGTATTCCATTGTTGGCACTACAATGTAATTGATACTTTTTTTTTTGCTGGTGCTATCTTTGCACCTGCTAAGATAATAATCAGCCCCTCGGTTTAAAACATAAAGACACTGTTGGCAGACAAAAATGGAGCAAGAACGTGGCGTAGAAACTAACCTTGACAAGTAACAGAAAAAGAACAGTTGGTGTTAAAGAGAGGCATAAACGATTCATGTTCTTATACCCTGGAGCCATAAAATATTCTTAAATATTTTAAGTTTCCTTTGATGTTAAACATTTTTGTTTCTTTATTTGGCTGTTGGTAAGGTCAGATGGTTGTTATAGCACAATATCTTTGATTCTATGTTATGGTTTGTCAAGTCCTCAAATAATATATTTTGAAGATGGTCGTTGTTTTGACTTGAGATTTATTTGTTCCTGGAGGTATTGAGGGTGGGACACGCCATCCTTGAGTTAGCCTTATTAGTTGTTTGATAGATTTGGAACTAGGCTAAAATATTTCTCTAATGACTGATGTATTGTAAAATGCAGGTGTTAGTGACTAGTTGGCAAATAACATTTGCGAAGGAGTCTTCAAAACGCCTCAAAACATTTGCAGGGGTTTTCACTTTTCTTGGGTAACTCGCAGAGGTGAGTTCAGTCTTGTTGCTTGAATTTTGAACATGTTCAAAGAATATTATGCAACACATTTTTCTCTCAAGATTGTCTCAGAGTTGTCGTGGGTGTTGCAAACCCTTCTCAGTTTAGTTTCCATAAATTTTAGAGCTCTACTGCTGTATTTTGGCAGCTAGTTTGTAATGACAGACGGAGGTACAGTGTCGCCTGGCAGCCGCATGGCTCTGCTTGGTCACAATCACTAAAAAATGATTGAGACTGCAATGAAAAATGTGCGTCATTTCTCACAATATAGAGTCACCAACTAGCCTCCAACAGTTGTAGCTGAGTGAGATGCTACTCTAAGATTCAAGCTTTCAGTCCTAATTTATTTTTGGATGTTTATTGCCATTAGTATTAACTATATGAGACAAGCAACAATAAAAACAAAACAAAAAAAGCCAGGTTACACCACTCTGGATCATATGATGCAATTGAAGAGTCCTTTAAATGTCATAGTTCTGATGGGGTTCTGTGGAAAGGTTAGGAATCTGAAATAAAGCTGCATTAACTGCTGTGAAACTTGAGGTTAGAGTTGTTTTCAAGAAGCAGTGACCCCTTCTGGTCTTAGCCCCGCTCGGATTAGCCGTTAGCTCGTCAGCCCATAAGAGTTGAACTCTTATTTGTCCAAGCTGAAGCCTTTTAGAGTTTAAGTCGAAGTCTGTGGCGCTCACATACGTGTCCGTTCTTTCTTCCAGATGGTATCCATCGTGTTGTTGCTCGCTGCACGCTGCGTGTCACCATCATCACCGACGACATGCTGACCAACAGCATCACAGTACGCCTGGAGAACATGTCGCAGGAGCGCTTCCTCTCCCCGCTGCTCAGCCTCTTCCTCGAAGGTGTGGCGGCCGTGCTCTCCACGAAACGGGAAGCTGTGTTTGTGTTCAACATCCAAAACGACACCGACGTGCAAGGCTCGATCCTCAACGTGACCTTCTCGGCGCTGCAGCCAGCAGGCGCCTCGGGTAAAGGGACGTTTTTCCCTTCGGAGGACCTGCAGGAGCAGATCTACCTCAACCGGACTCTGCTCAGGCTGATATCCTCTCAGGAGGTAGAAACATGCACTGGGAATCCTAAACCATGCGTTCGATTTTATTGTAGCTAAGATTTTGTCTTCTCCTCAGGTTTTGCCATTCGATGATAACATCTGCCTGCGGGAGCCCTGTGAGAACTACATGAAGTGTGTGTCAGTGCTGAAGTTCGACAGCTCCCCTCCCTTCATCGCCTCCAACACGGTTCTGTTTCGGCCCATCCACCCCATCAACAGGCTCCGGTGCCGCTGTCCACTCGGGTTTACCGGAGACTATTGCGAGACGGAGATAGACCTCTGCTATTCGGGGCCTTGTAAGAACAACGGGAGGTGCCGCAGACGTGAGGGGGGATACACCTGCGAGTGTATGGAGGACTTCACTGGTAAGTTAACTTATATCCTTATTAGGCTGAAATATTTCACTCTTAAAATAAAGTTTATGTTACTTCTGACTGTGGTTGAACAAAACTGCCAAACTGCCCCGACAGGTTATGAAAGCTGTAACTCAAGGTTGACCCCTGTGCTAGAAAAGAAAACATGCTGCGTAATCCTGCAGACAAAGCCGGAGATTTGTTGTTGTAAAAGGTGGAATGGTGACTGTATCTAACCCTGCAACTAAACCCACACGAGCTGTAATAACATTACCTTGAAAACTCTTCTTCTGTGTTGCACTGAGATTAGAACGGCATAATGAAGCAACTTGTAAGTGTAAGCAAGCTTCATATTACCCTCAGCTGGCTACCATATGTGGCAACAAGGTATTCAGCTCATTGAGTACATCTTACACTGACAGATATATACAGGATAAAAGTCTAAATTTGTGTCTCCTAAAAAGATTGCATGGATTCTTCTTAAAGAGCCCACTATACAGGAATTAAATATTTGAATTCCCTTATGAAGGAGCTGTCCTACATATAATTTTACCGCTTCTTTAATTTAGCTTTAGTTTGTTTTTTTAAGAAAAACAGAATGCAATGATTCGCAAATCTCATATTTTATTCACAGCAGAACATAGTAAATATATCAAATATTTAAACTATTTTTTTAATCCAGTTTTATTTACATCTTACACAACGTCCTGACTTTAAAAATGACTTTGTTTGCAGTTCTGTGGGACGTGTTTATTTTATATAAAAGTTGAAATCTGGGTTTTATTGATGGGAGAAAAGAATTATGAACCAGTCTTTGCTTCAGAGCTGTGAATGACAGTAACTCTGAAGAGAAGTCATGTGGCAGAAGACTGTGGGAAGACTTGGAAGCGTTCATTGTTCCCACTGAAATCACTTTGCAAAATATTTCCTGATGTCAGTGATCTTCCTGTCATACTTCCCGCTCGTAAATCTGATACCTGACTGTCGCTGCCCTGCTGTCTCTCCCTAATAGGTCGTTGGGATTCTCTGCCTCCTCTCCGTCCGTTCTTCTCGACACTCTGCCTCGTTTCTTTCGCTTCCTCCACCTTATCTGATGTAATTACCTGATTATGTCACTCACAGGGCTTCTCGCCTCCATCTCCCACCACTCATGTCGTCTTCTCCACTCAGCCGCCATATTTCTCCCCCCCCCCATCTCGGTGTCTCATCTTTTGAAGGTCACAGTTCAACTCCTGATAGTCAGGGCCCATCAGGGACCATTATGGCCCCGATGACAGCGGGGGGCCCATTCTGTTCTCCTTGGGTTTCCTACATTACAGGGAATCAGATCCTTATAATTCTCCCTCGGAAAAAAGGATTACGTTGAGGAGAGAAGGGCCATTAGCTGGTTCCAAGCTGTAATGTTGGGAGGTCTGTGTGTGATTTGGACGGGGGGTTCGACACACTGCATGGGACACAGGGGCTCCTGCAGCTTAAGATATTTCTGTCAGAAAGACGTCTGAGGAATTTAAATTAGTAGAGCCAGGAAGTTGGCCTCAGTTAGCTGATTTTTGAGCAAAGTTACATCAACATAGTCATTAAAGAGAAGAGGAATTTCCCATAATTGGACATTGCTGTAAGGAAAGTCAATATTATGTATTATAAAATATCTGATCATTCTAATAACTCTAATGAGCTCCAGTTCTATCAGTAGGAGATATTAGGACGTGTTTTATAGATTTCTTTACTCGCTTGGCCCATGTTTTTCCATGTTTTGATTATAAACCGTAAAGGAAGCTACGCTCACTGACAGGAAACGTTTAGCACCGACATGAAGCGGTGGAAGTTAAAGGAAACTGCACGTGTTGGAAGGTCATGTGATTAGGATATCAGATCAACTGGGTAATGGAGTTGGCGGTACTGGCACATTGTTGTTTGTTTCCACGCCTTAGGGGATGCCAGATCCCACTGACACGGGACAAAAGGAGGTTTGGTGAGGAGTGGAGTCACAACGTGGTTGTATCTTTTCCTGTGGCAAGTTGTCTGGCAGTGGTTGGGAACTGGTCCTTGAAATTTGGCAGATCGGCACTGGGTTGCAGTTGACGTTTAAGCTGATCCCACAGGTTTGATTGAGGAAATATTAAGGGACCTGACTGGCCACAGTAAGTCCTAAACATGACGCAGGCGGTCCATAGACAATGGACGGGTGTTCCCTCGTTGGAAGACTGTATCAGGGTGCCGTCTCAGGAGAGGTAAGACTTGTGGACCACTGATCCGTCAGAGGACCACTCCTGCCACAACAATGGCAGATTTGGCCCTCTCCTTTGGGTTCTGGCACACACGCGGTGGTCTTTTGGGGTAATGCAGAACTGAGAGTCATCAATGAACATGTTACAATCCCACTCATCCAAGCTTCCTGGTTTCAGCACCACATCAAAAGCAGCCATCTTTGTTCTGGTGGGACGGTGAACCCATAGTCTTATGTCTGTCGTTGAGACTTTGTGTGGGTGATGTAAAGAGTCTAACACATGTGCCCTAAAGGCATACACAGATGTCATGGGATTATGTAGCACTTGGCACACAGTATAATAATCCTCTCTTGGTGCGATTGGTTTTAGGTGACCAAAATCTTAACAGTTCATGTGGGTGTCCTCATCGTTTTTAACTTAGAGCCATTGTGACATCTGTACGCCACTCATGCTTAGTAATTGCACAATATGGCCTCCAGGCCTCATGGAAAGCCACAATATAACCTCTAACAAGCTCTGTCAAGTACTAGTATTGGTGACTAATGAGCCATGAGCTGTACTTGGTGACCTTTACTTACTGTTTGGATTGACTGTTGAGTGCTTTGCAGAAGGATTTCACCTTGGATAGGCATCCATCGCTGACTCTCCAAGTGTACCAAATTAAATCCAAAACAGATCAACTTCTTCTGAGTTGTTTAACTTTCTTTGTCAGTGGGTAGAAGTGGGAAATGTTGAGCAAAGCTAGTTGAAGCAGAGTGGGTACCGGTTAAATGAAAATGGTTTGAAGAATGTAGCTCATTTGTTGAAAAACTAAACGAGGAACGATTTAACTAATCAGCGGTTCAATGTTTCAGTAAGAATTTAGCCTGGCTCGGACATGATAGAGACATGTTGGTGTATTTTGCTTTAGATGAACAGAGGCCTCGCCTCAGCTGTTTAAACTGGAGACTCCGTTGAAGAAGCCTCAGACATTTTTTTTGTGGCTAAATGAGCTTGACTTGCAATCTAAGGCATCTTATTAAAACAAATAAATTCCAACGGATTGCATGACGTCTGTATTTCAGTCAACTGTGGCCAGCACGCTTCAGAGGAAAACTAAAATGCGGATAATCTAATGAGATGACGTGTTGCCATGGTGATTTATCGTCCACATTGCATTGCATGTCAGCGAAGATGGACAGATCATACATACAGATGACACAGTGTTGTTTTACACCGAGCAGACATGGCAGCGCTGCTAAAGGCTCGGTTTTAAAACTTTATTTTTTTCTTTTGTAGGCGAGCATTGTGAGCTGAATGCATCCTCGGGCCAGTGTGTACCTGGTGTGTGTAAGAACGGCGGGGAATGTGTCAACCGGCCTGCGGGGGGTTTCACGTGCCAGTGTCCGAAGGAGTACGAGACGCCCTACTGTGAGATGACCACCCGCAGCTTCCCTGGACAATCTTTTATTACCTTCAGGGGCCTGCGGCAGAGGTTTCACTTCACCGTCTCCTTCACGTAAGCAGTTTTTCCATCTTCCCTTCATATTATAAAGTAAAAATGACCAATATGAAGCCAATCCTGCTTTTGATTTTGTAAAATTTACACTAAATACAAGGGTTGATGTAGTTTAGATGAAGCAAAACCCACTTGAAACCATTATTTGTATTATAATTAACTTTTTCTGATATTTTCTGATATTGCTTCTAACCCACAAAATAACAGCGGCAGAGGTTTGTAGCCCCAAATATTACTGGTCTAAGTATGCAAACTTTGCTAATAACCCTATTGAACAAGGACCTAATGACAATCCTAACAGATAGAATACTTTTAAAAATAATTTATAATTGTTTTTTTTGTCATTAATTATGGCACAAAGTATGCAATCACCAATCTTTTTACATTTAGAATGAAGTGCCCTGTTGTGAGCATTATTGGGTTCACAAGACATCTAAACATCATCTAAATGGTCCATAGATGTCTAGGCTGATATTGGGCTAAATTTGATCTAATGTACATCTCAAAAAGATGTCTATATTTAGCAGATTGTCATGAATGAATCAACAAATTTAAATTTAGATAAACAGATTTTTAAGCACTTTTTTACTTACTAAATAAAGCCACAAACGTTTTGGTTCTGCCTTGATATAAGACATTTTACGATCTCACATGGTGCAGTTCATGTTGCAGTTTCTAATCCATGAATTATTGTGTTTTTTATAACAAATATAGATTCAACTTTTTTTTTTTTTTTGTCCCAGATATATCAACTCTTAGCTGAAGGTACTGATTGTGTGTATGTGTGTGTTTTAACTCTTTTAAACTTTTAAACTCCAGAGAGACTTAAACTTTCCACTGATTACAGAGCAGAAAACTAGCTTAAGCTAAATCTGGTGCAATGCATCTTTTGTTAAGGTGGTTTTTTTCGCACATTGTCCTTGTTTTAAATAAATAAATAAACTGAAACTGAACTAAATGACACTGATATTACAGCAACTCAAACCTTGGTGGAAATAAAAGACATTTAGACCACAAGTGGGCTCTGAAATCACAATTTGTGCTCTCTGGCTTTTTTTGCAGAACTTACAGACTTGGTTTGTGTGTCTACAATAGTTTTAGTTTGTGCGTGGTATAAATGGCATGACAGGAGTTAAACTTTTAAATGTGGTCTAAATTAAGCTGGAGATATAGGAACCTAAATTGCGCTTTGTGTCCTGACAGTGAGCCCAGCTTGTTAAAAGTAGTAAGTATCCGACTGACATGTCTGCTTAGCTTCCTTTAATTTATTTTCCAACTTAGTTGAAACAGAAACAGAAACTCTTGCAAAAATGACTCAAAAGATGGTCTCTGTATCTCCACAGACTGACTCGACTCGGATTAAAAGTTTACGTGAGCTGATTATGTTAATATGGCAGCTAAAAATGGCTACAGAAAAGGAGTTTCTGTAAGATTCTGTTTTTTAAAACTATGAATTCAGCTGTGACTAGCGGACTCTTTGAAACGAGCCGAGTGCAGTCCGCTAAAGTGCGTCAGCTGGGGTGTGTCGAGAAGTGTACACTCTTTGGCTCCGTGTCTCCGTTCCCTCCTCTGAAGACGCATTTATAGGAGCAGAGGAGGCGGCGCGGCAGCGCGTACGAGCTTTTTAACTCGACGAGGTTCGTTTCTCCCACACTCAGATAAAACTGAAACTGCTGCAGGGAGGAAACAACCCAGCTCTGCAAGTTTTAACCGGCACACGGTACACATGAAGAAGAGAGGGGGAAAAAAAAACACTTTAACGACTTGTTTTGTTATTAGTAATATTTAAGGTGGGGTTGATTGTTGGAGTTCATCGACAGCATGAGAGTAAGAGGGGTTTACGGCGCAGTGAAAACAGGAAAGGCTGTGTGATGTTTTCCTTATCAGTGTTTGGCTGCAGCCATCCTGACTTCCTGCCCTCCTCGCCCCGCTGGCATCTGCCGGCTGACTCCTCTGCCCTCACCTCAGTCTCCAAACACGAGGACGCACTGAACTCTGTGTCCACCTCGTACGCACATTAACGCTTAGATGCTCGTGAATCTCGTCAGACATGGAAACCATTTCCTCCTGGCGAGGGACTTTTCCTCAGGAGCTTTAACGTAAAACATCTGTAAGGTCTTCAACCTTTCCGTTCTGGTCTGTATGAGTTTAAGAGCCAGTCTGAAATGTGACAGGAAACAGTGAGCTAGTAACACCAATCTGAATGTTCTTTAATTTTTGTTTTAAGGGTGACTCCGTTTCCAATAAACCAACATTCGTGTCTCTCCGTAGGTTCGCCACAAGAGAAAGAAACGCCCTGCTCCTCTACAACGGCAGGTTCAACGAGAAACATGACTTCATCGCCCTGGAGATCATAGACGAACAGATTCAGCTGACTTTCTCTGGAGGTCAGGCTTCCCAACGTGCACTCACACGACCGATGATTATGTGTTGTTATCCCCTATTTAAATGAAACTCATCAACTTAGGCGTGAATGCATTTTATCTGAGGTGACTTTGACAATGAGATGGATAAATCATTCTTATCAGCATGTGGTTTCTTTTGATTTTGAGTGAGCGAGCCCAAAGTCAACAAATGGAGACCTACCTTCCCGGCATGCGCTACCACAAACAGAAAACCTGGAGCTGCCATTCACACGCATCCAAGTGCAGCCCCACATACGCCCAGAGTCATTGTCAATATCAGTAACTGTTGAGCTGCAGATCAAACACATTCTTTGTGCTTGTAACTGTTGTTTTCACACTCGGGTCACTTTCCCATGGCACCGCGCGGCGGAGGAATCCAGTCTAATATGATTACGTTGGGTGAAGCCTGTCTTGGGAGAGACGCCAAGTCCTCGTGCCCTACTTCAAACCCGTGCAATACAAGTCGCATATGAATCATCGAAAGCAGCGCTCGGAGTTGCGCTTCACGCTGAACGAGAGAAATGTACAGAAACGACTTCGGTTTATGTGGAGCAAGGCGGGATCGATCTTCCATCGTCTTTGCTAGTTTTCAGCACTTTAGTTTGTTTGTTCAAGTCGTTCCCTCCCTTGACAAACAGAGTAAACCCTCAGTAAATCTGGTGCTTTTTTTTTGCTCTACAATTTTCAAACTTAAAGCCGTTGATTTCAGAGACTGATGTTAGCTTTAGCAACAGTTGATTGATGATCATTGAGTCTTTGTCAAGATCATTCGTCTTCAACCTGTGAAGTAATGGACTTCCTCATATTTGCTTACATCAAACCCTATGAAGTAACGATGAACGCAGACTTTGTTCGAAAAGTTTAATTGACGGGAATATATTTTTTGTCAAAATGGAACGTGCTTCTGTTCACGTAGCTGAAACTGAACCGGCTTTTCACCCAGAAACGAATTAGCGAAATTAGTGAAAGGTTTTTCCTCATTGGTTGTTGACTCGTGGGATAATCCTCATTTCGCTTTCCCGAATATTACCAATACCAGAATCTCCTTCAACAAAGTAACAGAAGTAGGTTTTAGCTTCAAAATGTTGCTCGTATTTAAATTATTTCGGTGTCAGCTGTTTAACTCGGGGCTCTGCAGTTTTATACTGCAGGCCAGTAGGTGGCGATGATGTGCTGTTTAGTCAAAAGACAAGGAGAAGAAAAGAACAAAGTGATTTCTCAGCAGGACTAAACTATTCAACTTCAGATCATAGCTGTTTCCTTTCATGCTGTTTTCCCCACATAACAAGCATCCTTGTAGCTTTTCGTTTCTCTGCTCGTCGTTTAACTCATAGACTTTTTTGTCTCTTGCACGTTTGGCGCCACCTTTTGAGCAGGAGCGATAGTGTCGCTGTCGTCACGCATTGTTCTGCACGTGGGTTGGGACACGTAATAACGTAAAGTGTTTGTGAAGGTTTATAATGTGCACGTTTGCAACCTTTGCAGGACTGTTCTTGCCACCATAATGATTGAGATATCTTTCCGCTGACACTATTTCTGCATCTTGCATACTGTAAACATCAGTTGTGCGAATGTTTGATTTATTTGAAATAGGGATGGGCATTTAAAGCAAAAACACGAGTCAGAATTGTCTGCCATAAAGCGGAGCTCACCCATGACCGCAGTGTCCACTTTCTAATCTTTTTTAAATAAACTACAGTGGCAGAAACAGACACTGATGTTCCAAGTTGTTGGGGGTTTTTTAATGATGGGGGGCAGGCGTTGCTGAAAAAAGCCTTTCAATTCGAAATTCACCATTTGGAAACAACTTGTCTTTACCTTGTTAAAAAGTGGCTGTGAGGATCAGATAAGTTCTTAAAATTTGTTCATTTTAATAAGGAATGATCAGGAATCGTGACATCTCTTTACTTAGTTTGTTGTATTCTTCAAGTTGGACAGAAAGGGTCTAATTCTTGCCACTGATAATAGATTAAAATGATGCTATGAATCGATTAACCACCAACTGCATGTTTAATTTCTCACTTCTGTATTTCTGCTCTTCCACAACCGTTCCCATGTCTCTCTTCCTTCTCCTTTTCATTCTTCCTCTTGTTTTACCCGTCCTCCAGGTGAGACGAAGACCACGGTGTCTCCCTACGTCTCGGGTGGAGTCAGTGACGGCCAGTGGCACTCCGTCCAGCTCCATTACTACAACAAGGTAAGGAACACGATCGGCCGGCCTGCTCCTCCTCCTCTCCTTTCAGTTCGAGTTGGGTTTTTTTTCAACCCTAGAAAGGAAGCAGGCTAATCACAGCGTCCTAACTTGTATTAAAGAATTGTATAATTTTTTAAAATGTGCACAGTCATGCATGTTGCAGAAGGATCTTGTTGTAATTAGCCAGTGTTGACGGGTCAAGGAGTTGGGCTGTGGGAGTCAAGTGTTTTGAAATGTGGTTCTCTTTGAAGGCAGTTGACCTTGACTGCTGAGAGCTCCTCTCCACAGTTCAGGTTTGATTTGGATCTCCTACGCCGAATGTCAGCACGGCTTTTATTAATCGAATCAGCTCGGAGCTGATCGTCTTCATGCACAGCCAGCGGATCGTTATTCCGTACAAGGATGGTGGTCCTTGAGGGCCACCATCCTGCATGTTTTCCTTGTTTCCCTGCTCCAACACACCTGATTCAGTGGTTAAATCACCTCTTCAT
>JAOWBD010000077.1:16341437-16353938 GCA_028566035.1 Kryptolebias ocellatus | reverse complement strand
AGCCTGTTAATCACCCATTGATTCAGATCAGGTGTGTTGGAGCAGAGAAACAAGTAAAACATGCAGGATGGTGGCCCAAAGAGGACCAGGATTGGAGACCACTGATCTAAAGTCAATTTTCAGGTTGTTCCTACAACGATCTCATTCCCTCTTCATCAGAAAATGTGTGACAGCAGCTGTGACTGGTAAAGGATTCTTTAGTTTCTACTGGTGAAAGTGTCTGTTAGCAAATCAGTAGATGCACGTCTACAACCGATTACCTATTGGAGTCATTCTGATACAAGATGGCTACCATAGCTGACTTAGAAAACACAAAAATGGCCATAAGTCAGTCATTTCTGTCAATATTTAGCTATAACCTGCTGTAACCTAAAAACTATTGGAGAGAAAGTCTGTTAGCAAAGCATCTCCTGAACTACTTGACTTATGGCCCCTTCAGAGTTTCTCCAGGAACTTTTCTCGTTTAGGCTTCCGCTGCAGTCTGTAGATGGTTTTGTTTGTTTTAACAAACTTCCACAGCCTGCAGTCAATCATTTAAACTGACAGGAAATGAGAAGTTTTCCTCTGAGGATGCAAACGCCTATGGATGATTTCAAGTTTCACAGCTGTACGTTTGTCAGATAAATGCTTATATACATCTTGTGTCTACAGAGAGAGAAAAGGCAATTTGATAATGACGTCATTCATGGCTTTTAAGAGAAATATCTTCAATTCAAACTGTATAAATGTTTTCAGCTGCGTTTTAGCTTCACCAGCATACGAAACACCACATTTGAGCTGAGTTTCAACCTTTTGAAGCTGATTTGCAGACACGTGCTTTTTTTTGCCTTTTGAAGAAAATCTCCATTTCTTCCTGTTTCCTGTCTCTTCCTTCATATACGGCTCTAAAAGCTGCTGTTACTCTGTTTTGCAGCTCGTTAAAGGCGGTGCTCGTGTTCTTGGTCTGACACCCGCCTACAATGGACACCGTCTCGTATTTCACACGTCGTCGGCCTCTTTCTTGTGTCTTTCGGCCGCTCTGTTTCTTTTGACAGAAATGTATTCAGTGATGGTGATGAATCGGGCCGCTGTGTTTTACCATGTTCGCTGCAGGCTCACATCTGTATCTGTTGTTGACGCCGGAGAGTTAAAAGCTAAAACCTGCGTTTCTCTGAGAAATCTTCTTGTTTTATTTGTCTGTTTGCCTGTCGCAGTTTGTAAGAACATCACCCTGGAAACAAGAGATTAATTCCTTCATCTAAAAGAGATTTTCTGTTTCGTTCCTGTTCTGCGTGGTTTGCTCCTGCTGTTTATTGACTTTGCTGATCTTTTCTGCTGCTCTGGCATGCACACACACATGCGTTACGCCGGCATTGTGAGCGTATTTGACATTATTAGCTGGGTGCGTTCCACCAAGTCAATCCTAATGTGGACCAGTGATTTGTAGACCTGGTGCCAAATTCCGTTAAATCAGCCCGAGGCCGGCTGTAGCGCTGACACGGGGTCAGTTTTCTGTCCCTGATGAATGATCAGAAGTCATAATTGACTTCTCGTGCATCGGTACCTGGAGGGATTAGTGAAACTGTATCTGGCAGAAAGCAACAAAGTAGATCAGGTGCGCTGACATGTCAGCGGATGTCATACATGTTTGTCATCCATGAAAGGGGACTCGGTTGTAGCTTCGCTCACGCAGGAATTTGTCTGGAGGCAGCAGAGCTTCCATAGCCCAGAAGGACCAATAGATCAGAGCGCAGTGATGCTGGTATGAGGTTCTTCAGATTCATGACATGCGAACAAAAAGCCAGCATTCCTGCTCTGTTCGTATCCCACAGAGTTGAGAAGCCCTCGTTTAAACCCGAACATCTCCGTCTACGATTAAACCGCATTTGTTTCTTATAACTTCATCCGAAACAGACATCCGAAGATTCGTAAAACACGCAATCCAAGTCTGTAAATCGTGCCAAAAATAAAAATAAAATTTGCAGAAAGGCACGAGCTGAAACTGAAACGCAGCTCGAAAAGGTTAACTAGCGGTCTGCAGGGACGGGGACTGTTTTCACCCCCTTTTTTTTTCTAATATGACGATTAAAACGTCCAAAAAAGGAAAAAGTTATATATAGTGCTAATATTTTGTTAAAATCTGTTTGTAGCATATGCAAATACACTACGAGAGGCACAACAGCAGCAAAAATATTTGTTCATTTGATTTGTTTTCTTGAAAATATACCATTTATAACTTATTTGACTTTATTTAAATAACTGCAAAACATTACATTTTATGCAGTGCTAACCAACTTAATTAATTTTAATTTGCAAACACAGTGTTCTGTTTAAATCACAGAAACTGGTTCTGTTTTTTTCTTTTGTCTAAATACACACAAAAAAAAAACTAAAATATTTAGATATTTTTATTATCTTTATTATGGCCTTTTTCGGTCACAGCTGGGGGCGTCTGTGACCTTCGTATGACAGTTTGGAGCTGAACATTTAAACTTTTGGTGTGGCCTGGATCCCATTTATCTGGTGTAACTTAACCCCAAGTTGATCACCTCACATGAGGCCCCGTTAGAGCCGAACAGTCCTAACGACACACTCACACACACACTTGCATACTCAGTCGGTGATTTATTGCGTTGGATTATTAGATAGCCGTCACTGTGAAGGGTTTTATGGCCACACGCCCCCATTTTAAGGCCGCAACCGCTTTCTCCATAAGTATCTGGGAGCCTCTGTTAAAATCCAGAGGTCAAAGGTCGTGGCGAAGTTGCCGTGACAACCAGCAAAGCTTTCCCATCGTTCTGCATGTGAAATCGAGTCCAGAGAGATGGCACACAATAGAATCAAGACAGAAAGAAGGGAGGCATTTTTCAAATTCCACGCCGCAACGTCTCAAGGATGGTTAACCGTGTCGGCAAAGCAAATCTAAACAGGAAACAGACACGCGAACGCAGATAAAAACCTGCAGAGGAAGAAATCCTTGGAGCCGGCAGGAGGGTTTCATCTCCATCTCCGCCGCAGGAAGTGACGGCTCTCGCTCCAGGAAATGATGCAACTCAGCAGGACACTGAGCAGGATGTTAGTTGTGTGCACCTGCACGGACCGTAGCTATAATCTGAACAGGATTAAAATTCTTTTCAAACTTTAAAACAAACTCCGGTTTCTCATAATATCTGCAGAACGTAGTAGAAGTAGATTTTTTTAGCAGCGTGGGAAGCTGATGATTCTGAGAGCTTGTTTCTTGTTTTCCTCGGCAGCATATTTGTGCAGACAGACTTTCTCACAGCAGGAACAGATCTGTTTATATTTAATTTGAGGAGGGGTTTGATAAGATAATGAACAGAATATTATTTACAGAAAAGCAGGATGAAGGCAACTCGCTCAGCACAGCTTTACTGTCGCAAATTAATCGAGAGAGGTTTACTTTACGCCAGTCTCTGCTAATATCTTAGTAAATTAAACCTATTAAAGCTCATTTTAGGGTAGTTTATTTAATGTTTCATGTTAAAAAGGGGATTTGGGCAACTACAAACCTTTTTAAAATATTCATTTAAAGACTTCAAAGCCATCATCCCTTTTAAAATTTTATTTCTCTGGTTTTTGCTTCTGCTGTTCTTCGTTCTATCATCAGAAAATGAGTGCAGATTGTTTCACAGCTTGGTGTGACGTTCCACCTCTGCGGAAACTGTAACTCGGCTGCTCGGCTGTCCCTAAAATCCTGCCAGTCGAAGATGAGCAGGTGGTGTTATAACATCAGTACTTCTGTCAGGAAACGCTGACTTGTTGTCTTGATGAGGTCCTGCTGCCTGAAACACTCTGAGATCCTTTATATCCTGTCTTTTAATTTAAACTTAACAAATACTGTTAAAAGGAAACTATAGATGTTTTGAAGCAGTAGTTTGCTCTTTAAATGACCTCCGTTTGGAGGAGTCTTAAAACGACTCATAGCTCTTCATGCAGATTTAAAAACCTTTTGCAGGACGTGGTTATTCCTGCAGAAAAATTATAATATTCCTGCTGCAAGTACCCCAAATTGCTCCAGAAATGCTATAGCTAGCTGCTGCTACTGCAAAGAACCACAGAAGTCGATGGAAATCAGCATGTAACGTGAAAGTGATGGCATTGTAAGGATTTATAAAATGGCATTTCACCAACCACTGAGATTTTTGCCGTTAGAGTCGTTTTAAGATGGCAGCAAATCACTTGGACTCACTCGGACAAGCCATTAGCTCATCACTCTGGTCAGAATAGCCCCAAACCTTTGGTCTTTTTTATGTTTTTCTAATCGTTATATTCCTCCTTCCTTCACTGCGCATAATGTTGAGCGACGGTAATAAATCTCCCTGTGAAACGACGTGATGACTGAGCGGTGCGGAGTTATGTGGACTAAACGAAGCATCAGATCATAAATTTTCACTCGAGGATGTTTTTTTACTCAAATTGTTTCAGCCGTACTCTGGAGACAAAAGTGACTGACTGGACAGAAAGGGAGTCTTAAAGAGAAATAACTTATTATTAAAACAAAAATATCAACGTGGATCGGTGTGCGGAGGATAAAATGATTCAACTTTTATAGCCGCGTTCATTTTTGCCGTGTTTTTTTGATATATTACAGGATTTCTTCGAATGAACAGCACAGACTCATGGTAAAGCGTTCAAATTAACTCTAGGGATCCATGTTGTTGGTTCGTTACTGTTCTGGGTGGTTGTAACGAAACAAAGGGACTGACCCGGTCCTTTGTTTTGGTGTTTAACTGTCAAAGTCAGACGCTGAGATGTTAGTTTATGAACAGGAGCTGCGACATGACGAGCTTCTCGGAAAGGTTAAGTAGCTGTTTTCTTTTTTTTAGGTGAAGCCAGCAGGGTTTGTTTTCAAAGGAAGAGGCCGTGTTTTTCTTGACGTACGTTTCCTCACGCCTCAGACAGTTGGGGTTATCGCTACGTAAACAAAGAGCCGAGTTTAGGGGCGGGGGGGCTCCTTGCATGCTTCGTGCCACCAGGAATGCTCCCTCTGTTTGTCCCCGCTGTAAATTTCACCTGCTCTTCGCACATCTGAGGGTTTCGCGGCGTGATATAAATCAGACAGAGGCCCCTTTTGTCCGAAGGCGGCGCTGCATGAGTCGCCGTCTATTGTGTGAGGTGGTGGGAGAGGTGTTTTTGAAGTAGGGGGGAAAGAGGAAGCGTGGCTGGTGGCAAGTGTAACCGCTGACACTTGCATGTGTTGCTGGGCAAATACTAAGACTAATGTAAAATATGATTAATTGATTATTTTCTTCACCTTAGGCTTCCTAAATCAGAGCACAGAACGCAATGAAATGATCAAACCCCGAACAGACGCTCAGTGGTGGATTGGTTCGGGGCTGCAGGTCTAACTTGGTGTCTCTCTCTTTCACGGTTGTGTCTCTCCCAGGAAGGGTGGGGTCTGGTGGACTCTCGTGGGGGTCTGCGTGTCGCATTTTATACCGCCTGGCTGGAGCTCGTTCAGAAAGAGGTAACCTCTGACCTCTAGCCTAGCTGCTCGCGCTCTACCCGCTCTGCCTCTCGTAGAATCGTAGACTAGCGCTCCTGTAAATGCTCGTGCACGCACAGGCGGGACGGCCTCCGTTGGTGAATGGATCGTTCGGATCGTAGACGGTGGCGTTGGTTTGGCTGTTGGATCGGGTTTTCTTCCATCCGTCCTCCTTCATGAAATCAGGATATGATGTGCCACCCTTTGGCGCATCATAGGCATTTCATGGCTTAAAGATATCCTTAAATCTTTAGATAAAAAGTACTTTAACACGTCTGTTGCAAATATAACTTTGTGGATATATTTATCACCTCATAAGCCCCAGAAACAGAAATTTTTCATGTGCTTTAAACTCTTTAACTCTTGACAAAAAGCCACTCAAAGATGGTGTGTATAACTGCATTTACTGGCATATAACTGGAACTAAAAATGTATGTTGGCTTGTTTGATGGGAATGTTTTTATTGGAGCTGTAAGTGGGTTAGGCTGAAACCGTTTCAAGACTTTTTACTGATCAGAACAGAAGGTTTTAGTGAATTCTTGTGGACTCGGGACACAAAGCTTTGGAGAAAAAAAAGCCATATCGGCCTATTTTGCACATCCTCACCATAACTGTGTGCTCTGAAGACCACAACAACAATAAAGCTGTTTAAAAAGGTATTTCTGCATCCGTTGCTTCTAATAATATGAAATAATATGGTATGGAATGGTCTTAGAGATCAATTAAAAACTAAAACAATCAGCATTTAGGTTAAAAAAAGTTATTTCAACATTAGGCGGATTGTAATTAATTTAAGATCCTTTACTGAGTCCTCTGCCTCCTTTGTCTTGAGGATTTCTGTGACTTTCTTAATTTGACATGGGGTAAGAGCTTCAACTTACTCCTTTTTCGGTTGTTTTGTTATTTTATTGTCAGTGTAATTGATGTTTTAACTGTATTTATACTTCAAAATAAACTAATTCAGTCATTCAAATGGTCAATAATGAAGAGAAAATACGAAATATCAAACATATTTAGGATATCAAACTATCAAACAATCATATCTGGAGTAGTTTAAAATGTTTTTTGAGAATACTTTATGAGGTTGTTCAGAAAAGTGTTGCAAACTGTTATTTTTATTAGTTTTTCCTCCATCTTTAAACTGCCTGCAGAGTCACAGATAACACCTCACAGTTTAAAATTATGGATGTTTTTCTGTCACCCATTTGTACGCTCAATAAAGTACAAAACAAAGTGGTTTGGGATGATTTGGCTTTCAATGCTAAGATGTTTAAATCAGCTTTCAAACTTTGGTTAGAAGGCGGTCTTTTATCGTTTTTGTGCTACATTTCTTCGCCTCCCTACCTCCGTAACACTGAAACCGTCTTTCGTTGGCGAGGCAGGCGGGAGGACGCAGTTTTCAGTCCTTTTCCTCCTCCTGTCAGCTTCTATTGACTTCCTCCAGGAGCGTTTTGCTCAGGTGAAGCAAACACGACCGAACCTCGGCAGGCGATCGGGCGTCTTTTCGATAGCGGAGTGACGAGCTAACAGGCTAACGAGTCGACTCTGTCGGGCCGGATTAACCACGCTCAGAATCAGGGGGGCTGTCTCGTGTAATGTGCGTGGACGGCTCACAGCCTTCTGTTTTGATTGAGAGTTAACTTAACCAGCTCTTGTGTTGGTTCACCTCACAGTTCAACTGGAAAATGAACTCAGCAGAGACATGAACGATGCATACGCCCTACCCTTTTTGCAAGTTTAAGAGTTCAAGTCATGTGTCAGGAGCAGGAGGCGAGCACAGGACTGCGTAAATCTGCTTCTTCACCTTTCTGTGTCATTATTTTTTTCACAACTCTGAAGTCCTGCGACGCAGAAGCGTCTGTGCGTGTCGCCAGGAGCAGGAAGTGTCTCACACCTCACCTAGCGTGACCCAAACCTCTTACCGTAATCGCTGAGAGGAATTTCAGGGTGAAAGCAGAGAAGAAACCGCTCCTTAAAATTACTCTCACCCTCCTCGTCTTCTTCTCATCTTAGATTTCTCTTAAATGATCCTTGTCATTGTTTGCTTTGCTGTTGTTTATTGATTTATTTTTTTTTACTGGTAAACATTCGCTTCAGTCTCGATTATCTCTAATCGTTTTGGCGCTTTTTGACGGGCAGATTTAAATTTAACGTTTGCCGTAAATCAGCTCCTGTTTCACACCAGATGATGGTTCATTTTGTACATTTAAGATGCAGGATTAAAGAAATAATACATTACCACCAGATTTATAATTGACTCATGTACGATATTACATAAAATACGATACAATTAAAAACATTAAAATCTACTTTGCAGTATACTGAATTTGTTTTGAAATATGTGCTTTTCCAAAAAGATCTTTAAACAAATAAATTATAAAAAACAAACAATACAAACTTATTGTTTATTTCAGGTCAGATGTAGGATTCCAGGAATGTTAGCGAAACAAAATAAATTTATTTTGACTTTTAGGCTCATTATTGAATTAAGATACAGTAGAAAACGGTTTGATACAGAACAAAATAATACAACGAGATCAGAAACATCAAATGATACAACACAATGTTATACAATGCAACAGAAAATTATGTAATAATAAATGATTTAATATATTGAATGATGTGATGCAACATTTTGCAATCGAAATTATACAAAATGATGCATTAGGATAGGATTATTGTCCTGTAGGGGAGATTTGTTTTAGATTCGGTTCTGTTTCGAAAGCTTCTTTACAAAAGATTCATAACTAAGTGAATAATGCAAAAAAAGCACTGAGAAATTCACTTTTGTACAAAGACATAAATCTATACGTACAAAAGAGAGAAGTTTCAGATTAATCTGTTGAACGTTTTCAGAAGAAAAACTAACATTTATATATATATCTTTCTGTTGCAGACTGAATCACTGCTAAAAACTTAACCCGAAGTAACAATAAATCCTGCGTGTGTGAAATCAGCGGTCATCTGAGGGTAAATCCCGCTCCTGTGAGGATAAAAGAGGAGGGGATTTTTTATTTTTCCAAACAGGATACGGTTACTCTCACCTCTGCTTGTGTTTTTTTTTTTCGCCTCGCCAACAAAGGCTGCTGTTCGCCTGCGATGAGTCGACGAAGGCGGCCGTGACGTGTTGAGGACGGGGCATTGTAACTGTTTGGATAAGACTTCTGAAAACTCTGTGTGTGTGTGTTTGAAGAGTTTACACATCTAGGTTTACACAGCCAGAAGGCAGATTAAGTAACCTGGCGAGGTGAGACACTCGGCTGTGTGAAGCTCACACACGCTCAAAAACACACGGCTGAAATCTGCTTTTTCGCCACTTTTTTGCGTCTATCGTTTGGCGACTTCACGACGATCCTTTCTGCTGTTTCTTTCGCTCGATGCAGGGAAATAGTTGTTTAGATCTGCACTAAAGGCGGCAAAAAAAATCTGGTTTTCCGATCTCCGTCGGGAGTAATTTTCCTCTCCGAGCCCGAGCAACAATGGCACTTCCTCCGGCCGGCGTGGCTTAGGTGTAAGACTGAGGGCCCTTCTTCCTTTACGATCCAAATGAGCCGTGTGGCCGCCTGCAGCCCCGCGAGCCACTTCCTGTTAGCGACAAGCTCAATCGGCATACATGCTGAGACCCATTCTGCCGACATCCTTCCCTGACTGCCTAAACGCACACACACAAATATTCCTCGTCATTAATGCCCATTTTGACAGATTTTCTGACTAATCCTCTGATCTGTCTGAACGTAGCTCTTTATTCTTAGGTTTTAATAGATGGAGAAAAAGGGGCCGGTTTGTGTATTTGTCGCTGCGGCGGGGAGGTCTTTTTGTGCAGACGTATCGGTGTGTGTACGTTTTTGTCCTTCTCCGCCCTCTTTGTGTTTGCGGCGATCTGTGGGGATCGAGCGCGTCGCCATGGCCGCAGCACGCCCATCGCCCCTGGAGACGACACCTCGGAGAGAGGGAATCTTCATCAGCCCCGAGTCGGGGTTGTAGGGTAAACAACAGGCTCTCGTGGGGTCCCTGAAAGTGTCGGCCAAGTGCACTTTAAAATGAATCCTAAGCAGCTAAAATCACAGGGAGCGGACTGAAAACATTTGTCACATTTTCTTGAATAATATTCGTATGAATCAGTTGAAACCAGTTTCAGAGAAATATACAGACAAAAAAACTCTTAAAATCTTATTTTAATGAACAAAAATCCACTGATTGTCAGGATAAAAACAGGAATCAGACGATTTCCAGCTTCCAGCTAGCCTTTTGCTACATTTAGCTTCTAGGTAGTGTTTTTTGTTTACTTTTTATTAATATTTTGCTACTTTTAGCTAGCCTGTTATTACATTAAGCCTTCAGCTGGCTTATTGCCACATTTAGTTTTTAGCCAATGTATTTTCTTTTTTGTTTTAATTCATGTTTTGCTGCTTTTGGCTAGTATTTCGCTGCTTTGAACTTTTATTTTGTCTTAACTTTTAATCATTGTTTTGCCTCTTTTAGTTTTCAATTTCAAACCACATTTTTTTGCCATAAAACCAATTGCTTTAATTTAATTTTTTCTGACGTGCACCTCAATTAAGAAGCCTTTTTTTCTGCTAACGACAGTTTTTTGGTGGAGAGGTTTTAACGGAGTGAGGTAAAGTTAAAGTTATTTCTTTTTGATAACTGTAAGGTGTTTTTAAAGTAAAGTAGGATAAAATTTAGGATTTTCTTCTTTTTTTTGGGCCAGTTGACACCTTAACTGGACTTTTATTTAGGGAACACTTCTTTTAGTTCAACAAAAACTAAATAAAAATGTTATGGTGTCAGTTATAGTTAGGATGGAATTGTTATAGTTAGGATTTTCACAAAAATCAGCAATCAGAATTGGCTTGAAGGGCAGAAATCGGTGCATAACCAGAAGGAGAATTAATTAACTTTGCGACTCTTTGTGTAACTTTCTGAAACCAGTATTTGAAACCATGTCTGATGGTGACTGCTTTTAATTTTAATTATCTTTAACTTGTTTTTGATGTATATAATAAAGCAAAACTAGCACGAGGAGCTGTTTTCCACATTTAGGTAATAATTGCTTTGAAATTAGCATTTAAAAATATCCTGTTAGAGTTAAATTACTGATAAATACTAAAATATTTTCTTACGATGAGTTGTTCTGTAGAAACTAAATAAAAGACCTGAAGTCACAAAACACAGGATATTTAAATTAAAGCTTTACAAATCCCAGGGTTACCATAAATCCTGCAGTTCAGTTTAGCTGTAACGATGTGTGTCGGTGTATTTTTCTGTCATTTTGGGTTGTGGGTGTGTTGTGTTCTCGATCCCGGTGTCGGTTTCCCTCCCTTCTGTTCCGCTTCTCGTCCCTTTTTTGTTTTTATCTCATCTTTTTTTTGCTCGACGGAACTCAAAAGAGATAAGATCAGAGCTACTACAGGTTCAGCTGAACTTTCTCACTGTAAACTGTAAGTTTGTAAGTCTCACTGTAAGTTTTGAGGTATTTCGCCCGCTTCTTTTGTACGATTTCCTTCGCAGTAAATGAAAAGAAAATGGCGGGTAATTCTTTCCTCGTCTGAGTTGCAGTGATTCGGTCAAATCCGCTCACGATCAGGATTTACAAAGGTTTTCTGTAAAGATATTCCCAACTGGACTCTTTCTTTTGCTCTGTAATCTGATTTAGGAGGAATGCGATCCTTCTCATGAGCGGTTCTAATTCGGTACATGCCACAGTAATACACTTTTATCATCCAATCAAAGCGCACCACTTTCACCCGCTCTGCGTCAGCTGAAAGGTCCTTGAACATTATTGTTGTTTCTAACATTTTCTACGACCTCAGCGTTAGATTTGCAAACCTGTTGAGCTCATAGTTTTATCTGTGTTGTCACATTTAATTAGGGATTCCCCGAGCCGAGCTCAAGTGTCCGTCTGGGTCGCAAATGAGGCGACCGCACGAGCGCCCGAAGTCGAGCGTAATCGACAAAAGAACGATTTGCGTCAGCATTATTCTCCCTGCTCGACTCGAGCGATTCGTAAGTCTGGTCAGGACGTAATGACTGAAACCGTTCAGGGAAACACAGAAATACTGTCTGATTCTGGGAAAAGCTAAAAGATAAATCCCAGTTTCTGCAATTTCCTCCGGTTCCAAGTGTACCCATGATGCTTTGCTGCGTTACGTAGCTTGTATTGTCTCTTCCTTCCCTCGGCGCTCAGCTGTTTGTCTGGTTTGGCTGCTGGTGATGGTCAAGGACGGTCTGATTTGGGTTAAATGTGAAGGAGAAGGAAAGCAGCCGTGGCATCGGACGTGTCGTACTTCCTGTTTGTCCTGTGGAAAGTGTGGAAGGTTTTTTTCTTTCTTTCTTGTGGTAAAATAAGGTTAGTTAATAGGAGTTTCAGGAGGAAACTATCCTGAAACTTTGTCCGAATGAGCCCAAAAAGAAAACGGCGAACTCCTCACACATTTTTCTGTTCTTGTTTGCCTTTTTTTTTTATTAGCTGTGTATTTCCTTCTCCTGGCTCCTTGTTTTGTTCTTTATTCTTTTCTTTTCTTTGTTTGCCGAGTCTCAGCCCCACCGGTGTCTCGTTACTCTAATCCAGTTTTTGGAGGACAAATTAAACACACTGTTCTCGCCTCTTTTCTCTCCTCACCTCTTCTGCCTCAGATTCACCTGCTGATGCAACAAATTTTACTGAAGCTGCCGTAAATCTTAAAATCAGACGAGTATTGAATAAATGAGCAGAATTAAAATCTCTTGAAGTCCGAACTTGATAAGTCCGGGTTTCTACCGTAAACACAACAAAGTGAGGAAATCTGGGATTTATTCTTCTATTGTTATCCTTTTTTATTTTAATAAGTTATCCCTCTTTAGGAGACAGAAGCAGAGAACTAACTTGGTTGAAAACCTTTAAAATAAAATAAAAAGTTTTGGTTTTTGAGTCACGTTGTTAAAGAAATGATGGAGCTTTGATTCCATCCATCCATCCATCCATCCATCCATCCATCCATCCATCCATCCATCCATCCATCCATCCATCCATCCAT
>JAOWBD010000077.1:16313230-16332082 GCA_028566035.1 Kryptolebias ocellatus | reverse complement strand
AACACTAATACATTCGTCGTAGCCTACGTTATGAAATATTTACATGAATCATTGATACAATTATGATAGAAACGATAAAAGAAAATATATGACGATAGACACTTTTCTATCGTCCCCACGATATGTATCGTTATATGATCATGGTTGTCGAGCAGGGCGTGCGCATGGGCGAGACTTCCACCAACGTGGCCAACGTGAACATGGCCCAGGGCCTGAAGATCCACGTGGAGGACGGCTGCAAGCTGGAGGACCCCTGCGACTCCAACATCTGCCCCGAGAACAGCCAGTGCAGCAACGACTGGAGCACACACACCTGCGTCTGCGACCCAGGTGACGTGAACACACACGCACACGAACACCTGCGCGGCTTGCTCAAGGCGCTTTGAATCTCACGTCTTGTCCGCTGCCCGTGTCGTAGGTTACTTTGGTAAGGAGTGTGTGGACGCTTGTCAGCTCAACCCCTGCGAGCACGTCTCCACGTGCGTGCGCAAGTCGAGCTCCTCCCACGGATACACCTGCGAGTGTGGCCAGAACTACTACGGCCAGTACTGCGAAAACAAGTGAGATTTCCTCCATATTACGCGTGCAACGAGGAGCTGCACGTTTTAGAATAAGTTATTCAAGCAGTTTTAAACAGTTCCTTTAGGTTATAAATAAAACAAACTTTGAGTCAAACAAAGTAACTTTTATCAGTCAGTAATCGGAGCTCGATAGTGGAGAGATCAGATGTAAAATAAAGTGATGTGAGAGTTCATGTGATTTAGCCACACCTGGTCAGGAGTCAGTCGTTTCCCTCTAACCCGTATGACACGCATCACTTCCTGTCTTCAGCGCGATGTGGGATTCCCCCGTCTGTGCTCGGCTGATCCCCTTCAGGTGTTTAGTCTTTACAGCCCTCATACCGACGCTATCTGATCACAGAGGAAGTTTATTCTAAAAAGTTCCTATCTGAAGATAAATGGAACAGATAGTCAGCTTAGTCGACGTTTTTGACCTGATTCCAAGTCAGCAACATGTCAGAGCACTTCTTTGTTAATGCTAACGTATAAAAATGAAACTCTGGCTGCATCTCGGTTTTGTTTATTTGCCGAACCTCACCTGAGTTTTTGTTGGCAGAGTGGAGAAGCCGTGCGCTCAGGGCTGGTGGGGCAGTCCGGTGTGCGGGCCCTGCAACTGTGACACAAGCAAAGGATTTCACAAAGACTGCAACAAAACCACCGGAGAGTGTCGTTGCAAGGTAAATACACGTCAAATTCAGGCATACCCCTGTTAATTTCCTAAAGAAATCCAAGTCCTACATCCACACCATCACACATAGTTTTAGAAACTTTAATTTCCTGCAACCTTTGCACCTTTTTAGTCAAAGAAACTGAATATTTTTTTTATAAAACTTGAAAGAAGGAGCTTTGTAGAAACAGTGATGTTGTGCATCAATTTGTGCCGTAGAAACCACAACAGCTAACCTGTTTTTATTGTTTTTTCGAAACAGAAGTCAGCCTCAAAGTAAAAAAAACGAGCTCTAGTTGTTTTATTTGAATCTATATCCAAGTTAAAAATGTTCTCTCTGTTTGTGGATGTTCTCGTTGTTTGGTAGAGCTTTTCTTTTGTTAGGATTTTAAACTGAATTTAATAAAAAAGTATCCAGAGCAGTGGAGCTTTAGCAGGCAGATCTACAGTATCTGCTTGTAGCTGAGGCGCATTTCTGGTGCTTATTGAGAGTCAAGAATAACATAAATTAGCCTGGATGCTTAAAGAAAATTAACGCTTTAGGTGTGAGTTTGTAAGACCTGGAGAATCATTCTTATTTTTTTATTTTTCAGTGAAAACAAAACGCTAAAAGCACCTGCCTCTGCTGCGTTACGCACCATAAATTTTCCTCCTACCTGCTTTAAAAGCTGCACCGCTCTCCTGTGTGTCATCTCCATCCTTCAGGACAACCACTACCGTCCGGAGGGTGAGGACACCTGCCACCCCTGCGATTGTTTCTCTCTCGGCTCCATGTCCCGATCTTGCGACCTCGTCAGCGGACAGTGTCCCTGCAAGGGAGGCGTCATCGGGCGTCAGTGTAACCAGTGTGACAACCCGTTCGCTGAAGTAACCCCCACTGGATGTGAGGGTAAGCGGGAAAGAAAATCATCATCTTCTTCTTCTTCTTCTAGTAGTTTGTCTTCTCCGAGCTATATTTAACCAGCAAAGACGATACACAAAAAACGTTTATATTAAATATAACAGCATTTTTTTGTTTATGAGTTGACTAATAGTTGGTAATAAGTCCTGTTAAAGTCCGTTGATAACAAGTAAGTGAGTACAGGAAGGGTGTGTGATACGAAGTGGCAATAATAAGCGGGATGTGTTGTTCCTCCAAATGTTTCGGGTTCACCAAGTCGGCCCGCGTGAATTGATGAAGTGTCCAAACGAAACAAA
Source organism: Kryptolebias ocellatus (assembly GCA_028566035.1). Lineage (NCBI taxonomy): Eukaryota > Metazoa > Chordata > Actinopteri > Cyprinodontiformes > Rivulidae > Kryptolebias > Kryptolebias ocellatus. The sequence goes on along the minus strand of JAOWBD010000077.1, from coordinate 16,329,658 downwards.
CGCTGTCGCTCACATCCGCCGGTGCTGCATTTAGGCTCACTTCGGCTCTTTTGTCGCCGGCCAGTCGAGCGGAAGAGGCGAATGTCGAGTCCAGAAGACGGACTTGGCAGCAGCACCGGACTCCCACCATCCAGTAAAGATGAATAGAAAACAGCGTTTTTGTTATTCGACCCCAACGTGAAGCTGTAAAAACCCTGTTTTTGTTTTTTTTCTTCTTCTGACTGATCAAATCAAACAGACGCAGGGAAGAAATAAGAGAAGGGGAGGGGGTGGGGGAAAAGATGCGATCAGAAACGTGGGAGAGGTTTGTTTGGTTCAGTTCTGCGGGTTGCCGGGGTGTGACGACCCTCGACGGGTTTCACCCCCATCTGTCAGCCCTGCTCCAAACACGGACTTAAAGACCGTGAAGCTCGGAGACGCCTTCCTGTTCACGATGCTCCAGCTTTCCGTCACTTCATGCTCTGCTTCCTGGAGGAAGGAACCCATCAGAGCCGCGAGCGTCCCAGCGCGGCTCCCAGGTGGCGTCGTGGCGTGGAAACAGAACAAACAGCTTTTAAACCAGGATCAGGGTTTCCCCCAGAAAAGAGGCTAAGCCGATCGCCGGCCGACCGTGATTTAGTAAAAAAAACAGATTAAAGTTGACAGGAAAGTTGAAAATATGGCTATTTATTATGTGATACTGTAAGATATTTGTGTCAAATATTTAGCTACAGTTTTACAAAAAGGCTCTTTTGAAATACTTTTTTAAACAAAAATTGTTTGTACCTAATTTGAATTCTAATTTAAGTATGTGTTAATTAACATAAATGAAAAATGGCCAATGAATAACAACAGAGAACTGATAAATAGATGCTGTGCTGTGCTTTTTGTGGCACAGGCTGCATGTTGGATCACTACATGGAACAAAAAAAGATCTAATGCTGAATTTAATAGCATCATTTTACTGTTAAACATGGATAATATTTTCACTGACTACAAAACATGCTTACCGTATTCGGTCTGCTGAATTTCAGCTCAACTAACCGTTTTTGGTCTATAAACACTCTTTTTTATCGGCTGCAGCTGTAATTTCCTTCTGTGAGTTTTGAGCCAAAATCGGGAGCTGCAACACCACGTGGGGGCGGAGACGGCACGATTGCGTCGCTGTTGGCGCCCGCACCCTTGCGCGGTGATCAACGTGCGGTGACCTCATGTATAAAAAATGACGTATTTTACAATAAACACGCGGAGCTTAGCCTGGTTGGCTTATAATAGACTGGGGGAAACCCTGAACGATGCTCAGCCGTATAAATACTTGTTGTGTTTGAACCTACTCTCTTCTCTGTGCAGTGGTGTACGAGGGCTGTCCCAAAGCGTTTGACGCCGGAATCTGGTGGCCCAAGACCAAATTTGGACGTCCTGCTGCCATGAACTGTCCCAGAGGGTCCATTGGTGTGTAACCTATAACCTATAACCTATAACCCCTCTAAAAACACTTCATCACCTGAGGTTTTGGACGTTTGTGTTAAATGTTATAACAAGGCCAGTGACAGGAAGTGGTCTGTTTGTTTTTAAAATACGACTGTTATTTGTCTCTATAATATTGTCTCCTTCCACATAGCTTTGCTTCACTTTTTTATGACAGCAGTCATATTTTTCTCGAGTAAAGCTTTTTAAAGTTGTAAACACACCAGTCATGTACAGATTTGTCTGAAAGTTTGTGTTTAAACCCGTCTCCTCTGTGTTCAAACTCAAGATTAAGAGTATTTCACTGGTTATCCTTAAAGTAACTGCAGTCAACACGATGATAGTTGAGCCTTTTCTGCTCGAGCGTCACCTGTTGTCCTCCTTCAGCCCCAGCTGATAGTTTAATTTCCTCAAATATTCACCTGTTCTGTTACGGAAATAGAAAAAAAACCCCACTTCTTTGTGACTTCCGGCCTTAGTTTAGCTTTGAAGGTTCGAGATGACTGCTGCAGCAGTTTGTCCGAATCAAACACTAAAGTAACTCCCAGTTTTAAAGATATTAAGCTAATGGTTGGTGTGGTAGTAGCTGAGAGTCATTCCCAACACATACTCCGAGGTCAAACAGATCATGTCAGATCTTTGTTTAAAACTTTGTCATTCAAGGTGGTTAAAAAATATACATTTCCTTCAAAGAATGCAAGTTTTTAGCTTTTTTTTCATTCGTCTGTATTTTATTTTAATTATCGGAAATGTCAGTTCTGAGAAACGCTTCTTTATTTCCTGTTTTGTGCCGTGTTTTGTCTCCCAGGTACCGCCATTCGACACTGCAGTGAGACTGGCTGGTTGTCGCCGGAGCTCTTTAACTGCACCACCGCCACCTTCTCTCAGCTGAAGAAAATGGTGACTGCAAAACAAAAAAAGCTCCCGTCAAGCTAAAAGCTCCGGCTCAAGTGTCATTCTTTTGTTCTCCAACACCACGACTGCTCAGTTTTCGTTTTCCTTTCTGTCGTCCCGCTGCTTTTCCCTCCCAGAACGAGGACCTGCGGCGCAACAGCTCCCGGATGGACAGCGAGCAGTCCAAGGCCATCGTGCGTTTGCTTCACGGCGCCACGGACAAGAAGCCGCATTTCTTCGGCAACGACGTGAAGACGGCGGCGCAGCTGCTGAGTCACGTGCTGCGGTACGAGAGCCAGCAGTCCGGCTTCGACCTCAGCGCCGCGAAGGACGTGGAGTTCAACGAGGTAGCAAAGAAAGGAGATGCTTCTTGTTCGTGTGGACTTATGTCATTCCTGCGTTCCTTCAGGTGCAGTACTTTGTTTACCCGTTGGACTCTTTTAGAATTTGGTGCGAGCTGGCAGCGCCATACTGGATCCCGACACCAAGGAGCACTGGGAGCAAATCCAGAGGACGGAGGGCGGCACCGCGCACCTGCTCCGCTACTTCGAGGCGTACGCCGACACCCTGGCGCGAAACGTCAGGAAGACCTACCTCAGTCCCTTCACCATCGTCAGTGAAAACATGAGTGAGTCAAACAGCACCCGGACTCTGAAAATACACAGATGTTTACGAAATATACATTAAATATTCCCTTTTTTTCTTCCCACAGTCCTAACCGTGGATTACTTGGACAAGTCGAACCCAGAGAAGGCAACGTTACCTCGGTTCCAGGACATCCAAGAGACCTACCCCAAAGAGCTCGGCTCTTCTGTCCACTTCCCGCGTTTTGACTCGAAATCTGGCATCCAGAAAGGTAAGAACGCTCTGATGACTCGGCAGTTTTTTACTCTCCGCTGCTTCCGTTCTGAGCTCCATGTTGTTTGGAACCTAGCGGAGCCCACGCCGGCCTCTCCGACCCAGACCGACCCGCCACAGGAGGAGGGCCACACAGCGTCGGGCAGAAAACGGCGCCACCTGGAGCCGGCCGCCCCTGACCCCGTTGCTGTGGTCATCGTGTACAAGTCACTGGGTCAGCTCCTTCCAGAGAAATACGACCCCGACCGCAGGAGTCTGAGGTGCTTTTATAAATCTAAACGCTGCAGACCGTTTGACCTCATGTCAAAAGCTCTTTGTTAAAAGTAGCAAACGGCTAGCTAAAAGCTAAAGTAGCACAAGGCTACCTAGAAGTTAAAAAGCAACTAAAACCTGGCTAAATGCTAAAAGTAACAAAAGCATGGCTTAATTCAAAAATTAAAAGCGTGAAAGGATGGCTAAAAGATGAAAGTAGAAGAACGATAGCGAAAAAACAAAAAGCAACAAAAGACTAACTAAAAGTAGCAAAAAGCTAAAATGGCAACGGCCAGGTTAAAAGTAGCAAAGGGCTAGCTAGAAGCTAAAAGTTGAAACGGTCTAAATGCTAAAAGTAACAGAAGCATGGCTTAATGCAAAAAGAAATAAAAAAAACATGAAAGAATGGCAAAGAGCCAAACTGGCAATGGTCAGGTTAAAAGTAGCAAAATGCTAGCAAGAAGCTAAAAATAGCAAAAGGCTAGCTAGAAGCTAAAAGTAGAAACAGTCTAAATGCTAAAAGTAACAAAAGCATGGCTTAATTCAAAAATTAAAAGCATGAAAGGATGGCTAAAAGGTGAAAGTAGTGGAACGATAGCAAAAAAAACAAAAAGCAGCAAAAGACTATCTAAAAGTAGCAAAAAGCTAAAATGGCAATTGCCAGATTAAAAGCAGCAAAAGGCTAGCTAGAAGCTAAAAATAGCAAAAGGCTGGCTAAAAGCAGCAAACGGCTAGCTAGAAGCTAAAAGTAGAAGCAGTCTAAGAGCTAATGGTAGCAAAAGGCTAGCTGTAAGCTAATAGTAGCATCAGAGCGAGTTTTCCGAAGCAGATTTCAAAGAGAGCGACGTTTTTAAAGGAGCTGAAGAGGTCTTAATGATTTTCTACGGAGAAAATAAAGTTAAATATGTAAAAAAAGTATAAAAGTTACAAAACCAAAAAGTCATAGCAACCATCTCCTGAATGAGCCGAAGGTTCTGACACATGAACGGCTAAAATCGCACAAAGAAAGCAGAAGTTGCTGCGTTGCAAAAACAAAGTACAGGAAACAATAACGCCGAATCAGCATTCACACTATTGTTCGTTGTATTACATTAAAAAACTGAAAGTGTTGCTCCGTTTAACCTAAAAAACTGTACATTATGTATAAAACTGCAGATATATGTGTTGGAATGAACGATACGTGTGTGTAGGCTCCCCAACCGTCCCGTGATTAACACGGCCATCGTGAGCGCCACGATTCACAGCGAGGGCCCGCCCCTCCCTGCTGTCCTGGACCCCCCCATCACCTTGGAGTACATCCTGCTGGAGACGGAAGAGCGAACCAAACCAGTCTGTGTTTACTGGGACCACAACGTCGGGTGAGTTTTTACAGAATTACCATCGGGGATGCTTTTGTTTTCTTTTATGCTGATGTGTGTGTGTGTGTTTTATTTAGGAGTAGGGGTACCGGCGGCTGGTCTTCTAAAGGCTGCGAGGTGCTCAACAGGAACAACAGCCACATTAGCTGCCAGTGTAACCACATGACCAGCTTCGCGGTGCTGATGGACATTTCCAAGAGAGAGGTCCTTTCAAAATAAAGCTCATCACTTTGTTCCAAAGCTTGTCTGCGCCTCCTGACCCCGCCGTCTGCTTTACAGCACGGAGACGTCCTCCCGCTGAAGATCGTCACCTACACCACGCTGGCGGTCTCCCTGTTCCTCCTCCTCCTCACCTTCATCCTGCTGTGCCTCCTCCATCGGCTCCGCTCCAACCTGCTCGCCATCCACAGGAACCTGGTGGCGACGCTCTTCTTCTCGGAGCTCGTCTTCCTGCTCGGCATCAATCAGACCGACAACATGGTTCGTGTTGCTTCAGAGCACTTCTGCTCCTCCTGTAACGTTCGTTATACATCAGAATATATCTTTCATTGATTAGATATCGTTACAAGTCTTGTTAGTGCCACACATTATGTTTGATTGTTCTTAAAGGAGTAGTTTCAGTCTTTTAAAGTTGGGTTCTGACATATGAACAGTGAATATCTTACCTGTTGTAGACGGCTCTTTAAACGACCTCAACTCAAAGAAATCTGAATTATCCCTTTAAGTGAGTCCTGCTCTGATCTGATTGGTTGAAGAGTCTTTAATTTATGAATGATCAGCTGAAGACTGGGTTTACTGAGTGTTTGCTGATTCAGCATTTTTAAAATATATTTCTATACATTGTTTTTAAATCTAACTACTTCTGCACACTTATTTTAGCTATTCACATCAAAACGTTTAGCTACTTTTAGCTTTTAGCTAGCCTTTTGCTTGTTTCAGTTTTTAACCACCGTTCTGCTACTTTCTATTAGCATTTTGCTACTTTTAGCTTTAAACTAGCCTTTAGTTGCTTGCAGTTTTTAGCTACTAATTTGCTTTTCTTTTTAGCTTTTAGCCCTTCTAATGCTGCTTTTAGCTATGAGCTAGCTTTATGCTACTTTTTGTTTCTTTCAGTTTTTAGCTACTGTTCTGCTACTTTCAACTAACATTTTGCTACTTTTAGCTTTAATCTAGCCTTTACTTACTTTTAGTTTTTGGCTATTTTTTTAGCTTTTAGCACTATTAATGTCACTTAGTTTCAAGCTAGCCTTTGCTATTTTTAAGCTATAGCTAGCCTTTTGCCTATTTCAGTTTTTAGCTACTGTTCTGCTACTTTCAACTAGCATTTTGCTTGTTAAAAGTAAGCTTTTAGCTCTACTGATGCAGCTTTTAGCAAGCAGAATACCACTTTTTGCTTCTTTTATTTTCTCCCTATCCTTTTGATCGTTTTAGCTAACCTTTTGCTACTTGTAGTTTCTAGCTACAGTTTAGCCTTTCGCTACTTTTAGCTACTCCTTGGCATTTTACTTCTTTTTGCCAGTGTTTTTGCTACGTTCAGCTAGCCTTTTGCGATCTTCAGCTACTTCTTTCAGCTTGAACCACCGAGTTTCAGCGTCTTCGGGAAGTTTCAGCTCTCAGCTTCATTTATAGAAAGTGTGATTCCTGAACTTCTTCCTAAAAATCTCTGATTTAAAAAAACAAAAAAACCTTCACAGCTTTAATGAAAAGGTTTCAGCTGAAGTCCGATGCCATAAACGCAACAATTAATTCTTTTAAAGCTCATAATCTAACGTGGCGTTGTGTCGGTCGCAGACGCAGCCAGAAACTTTAGGATCAGAAGGTTCCTTTGAAGTCTGCTCTCACACACACACACACACACACACACTCCTCGGAGACGTGCTCTGACTGGTACCTGTCTGCAGAGGCAGGCCTCAGGATGGTTGGCCCTGGCAAAGGTTTCCCAAAACAACTTCAGCGTTTTAACTCGATAAACTACACCACAGAATCCTAATCATTTTTTTTCATCGACGTCTTCTTCTGTGGTTCTATCCGACAGATTTGAGTTAAAAATCAGATGTCCGGGTGCTTCTTTTGTTAGCTTTTTGTGCTACGATAGCATGTGTCAGATGAGCCACATAGTGGAAGCGTGGGAGCGTTCTCTGACTGACAGAACTGGCTTTATTTATTTATTAATGTATTTATTTTTAAAATAAAACCAGACTTGTTGTTTGCGTGAGCGTCCCGCGTCCAGCCTCCACACACGTGTGCGTGTCAGACCTGAGGAATGCTGTCAGCGGGAGCCCAAGGCCAACCTGTGAGGATGATTTACAGTCCTGTCAAAGTGGTCTCCGTCTTTCTGCCTCCTCTGATCTCTGCAGCCACACACACACACACACACACACACACCATAACTCATCTCCTGACACACAGCATTCCTCTAATGTCCCAACGGATTAATAAGAAAACACAGAAAAGGTGATGAAGAATTGCGGGGCGGCTTTAATGTTATATAAGGAGACTTACTGTAGCTGGGGATGATTAGCGCGGTCGACACATTTTTCCATGTTCTTCCGTCTTTTTGTTTTTATAGGAACGCACCGGCTAGTGGCTGGAATCGACCGAAAAATCTGAAGTTTTTGGTGTCCATGAACGCACCACGGCTAACTCATTTGCTCTCATTTGGTGTCAGAGGTGGAATAAGTTACTAAAATCATTTTCTACGGGCTGTTTTCCTTCATACCGTCACTTAAACTGGTGACATCAAGTCCAGCTTACTCTGTTAGATCTATAATTAGCAACCAGGAAACAAAAATAAATAAAAAAAACTTAAGATTTCTTAAAGGAATGACGGAGCTGCAGTCGTTTTGGTCAAACCTCGAAAGTCGTGTTTCGCACGCATGTGTTCGGGATGACTCTCTGCTACTACCACCTCAAGTTTCAACACAAAAACTTCAAATTAAACATCGCAGGAACCAATCAGCAGAACGACACGGTGGACAAAAAGCAGTTTTCTCATTTCACACAATAACAGAATGGAGTAAGCTCTTCAACGAATCGGTGCTGAGCCAGAATTTGAAGATTATTTGCACAGAAACGAAAAAATAAAAACAAAAAAATCAGACTTTTAACAGTAATTGGATAAATTAAAATGTTTCCCTTTATTAGATAAATGAAAAAATGTCACATTTGAGACATCAGGCTAACTGATCTGTGTTTAAAATCGACTCTATTAGCAGAATATCTCATGTACCAGAGGACTGATTTTAATGAAACTTACGGAAAGTAATCACTGGATGTACGTCTACTACTGACTAAAATCTGGACTCAGTAGAATTCAAGATGGCCCCTGCAGCTAATAGACTTTAACAAACACAAACGTGGCTATAACTCAGTGGATTTTACTCTTATTGAGGTAAAATTTGATTTGATTTATCGAGTTTATTGAACATGTATGGTAGCATTAATCACAAAGGAAAATATGGTTTGTAACAAATTATAGCTAATTTCTATCTGCAGTCTCTGCAGATAAACAACACAAAGCACATACAAGCCCAATAATACACAGAAATTCAAATTAAAGAGTAAAATTTATAAATAAGTAATTATGTCTATACCTCACATCATCTCTGCTTACCCTGCTACCCTCAGAAAACGTCTCTTCAGAGAAGAAAATCAAGGTCAGACATCTGAATTTTACCTGAATATCTGTAAAATCAACTGAATCAGAGCCACTTATGTGTTCGCTAAGGTTGCTTCGATGTGGCGGCCATCTTGAGCCAGGCGTCCGACGTTTACAAAAACCGGAAGTCGGTCCGCGGGTCTCACGTGAAGTTTCTGTCTCCTCCCCTCCAGTTCGTGTGCACGGTGATCGCCATCCTCCTCCACTACTTCTACATGTGCACCTTCGCCTGGATGTTCGTGGAGGGGCTGCACATCTACCGCATGCTGACGGAGGCGCGCAACATCAACCACGGCCACATGCGGTTCTACTACGCCATCGGCTGGGGCATACCGGCCGTCATCACCGGTGGGTTCGACAGGCTGCGACTCGCTCGTTCTGCCGAGTGGGAAAATGATCGACGGGCATGAAGCGTCTTACCCCTGTCGAAATGAGACAAACGAAAAAGGAATAATGTCGGATGCTGTCTTACACGGTCGTAAATAACGTCTTTTTGGATTTGGCAACTTTGCGCCCGTCATCATTCTGGCAAAAACTAAAGAAATGTTGACGTACGGGGATCCCAGGGTGGCTCATTCAGTTTGGGATTGCTTCAGAGTTTAGTAGCGAGTCAGAAATTCAGGGGTAACAGAATGTTACACAACACTAATTGATAAAAAAAAGAGGCGGACGAAGATAAATCCTCGTTTTTAGATTCGTAAAAAATCCTAACTGTGCATTTCTGTGCCTGCAGGTTTGGCAGTCGGCCTCGACCCTCAGGGTTATGGAAACCCAGATTTCTGCTGGCTTTCAGTCCACGACACCCTCATCTGGAGCTTCGCAGGGCCCATCTTCGTAGTCGTCCTGGTACGTGCCTGAATCAGTTATTCCAAAAGGAAGCCAATAATACCACATTTGGTCTCATTTAGATGCATTCATGCACCTTGTAACTGATTACCAGGAGAACAATAACAGTAGCTGCCTCTTTATTTTTATTTTGTGTAAAGATGTGCACAAAATACCATTTATCGTATATATTTCAAGATTTTCTTTTCAGTTTACTTACATAAAGGGCTGCAGCTGAAGTTTAAGAGTAGCGAAAGGCTAGCGAAAGCTGAAGGTAACAGAGGAAGAAATGGAAATAAAGTTAAAAGTCTAAAAGTTAGAGAAATCGTAAGTGATCTCCTGAATCAGCTGAATGTTTCGGTTTATGAGCGGCTAAAATAAAAGCAGGCAGAAGTAGAAAAAATGCTGAGTCAGCTTTCACAGAATAAATGAATGAAACGAAGAAATAACTTTCCTTCCTCTTTTTTTTTTCCAAGGTGAACATCGTGATCTTCATTTTAGCCGCGAAGGCGTCCTGCGGTCGCCGGCAGAAAGCTGTGGAGAAGTCAGGAGCCGTGTGAGTTCCCGGTTCACTGTTCCGCTCCTAGCGCAGCGCTTAACGCCTCATTTAGCTTCAGCGTTTCTCTTTTTTTCCTCGTCTCAGTCCGGCGCTGCGCATGGCCTTCTTCCTCCTGCTGCTCATCGGCGCCACCTGGATGCTCGGCTTGTTGGCGGTCAACAGCGACGTCATCCTCTTCCACTACCTGTTCGCCGCCTTCAGTTGCTTGCAGGTGCGTTGTGACTTCCCAGCCGGGAAAACCCGCCTTTCGAAGGGGGGGAGTTAACCTGGACTCGCTGCTTTGCTTTCTCCAACAGGGAGTCTTCGTCTTCTTCTTCCATGTGATCTTCAACAAAGAGGTGAGGAAAAACCTCAAGAACGTCTTCGCAGGCAAGACGACGGTGCAGGACAACTCCAGCACCACCAGGGCCTCGTTACTCACCGTAAGCAGACGGACCTGTTTAAAAAAAACGACTCGCTGTTTCTTTTCTGCCTCTTTAATCTGTTCTTTCCCCCCCTCCACCCCTCAGCGCTCGCTCAACTGCAACTCGTTCCCAGAGGACGGCCCGCTGTTTCGCACCACCATCGGCGAGTCCAACATCTCCCTGGACAGTACACTCAGGTCAGCCAAGAGCCGCAGCAGCTTCCTGGCTTACACCCTCAGGTACAGCATGCTCACTGACCGCATGGCTGCTTCCACTTCCTGCTTCCACCAGGGGGGTCAAACTCAGTGACGCAAGGGGGCCAAAATTAAAAATTTGGTCCTAGCCAAGGGCCAATCACCATCAATATTTATTAAAAATTACATAAATTAATTGGTTTTAGTTGTATTATGTCAAGTAATTCATATAGAAATATCTTTTCCCAGTTACAGATTTTACAGAATTTAGAGCAAACAGAATTTAATGAACACATAAATAGATCAAACTTCAAAAAGCTCATCATTAGCACTCATTTCTTACGCCTCACTCAGCTTTTAAATGATTTTTTTAACATTAAAACAGATTTTTTTTAAAAGCCATCAACAAAAACCTGATCATACAGAAATTAAAAATACATATTGTTGGCTTCTAAGTCACTGTCAGAGAAAACTTCAGTTTTTTTTAAACAAAATAAGAATCAGAGACTTGATCTGAACCAGACTAGAGGGCCGGATGAAATGTTACAGAGGGCCGGATCTGGCCCGCGGGCCTTGAGTTTGACACGTGTGCACTAGACTGATGCTCTGGGTCTGTTTCTGTCGAATTCCTTTGTTTCTTTTTTGCATCAAATGTCTAACAATTACTAGATATCGTTTGGACACATTACACACACACACACACACACACACACACACCTTGCCCTCCTGTCTGTATCTATATATCATCTGCCTCATCCGAACCTTAATTTGTTCTGTATTTTCCATATTGATGGCGGATTTCTCTCCTGTTTCCACGCATGCTGCTTCATGAAGGCACCCGTGCATGGCTCGTGACTTTGCCGCACACAAAACGAGAAGTTGTGTCGTGTTTAAATGCGAAGGACGTCCACTTAAGATTCTACGATTCTACTGAGCCCTAATTTAAAAATGGTGTGATTTAAAAAGAAACAAAACAAAAATAAACGACGTGCACGTCTAAGGATTTTAATATAAATTCAATAAAGATTTAAACTGATTTGCACTGCTTTAGTTTAGACGCTGTGCAAACACAAACGTATATTTGTGCTAACGCTGCTTTAGTTTTGGTTTTTAGTGTATTTAAGTAGTAAAAAAAAGGCTTATTAAGCACTGAAACCGAAGTATTTCATGTGTTGCTTCAACATGTTCTCATGCTAGCTCTATTAGCATAGCAATATGTCTAGGACTGACTGCTAAATTAGAGTTTTTGTAAGGAAATTAAGAATAAACATGATATCCGAAAGCCTTTTTCATTAAGCCTACTCTTGCAGCTTCTGCAGGATTTAAGAGGAGAAGTGGAGTCCATATCCTGCTGAACAAACACACTGATTGCTCAAAGAAATTATATAAAAAATCCAGCGCTCCATTTCAGAATCTACAGGCCTTAGTTAGCAGGTTAAAGGTTAAAGTTCATGACAGGTCGATTAGAGAAAGCCTGAACTGAAGTATATCTTTGGAAGAGCTGCCGGAGTTTAATAAACGAACCACAAAACAGATGAAACCAGATTAGAGACGTTTGGATATAAACGTCTCAAAGTATCAGCACAAACTCCTCCTCCCAGCTGTGAGCACGGTGGTGGAGGGCTGATGGTTTGGGTTCCTCTGCAGACCGAAGGGTCAGTGATCCCAAACACAGCAGCTACTCTACAACAGAACGGCTCAAAAAGAGAAGAATCAAGGGTCTGCAGCGGCCCAGTTGACGTCCAGGACATAAAACTGATCGAAAACTTTTCAGAGCCGAGCAGAAACAACCGTCTGCAAACCTTCATGAACTAAAGCAACGTTTGAAAGAAGAGTGGGCCAAAATACCTCCACAACCATGAGAGAGGCTGATAAAATCTCTGCTGAGAGTGACCGCTGCTAAAAGAGTTTCTGTGTGGGGCGGGGTTAGTTTTTTACTCGCAGCTTTTCTGTTTTGGCTTCATTTTTGTTTAATAAATAATGACACAGAGGAATTAATTGTGGGTTTTTTGTGTACTTGAAGAATTTTAGAACCTGGTGAAGACCCGATCATTTTAATAATCGTATACATAAAACCCAACAACTGCAAAAAGGTTAATTTTTTCATGACTTTATTTATTTTACATGTTTGTCTTTTGATTCCAAGAATTGGCTTCACCATTCGTGGCTAAACAGTAACGTCTAGTTTATGTTTAGGCATGCTTTTTATACTTATTGCATGAGGGTGTTATGGAAATAAATGCAGAATGTGTTAAACATTCACATGGTTTCTCACATTTGGTCAAAGCTTGGGCCGAAGTCGTCTCTAATAAAGCTGTAGCAAAGGGTTTCAGTGTGTGTCAGCGCTGCAGACACGTTTCCACCGCGGCAAATTGGCGTTTAAAGATTTTAAAGTCAACCTGGCGGTATGCACGGTCTCATAAATCTGTCATTTGGGGTTAAAACGAGTCGACGTCGGGGTCGCTGAGAGCTGCCTGTTTGAGAAACGTAAAGAGAAAAAAAAACCCTGAAAAACTGAAAGCGTCCGTTTCTCCCTGCAGCTGTTGGCGGAACTTCAGCTGCTTTCCAGAAGCTTCTCTTAGAGTCTTTAGCAGCGACTATACCCTCCAGCCAACTCCTCAAAGCAACTTAAAGTAATGAGAATTAAACAAAAAAGTGGAAGTTATTCTTATTAATTTGATTGATTGTTTTGTAATTAAGAGCTGAAAGTTTAATTCGGCTTTTATCCGTTGGGCCGAATCACTGAAGCTGTTTGCGAAGCATAAATGTTCGGGTTTAACAATCCTCCGTCGGTGGTTCATGCTTCCTTTGTGCCGGCTAATTAGCTTTGTCGGAGCGAATAACAAGCAGATGTTTCGGCTGTTAAACAGTAGCTGTTGATAAGCACAAGTTGAGGCTTGATTCCGCTGCCGGTAACGCTGTACTTCCCCTCTCTGTGTCCTCTGAACTCCTCCCATTCCCCTCCCGCCTCTGCGTCCTTCCCCGCCTTTCAGGGACGACTCTGGACAGAAGCCCAGCGTCTCTTCGGGGACAGCTAAGGGACACACGGATCTGGACGGACCTCTTTTCCACAAGAACGGCTCCAAAGGAGACGGTGAATCTTTTTTTTTTGGCAAAAAAAGCCAAAAAAGAAGCCGATCGGCGTTTAACCCCCCTTCTTTTTTGTTCTCCTGTTTCCGTCAGACTCTGACTCAGACAGCGAGCTCTCCGCCGACGAGCACAGCTCCTCCTACGCCTCCTCCCACTCCTCTGACAGCGAGGACGATGACTTGGATGTCAAGCAGAAATGGAATAACGAGAGGCCCGTTCACAGCACCCCGAAAGGTATGAGCTGGGGATCCCGCACTTTTCACAGAAGCTATGATTCAGTTCAGGTTATTTATTCACGACAAGTCATCTCGGTTCCCTCAAAGAAACAAAAAAGGAGGTTGTAGTCATAAATCTAACTCGGATCCAGATTCAAATCCAGTTAGTTGGTTTATTCAGATCCTAATGCCACAAGTTCACCAATAATACATTTTGAAATGTCAGTTAGTGAAAGAATCTAAACAAACCTGGAGATTTTTGCCCCCGTCCGGCCATCTGCCTCGACCGGCTGCGGTCTGAGAGGACAGGAAAGAGACGCAGACAGATGTGCAGGGATTGGTCCAGGTGTGGTTTCTATGGGGACAGAAAAACAAAGAAGAACACGTGTTAATAAAAGATAAAAATACAAACACAAACATGGAGAGTGGAGCGGATAAAGACGGCAGCAGAGTGAGGACGTGGACAGTTTTGTCCTCCAGCAGTCTGAGCCTACAGCAGCAGAACTAAAGGATACCTCAGGAAACCCAACCCTAACTGTAGGATTTATCAAAAAGGAATGTCCACTCACGCACAGAAACTGGAAGTTGGAGGCTGAGAACTGAAAGCTCCGCCTCCTGTTCTGCTTTTAGAAACTCTAGGAACCACAGGTAAACCTGCAGCCTGAGAGTGAAGTGCTCTGTTAGGAAAATATGGAGCGATAAGACCTTTAATACAAGATGGAGCTGGATGTTAGAAAATTTTAAATGCTGTTGTGATTTGAACACGGAGCCAGTGGTCTCTCCTCCTGATTGATCCGCATTTATCCTGACGTATCCTGATCAAAAACACCAACTGGAGGCCAAATTGACGCCATCCAGAGGAAGTGAAAGGCTGCAAGGTTTGGTCCTCAGATGCTCGGGTCCGAAAACTACCGGTCTTGTCTGAATTTAAAAGCAGGAAATAAGAAAAACTTGAAACGGTTGAAACTCACGCTGTTATTTAATTCTAGGGGATTCGGTGTCCAATCACGTGAAGCCGTACTGGCCGGTGGATGCCACCACGGCCAGCGACAGCGAGGACCTGGGCGGGATGGACAGGCTGAGGGTGGAGACCAAGGTGAACGTGGAGCTGCACCCCGAAAACAAGCTCAACCACATCGGCGAGCGAGAGAGGGAGGAGTCTAAAGAGAGGGACCAGCAGGCGCCCGGGAACGCTAAAGACGCGGCACCTCCGAGTCAGCTCAACAGCAACCACCAACCGGAGACGAGGAAAGGTAAAAGAGAGGAAAAAATAAGCTTTTTCAAACTTTTTTTCCTGAAACGCTTCAACGTGAATCCGTCCTCCTGCTCAGGAATCCTGAAGAACAAGATCAGCTACCCTCCCCCGCTTAACGACAAGAACATGAAGAACCGTCTGAGGGAGAAGCTGAGCGACTACAACTCCCCCACCATCACCTCGTCTCCGCCCATCAACAACAACCACAACACCTCCCCGCTGTCTCCCTCCTACGTCAGCATCTTGGCCCCGTCGCCCCGACCGTCTTCTCAGGCCTCCACCGACGCCGGAGGAGGAGGAGGAGGAGGAGGTGGTCGCCCCGGCAACCACGACAACAGCAACAAGGTGAAGCCGCCCGTCGCTCCCCGGCCTCAGATTGTGGTCGGGGGGCCGGCGGCGGGGATCTACCGGGAGACCAACGGGGGCGTGGCCATGCACTTGAAGTCTGGGATGGTCAACGGGGGCAACGAGTCCGACTCAGAGTAAGAACATCGGCGATAAAACCAGTTATTCATTCATTACATCGATGAATGATGCTTCAACGCTGTTAATCCTAACCCTAATCCCTCCTCCATCACCACCACCACCGTCTCTCTCTCTCTCTCTCTCTCTTCGTGTCTGTCTGTTAGCAAAATATCTCATGAACCAATATAATCCCTGGATATCAATCTCCGCCGCAGCCAAGCAACTTTAGCAAACTTTAGAGTACAGAAACGGCTGTGATTCAGTCATTGCAGCTCCCTAGATGCAGTTCGGTGTGGTAGCAGCGTCCATAACTGATTAACTTCTGGAGTCGACCCAGTTCAAGATGGCCGCCTCAGCCAAATCCTATTGGGAAACACAAAGATTGCTGTAACTCAGTCAGTTTTTACTGATTTTTAGCTGAAATTTGGTTTAAAAGCTCTATATGTTGAGGGGCATCTTTGCTTAAAACTCTTTAACTGTTAGCGTCAACCTTGTTTGTCTGTTAGCAAAATATTTCATCGTCCACTGGACGGATTCTAATGAAACTCTCAGAAAGTAATCACCGGATGAACGTCCATAACTCATTAACTTCTGGAGGTGGTCGTAAATAATCAACATCAGCCAACAGAAACGGTTTTAACTGGAAGGTTTGACTGAAACTTTGGCACGAAAGGTTTAGCATTTCTTCAGGGAATGCCAAGCCTTTAATTTAATGAAAGATTTATTTCTTAACCTCAGCATGAAACAATCATTCTCGCCTGAAAGCTGCATGTGAACTTCCTGCATCCATTTTTACCTCGCATGTTCCTCCTCTTCCCTTTTTGTCTCCTTGCACTCCTCCCTCCCTCCCTTCCCCCTCGTTACCTTTCCCTCGAACAGCGGCAGTAACGAGACTTCGATCTGACCCGTCAGGGAAACCCAGACCAGCCCGCCGCTGTGAGAGGAGGGAGCCCCC